>JANAVB010033620.1:15534118-15623352 GCA_029216955.1 Iris pallida
TGATCGAAGAATCGTGAAGCATAGTGATACACCATGTAAGTGAAACGTACAGAACCTGTAGTATACGATGCTCCCTGAGGGGATAACATCTCAAGAATGGATCCATATAGTACTAATCCGTGTTACCAATGTGACAGCATCAAGTAAAGTAATCTAAAGCAGGAAAATAATTCTAAGCAGGATATAAAATGATCAGAGAATATACTCGCCTGGTATCTGAGTGTCCAACTGAAAAGTAATGTCCGAGGAGTGGTGTCTGGCTCCTATTCAGAACAGCACAAGTCACAACAAGTCCAGAAAAGTAAAATGAAGCACTACAATGCATTCTACATGAATCTAGGTCAAACTAGGCCAAAGTCAACTCTTGTTCAACTCTGGTCAACCCTAGAAGTCAAACTAGGTCAACTATGGTCAAACTAGGTCAAACAAGTCCATTCTAGGTCTAATAAGACTAAACAAGCCTAATCTAGACTCACTAGCTAAGCAAACACAACCATAGGCCATGGGTCAATAGGCAATACCATATTCAGTTCTATATCTAAACAATACATATGTAAACATACCATACAAGCTAATATAGGGTACCTATATTGATATATATAGACTCCTAATCACATATTAGGTACATACATAATATGACAATATATATATATATATATATATATATATATATATATATATATATATATATATATATATATATATATATATATATATATTGATACACACACATGTGTTATATAATATAACTATAATATATAAACCTATAGGCTATATGTGTATACCATACTACCATATATGTTAATACATAAAAATATATACATATGCATAGAGAGGGGGCACTCAAGTGTTCATGTGTCCAAGTGCATGTGTGTGTGTGTATTAGTGAGAGAGTGATCATGGAGTGTGTGAGTGGTAGGCTAGAGTGTTAGGGTGAGAAAACATGTGTAAAATCAGTGAGTGAGATAAATGAGTGTGATACACATGTGTGGCATGAGAGTGTTGGTATGAAAACAGTGAACAGGCTAAACAGTGAAGAGGAACCATATATATACAATTTAAAAACCCAAAATCAGTTCACAATATCACTTAACAGTCCCCTCATTGCATTCTCAGGTTTTAGTTTACCCTTAGATTCGAAGAAGGGAAGAAAACAGTTCATACAACTCATTTTATCACATAAAAACCATTAACACAGTCCCTAACTGAAATTTCAGATTTTGAACCCAATTCTCATCAAATCAAACCCAAAATCAACCTATCATTAGATATCATGTAGGTGTATATATTAGAGGTTAAAAACCATGCAATTTACAGCATTAAGCTAACCAAAATAAATGGCAAAATCCATATAAAAACTGGAAAAATCTGTGATTAAAAACATGTATCAGGAAAAATTGAGAATTAGAAATTAACCAACAAATTCCAACTAAAATACCAAACTAATGGTTGGTAACATGAATACACATTGCACACGTGTCGTGTGATGAGTTTGTGTCCACCAAAGTGGATACAAACGTGTCCAATCCAATTAAAGTCAAAAACAGGAAAACTGGACACACACACTGGGACAGCCTCGTGCGGGTGTGCACGCGTGTCGTACACCCGACACAGGCCAATCCAGGCCTCATGGTCGTGTCCCCACCTAGGCTAGGTCTAGGTGCCCGTGTCCAAGTGTCTGTATCGTGTCCACAGTGTCACGTGTCCGAGATAGAGTCGTATCAGTGAGGAAAATTCCAGTGCACAGTATCAGTGCAATCCCCGTGCGCGATGAATAACTCCCCAACCAAAGCACGAGACCCGATAAAATTTGGGGAGCATGGTGACAGAACATGCCCCAACAATCCCACAAAATTTTGTGTCAAACAAAATCGTGTCGTGTCCTGTGGAACCCCCAAGTAGCAGGGGAGTGTTGTGGCTGTGCGCGCGCGTGCGAGAACGTGTGCACGCGTGTCCAATCGACACGACACAAGTATGAATCAAGCTCAGAGCTACAGAAATGGATAAGCGACACAAAATTACATTTTCCTATTCAAAAAGTTCTACAAAATCAGAACGAAATGTCCATTAAGACATTTCGTCGAACACTTAGGGCTGTCTCTGATACGTGTCCGATACGAACACGTACAGGACACAAATTCCACCAAAATCTATTCCTACAAGGTCAGGATACTTAGGGCTAGGCATCCATGCAATTAAAACCAAAATTTAATAGGTGGATTAGGATTTTACCTATGGTATTCTCCAACACAAAAACTCCTTTCAATGAGGATTCCAAAAAGCCACCAAACTCCTTCAAATTGATAGAAAACTGAGAACAACAAATTCCAACAGCAATAAAACAATAATTAGAACCTATTGCAATTTGTTTGGATTAAAAAGGAGGTAAAATGGATTTTTTAGAGATTTTTGAAGTAGGAAAAATACCTCTTTCTAAACTTGCTCCTTCCTAAAGAGGCTAGCCCTAAATGGAGGAGAATATTTATAGGAGGGGGTTCCCCAAAGGGTGTAGTAGCTGGACAAATAGTGTTAGGGTTAGGGTTAGGCACTAGTTAATGGGCTTTGGGCCTATTTGGCTAGTTATTGGTTTAATGATTTAATCACAAGTCATGGCTTATGACTTAAAAGTCTAACTCAAGTCAAATAACCATACCATAGGTCAACTCTAGTCTAACTAGGGTTGTATAACCTAACCAAGTCCAAACTCAACTAGGGTTAGCTCCTAGGTTAGTCTAGCATGGTAATTGCTAGTCAAAGTCAACCTAGTCAACCCTCATTCAAACAATTCCAAAATAAATTCTAAAAATTCCCATAAATTTAAATAAATTATAATAAATTCAAATAACCCCAAAAATGACAAAAATACCCTCAAACTAGAAATATGGTAGTGACAAATCTACCTTCCTTAAAAGAATTTTGTCCTCGAAATTTAAAGGCGAAATGCAACTGATGAGAAGGATAGAAAGTATACCTCACGGTCCAAAAAGATAAGGGTATCGCTCGCGCATCTCATCCTCCCGCTCCCAGGTAGACTCTCCTGGAGAATGATGTCTCCATGCGACGCGTACCAAGGGTATCACCTGGTTCCTCAGAACCTTTTCCCATCGATCCAGAATCTCCACTAGCTGCTCTGGATAGCTGAGAGAAGGCCCGACCTCAATCTCTGAATGATCGAGCACATGGCTAGGGTCAGCCACGTACCGTCTCAACTGTGATATATGGAATACGTTGTGGACCCCCACAAGTACGGGCGGCAAGTCTAGCCTGTATGACACGTCACCGACTCTCCCGCTGATAACGAAAGGGGCGATGAAGTGCAGGCTAAGCTTCCCGCCTCCACCAAAATGTATCGTACCATGAGTCAAAGATATCCTCAAGAAAACCTGGTGTCCGACCTAATCACAAGCAAGGTCTCAATTAATTATAATAAACAAACATGATTAATAAAACACAAACAATCAAACCTAATCTAATCCTACTCTAATCTGTACCTCAAACTCCAAGGGCCTCCGGTGGCTATCGGCCTAGTGCCGATGTCTATCCTGCGCCATGCAAAGTTTGTCCCTGATGAGCTTCACCTTTTCGGCTGCATCAACAACCATATCTGGCCCCAGTAAAGCTCGTTCACCAACATCATCCCAAAATAAGGGTGTACGGCACCTTCGCCCGTACAGAGCCTCGAAAGGTGACATCTCAATGCAGGCTTGGAAACTGTTGTTGTAAGCAAACTCCACCAAATGAAGATAATCCTCCCAGGAGCCTCCAAAGTCTAGGACGCACGTCCGCAGCATATCCTCAAGTGTCTGAATAGTCCTCTCTGACTGTCCGTCCGTCTGGGGGTGTTATGCGGTACTAAACTTGAGCTGAGTGCCCAAGCTAGTCTGCAGACTCCTCCAGAAATGAGAAATAAAACGACTATCCCGATCTGCGAGGATGCTGACCGGAACTCCGTGAATCCTGACTATCTGCCGTATATACATCTCCACCAGCCTCTCTGTAGACGTGCCCACCTTGAATGGCAAGAAGTGGGCCGATTTGGTCAACCTGTCAACGATGACCCAAATCGCGTCTTTCCCTCCTGGTATACGAGGCAATCCTGATACGAAGTCCATTGTGATATGCTCCCATTTCTACTCGAGAATGGGCAGCGGCTGTAATAATCCACTGGGCCTCTGCCTCTCCGCCTTGACCTGCTGACAGATCAAGCACCTAGCTACGAAGCGAGCCACCTTCCGCTTCATCCCGGACCACCAAACATGCTCCCTCAGATCTCGGTACATCTTGTTGGCACCAGGGTGTATGGAGTACTGAGATCTGTGGGCCTCCTACATAACCTGCTCTCTGAGCTCTCCGCTGGGCACACATAATCTGGAACCGTACCTCAAGGCACCATCATCTGCAAGAGAAAACTCACCCTCCAGCAATCCTGCTCGAACCTGCTCTCAGAGACACCGCAGAGCAATGTCCTCAAACTGTGCCGACTTGATCCTCTCTACCAAGTCCGACTGAATCTGCATCCCCCATAACTGTATCTGTACCCGGGCACGATCACCTCAATCCCAAGGCTCTCCAGGTTTGCAAGCTAATGTCGATCCCTGGTCAAACACATGGCTGTCGGATACCTACTCAAGGCATCGGCAACCACGTTGGCCTTCTCTGGGTGATACTGAAGTAGGATGTCAAAGTCCTTCATCAACTCTAGCCATCTGTGCTGTCTCATGTTCAATTCCTTCTGAGTGAACACATACTTTAAGCTCTTGTGATCTGTGAAGATCTTCACCCGTTCCCCATACAGATAATGCTTCCACAACTTCAAAGCAAATATCACCGCTGCCAGCTCCAGGTCATGGGTAGGGTAGTTCTTCTCATGGGGACATAATTGCCTGGAAGCATAGGCAATCACCTTCCCATGTTGCTGTAAGACGCAACCCAGCCCCTTCCCTGAAGCGTCACTATAAATAGTGAAACCAAATGATCCTGAAGGCAATATCAGAATCAAAGCTGTCGTAAGCCGCTTCTTCAACTCATTAAAAGCTGCCAGACTCCTCTGACCAAACATATTCAGCATCCTTCCGGGTCAACCGTGTCAATGGCTCTGCAACCCGGAAGAAATCCTGTACAAATCTCCGATAATATCCTGCCAGCCCCAGGAAGCTCCTGATCTCTGCAACTGAAGTCGGCGCTGCCCACGCCTCAACTGCTATAATCTTCTTGGGGTCAACTGAGATACCATCTCCAGTCACAACGTACCCCAAGAAGTCCACCCGGTCCAAGAAAAACTCACACTTGGAGAGTTTTCCATAAAGCTGCTCCCTCCTGAGAGTCTCCAGCACTATCCGCAGATGCTCCTCGTGCTCCTTCTCAGTCTTGGAATATATCAAGATGTCGTCAATGAACACCACCACAAACTGATCCAGATACTGGTGGAACACCTTGTTCATTAGGTTCATAAACACTGCTGGTGCATTGGTTAGCCCAAACGACATAACCAAAAACTCAAACTGCCCGTACCGCGTCCTGAAAGCGGTCTTGGAAATATCATCCCCCTTCACCTTCACCTGGTGATATCCCGACCTCAGATCAATCTTGGAAATACCCGAGCTCCGCTCAACTGGTCAAAAAGGTCATCGATCCGCGTCAGTAGGTATTTGTTCTTGATCGTGAGGTTGTTAAGTGCCCTATAGTCAATACACATCCGTACTGACCCATCCTTCTTCAGCACAAATAACACTGGTGCACCCCATGGCGACGAACTCGAGCAGATAAAGCCCTTATCCTGCAGCTCATCTACTTGCTTCTTCAGCTCCACCAGCTCGCTGTTGTTCACCCGATAGACATTCTGAGAGATGGGTTCCGCTCCTGGAACCAAGTCTATCGAGAACTCTATGTCTCTGTCTGGTGGTAATCTCGGTAACTCCTCTGGGAAAACATCCATATACTCTGCTATCAAGGGGTGTGGAATCGCCTGCTCCTCGACCGAGACTCCACAGAAAACTCCGCTGCTCTGCTCCGCCTGACGTCTGGAGTACTCGAACTCTGGCTCCCCTGGCGCTCTGAAAAGAACTCTACCCCTTCTGCAATCAATGTTGGCGTGGTGCCTGCTCAACCAATCCATCCCGAGTACTATATCGTAGTTCGGCAATGGCATCACGAGCAGGCTCACCTCCAACTCATGGCCTCCCAAAATAACTCTCCGACCCTTACAAACATCACGTACGAGGATAATGCCACCCCCCGGTCGTGATCTTGTAAGTCCTAGGCAACGATTTAGCTATGATACCATGTCTAATCGCAAAAGATACTGATATAAAACTATACGAAGCACCGGAATCGAATAATGCAAAAGCTGGACTGGAGTAGAGGAGAATCGAACCTGTAATCAGCTCTCCGATCACCTCTGCATCCTCAGCTGCCATGGCGAAAGCTCGCCCTGGCTGGCCTCCCCTGGCCTGCTGCTGGTGCTGAACAAATCTCTGCTACTGGGTCGGCAGGGCTGGTCCCCTCTGCTGGCCTGCTGCTGCTCTGGCTCCTCCTCTCTGAGCTGCTCGTCCTGTGGTCAAGGTACACTCCCTCATCTGGTGATCTCCTGAGCCACATACCAGGCACTTACCCAGCCTCTTCCTACACTCGTTTTACCCGTACCCTGGCTTCTTGCAATAAGCACAGGTGGTGGCCTGCTGCTTCGGTGCCTGCTGCTGCACCCTCTGCTGCTGATGCTGCACTGGCTGGTGCCTCGGCTGCTGAAACTGCTGCGGCTGGAACCTCTGCTGCTGGTGGTGCTGCTACTGAAAGTGCTACCTCTTGGCCGGTCCTCCGCTACTGCTGCCTCCCTGGGAGTCTCGTCCCCTCTTGAGCCTAAGCTCAAGATCATCCTCTGCAGCTAGTGCGTCCACCAGGATCTCCTTAAATGTAGCACTGCGGGCATTCTTGGTGTAGGACTTGACCTCCTTTACCAAGCCCTTCCGGAACCTCCGGGTCTTCGTCGTCTCTGACAAGTCCTCCATAAATTTGTTCAGGCGGCAGAACTCTCCTGCGTACTCCTCTACGGACTGGCTCCCCTGGACTAGAGCCTCGAACTGGGTCTCGAGGGCTCCCAGTGCTGCGTCTGGAAAGAACTTCTCCTTGAATAGCTTTTTGAATGCTGCCCAAGTCTGTCCTGCTGTGTCGACCCCCGGGTCGGTCTGGTACCAGGTACGGGCTAGATTCTGTATTATGCTGGCCGCTGCCTCTATCTGAAGCCTCATCAGAATCTCAGCCAGCTGAAGATCTCCTTCATATGCTCGATCCACTCATCGGCATACAGGATCCCCTTTGTCCCTCGGAAGTCTCTCGAGTGCATCTTATGGAAGTCCTGGATGCCCTTCTTCCGCGGCTGGTGCGGCTGTGGGGCTGCCGCTGGCTGAGCTACGACCCTCTCTACTGCTGTCACTGCCAGCTCAATGCCTCGAGTGAGCTCTGCCGTGTGCCTCTGCTGCTGGGTCTGCTGACCCTCCATATACTGCCTGAAAAAGGCCAACAGCTGAACGGCGTCACCCTGCAGGTGGCTGATGGTAAGGATCCTCTGGGAGAACTGGGTCCTGCCTCCGAGCCGGTGGAAGCATACCCCCTGCTGCTGCTGTTGGGGTCTCAATACCAGCAGAGGTGGCAGGAGCTGCAGTCCCCTGGCCCCGCTGTACTGGCTGAGAGATAGCAGTCCCCACCATAGCATCCTCATGAATGGTACGCTACAATTGAGTCTCTACCATCCTGAAGATAGACAAACAAGAGTATCAATTTCTGAGAAATTGAAGCGATATAACAAAGGTGGACAATTAAAATTCAAAAGGATCAGCTGAAAATAAGGATTTAGATGGCAATAAAAGAATTTTTCCTAATGTGATCGAGTACCTTAAAATTAATGTACTATATCCTACTACAGGCTATAGTGATACTCTAATTCGAATACCACTACACTTCTAGTCTAGACTTGCATGGGCCACCACTAAAAATGTGTCACGACCCGCACCCCAGAGTTAGGGCATGAGACGTGGGTACGTCCAGCCTACGCTGCAGTGTCGGCGGTAGAACGCTGTCCTAGGTCACAACATCTAACAATATAAAGCTTAAACAGTTTATACTCCCCGAATGGGGGTGACATAGCAGAAAGTAACTCAATCACAACTAAGGCAGATGATAAGATAGCAGATAGATAGATAAAAGAAACTGCTAAAATGAAAAAGAAATCCCAAGTACATCAGAAAGTCTAAGTGTCTAAGATAATACATAATCCAGATCCCAAGTATCAATAAGTATAATCATCCATAGAATACTGTAATGTAAACATCCTAGTCTAAGGGTGTGTCATCCACAGCTAGTGGGACCTGCTGCTGGTCCAGGTCCAGGCACTCATCTAAAGTAGCACCGTAATAGGTATCCACACCAGCCTCCTCCTCGTCCTCTCTAATATTTTCAACAGGTCCAGTCAGGACAGGAGCGAGCACAGTACATCTCAACAGTTCATAGCAGGTTAGAAAATATAGACATGCAGTAGAGTAAGATACAGGAAACTGGATGAAGCATAGAATATAAACAGAGGAAACTGTAATGGAAATATATATACTGTAAATAGAGAGCTAACTGTGGCTAGTGAGTCAGAGTATAATATAAACATGTGAATGGCATAGGAGATTTTGGAAACTATACTATGGAGTGATTCTGGGAACTACACTACATGGATATTATTCACATGTTTAGTTCTACTCCCCCGTACCCCCAATCAATACGCAAGGATCCAGCCAGGTTATGTTATGATTCCATGCAAAGGTCCACAAGGGGTAATACATGGATAGCCCATAAATGGGTGATTCTGGGAATACCCATAAATGGAATGATTCTGGGAAGACTCTGTGATCATGAGAGTACATGTCACAAGTGATCGAAGAATCATGAAGCATAGTGATACACCATGTAAGTGAAACGCATAGAACATGTAGTATACGATGCTCCCTGAGGGGATAACATCTCAAGAATAGATCCATATAATACTAATCCGTGTTACCAACGTGACAGCATCAAGTAAAGTAATCTAAAGCAGAAAAAAAATTCTAAGCAGGATATGAAATGATCAGAGAATGTACTCGCCTGGTATTTGAGTGTCCAACTGAAAAGTACTGTTCGAGGAGTGGTGTATGGCTCCTATTCAGAACAACACAAGTCACAACAAGTCCAGAAGAGTAAAATGAAGCACTACAATGCATTCTACATGAATCTAGGTCAAACTAGGCCAAAGTCAACTCTTTGTCAACTCTGGTTAACCCTAGAAGTCAAACTAGGTCAACTATGGTCAAACTAGGTCAAACAAGTCCATTCTAGGTCTAATAAGACTAATCAAGACTAATCTAGACTCACTAGCTAAGCAAACACAACCATAGGCCATAGGCTAATAGACTAGGCCATGGGCAAATAGGCAATACCATATTCAGTTCTATATCTAAACAATACATATGTAAACATACCACACAAGCTAATATAGGGTACCTATATTGATATTTATAGGCTCCTAATCACATATTAGGTACATACATAATATGAAAATATATATATATATATATATATATATATATATATATATATATATATATATATATATATAAAATATATATATATATATATATATATTTTTTTTTTTATTTTTTTTTTATTTTATATATATATATATATATATATATATATATATATATATATATATATATATATATATATATATATATATATATATATATATATATATATATATATATATATATTGATACACACACATGTGTTATATAATATAACTATAATATATAAACCTATAGGCTATATGTGTATACCATACTACCATATATGTTAATACATAAAAATATATACATATGCATAGAGAGGGGGCACTCAAGTGTTCATGTGTCCAAGTGCATGTGTGTGTGTGTATTAGTGAGAGAGTGATCATGGAGTGTGTGAGTGGTAGGCTAGAGTGTTATGGTGAGGAAACATGTGTAAAATCAGTGAGTGAGATAAATGAGTGTGATACACGTGTGTGGCATGAGAGTGTTGGTATGAAAATAGTGAACAGGCTAAACAGTGAAGAGGAACCATATATATACAATTCAAAGACCCAAAATCAGTTCACAATATCACTTAACAGTCCCCTCATTGCATTCTCAGGTTTTAGTTTACCCTTAGATTCGAAGAAGGGAAGAAAACAGTTCATATAACTCATTTTATTACATAAAAACCATTAACACAGTCCCTAACTGAAATTTCAGATTTTGAACCCAATTCTCATCAAATCAAACCCAAAATCAACCTATCATTAGATAACATGTAGGTGTACATATTAGAGGTTAAAAACCATGCAATTTACAGCATTAAGCTAACCAAAATGAATGGCAAAATCCACATAAAAACTGGAAAAATCTGTGATTAAAAACATGTATCAAGAAAAATTGGGAATTAGAAATTAACCAAAAATTCCAACTAAAATACCAAACTAATGGTTGGTAACGTGAATACACATTGCATACGTGTCGTGTGATGTGTTTGTGTCCACCAAAGTGGACACAAACGTGTCCAATCCAATTAAAGTCAAAAACAAGAAAACTGGATACATATACTGGGACAGCCTCGTGCGGGTGTACACGTATGTCGTGCACCCGACACAGGCCAACCCAGGCCTCGTGGTCGTGTCCCCACCTAGGCTAGGTCTAGGTGCTTGTGTCTAAGTGTCTGTATCGTGTCCACAGTGTCGCATGTCCAAGAAATAGAGCCGTATCAGTGAGGAAAATTCCAGTGCACAGTGTCAGTGCAATCCTCGTGCGCGATGAATAACTCCCCAACCAAAGCACGGGACCTGATGAAATTTGGGGAGCATGGTGACATAACATGCCCCAACAATCCCACAAAATTTCGTGTCAAACAAAATTGTGTCGTGTCCAGTGGAACCCCCGGGTAGCAGGGGAGTGCTGTGGCTGTGCGTACGCGCGTGCGAGAACGTGTACACGCGTGTCCAATCGACACGACACAAGCACAAATCAAGCTCAGAGCTACAGAAATGGATAAGCGACACAAAATTACATTTTCATATACAAAAAGTTCTGCAAAATCAGAACGAAATGTCCATTGAGACATTTCGTCGAATACTTAGGGCTGTCTCTGATACGTGTCCGATACGGACACGTACAGGACACAAATTCCACCAAAATCTATTCATACAAGGTCAGGGTACTTAGGGCTAGGCATCCATGCAATTAAAACGACAATTTAATAGGTGGATTAGGATTTTACCTATGGTGTTCTCCAACACAAAAACCCCTTTCAATGAGGATTCCAAAAAGCCACCAAACTCCTTCAAATTGATAGAAAACTGAGAACAACAAATTCCAACAGCAATAAAATAATAATTAGAACCTATTGCAATTTGTTTGGTTTAAAAAGGAGGTAAAATGGATTTTTTAGGGATTTTTGAAGTAGGGAAAATACCTCTTTCTAAACTTGCTCCTTCCTAAAGAGGCTAGCCCTAAATGGAGGAGAATATTTATAGGAGGGGGTTTCCCAAAGGGTGTAGTGGCTGGACAAATAGTGTTAGGGTTAGGGTTAGGGTTAGGGTTAGGCACTAGTTAATGGGCTTTGGGCCTATTTGGCTAGTTATTGGTTTAATGATTTAATCACAAGTCATGGCTTATGACTTAAAAGTCTAACTCAAGTCAAATAACCATACCATGGGTCAACTCTAGTCTAACTAGGGTTGTATAACCTAACCAAGTCTAAACTCAACTAGGGTTAGCTCCTAGGTTAGTCTATCATGGTCATTGCTAGTCAAAGTCAACCTAGTCAACCCTCATTGAAACAATTCCAAAATAAATTCTAAAAATTCCCATAAATTCAAATAAATTATAATAAATTCAAATAACCCCAAAAATGACAAAAATACCCTCAAACTAGAAATGTGGTAGTGACACATGCCAAGTTTGGTCCGATTCTGAGACAGTGGAATCGGAACGCCGTTTTGCGGGCCCCACGGTCCCACTCAACGGGCAATTTTGTGCACGGTCCGTCGGAATCCAACTTTGGACATACGGTTGGATTCGTATCGAAAAACCGGATCCGTAGACATGTAGTTTGACAACTTTAGAGGCCGTTGACTCTGGCACGCTTTTTGGTGCAAAACGGGTCCAACGGCGGACATCGTTTTAACCCGAAATTACCGTTTTGCCCTTGTATCCAAAATTGGACTTAAGGACAGGCAATTTTAGATAATTTGACTATTCTGGGAACGTTGGTAATATTTATTTCAGCATCTGGAGACTTCTGCATGTGTTGACTGATTGTGGCTCATTGAGTGGTACAGTATTATTGGTTTCACCAGCTAAGGACCTCAGGCAAGTGCACTTTTTGATTGCTTTTCGATTCATAGTAGTCTTTTTATTTTATGTCTATACATATATCTTGCTTCTTGTTGACACGCTTGTCACACAGATTAGTCGGGAGGGAAAATATCTTAGTAGACATGTGGACTACCCAGAACTATCTTCCGCGTCTTTCGTAAATGATAGCAGCTGCACACGACACGTGCAGTGTGCCGTATTTACCCCATAGCCATTCACATCTAGAAACGGATATTTTACACCACATAGATAGATGTTTTTTTATTTATTTTTCCTTTTTTCTCCACCGTGCCATGTCATCAGTTATCTTCCAGTTTTTATCTTTCATATGTTATTTTCATGTCTTGTTAATTCTATTGTGTTTTTATATTATCGTCGGTTTGTGTACTTGTTCCATTCCTGACTGGAAACCAATATTTTTTAGGTTTAGCCGCGATCACTCTTAGCATGGGGAAGGCTTGGGTATGCTGAGGTCAACCTAGAAATATAAAGCAATTATATCGATTTCATTAATTATAAAATCTTGTATTTTCTTTAATTATAAAGGATGTAATAAATGTAGAAATGTGAATGAGCAGCAAATGTTGTATTTTTTAGCATTTATTTCTTACGAGCTTGACAGCATTCTACCGCCGACTCTGCGGCATAGGCTAGCTTGGACACGTTTCGTATCCGAAAAAACAGGTGCGGATCGTGACAAGTTTTTGTGGTGGCCCATGCAGGTTAGTTTTCATAAAAGATTGCGAACTCGTGATGGTACTTAAGTTAGTCGTACCATTGCGAGCCTACGCTCCAGAAATGCTCATTCACAATTAGGATTAAAATGATTTAGGAGGATAACTAGGATCAGGGTCCCTATTATTTTGACTAATTGGGTTGTTAAGATTGTTTGATAAGTCATGCCACTTAGATTCAGAATTGTTAAATTTAGGTAGCTTGTCAGATCTTTACAGAAATACTATTACTCTTGATATGACGACATGATCCAATGTGGGTATACTATTCACTTGGTAAATTAGACTTACCTAGAGTTAAGGCTTTGATCTTGGTGAACTGTTTAATTTTCTTTTGCTTTATTAGATATAAATCTTATATCATAAGCTAGAATTGTCTATTTTAAATTCTCTTTTGCTGTAAGGAGTTAGTTTAAAATTTCTGATTCGGTTATTCGTGTATAAATCTCGAGTTAGATTTTGATTCTCCCAAAACTCGAACTACTTGTGCCTTTTCTAAAAATCTTGCCTTATATTTTGATTATCTTGACCAATGCTGCTATTACAGCCTAGTTTTGCAAGCTTGCCTATTTATCGAGCTTGATTCAAGACATGTTTATTGGGGATGCCCGCTAACATATTGTCTAATCAGAATCATTGTATTACGGTCTGATCAACCATGATGCATTTGGTTCGCTCTTCATCTAATTATCCTACGTGGATTAAGATGTAGATGTCTCCAGGATCTCATCCGCGACTGCTTTAACAATTCCTTTTGAATTAAACATCCGCCTTTGAATCACGTAATTGTGTTCAGTGACATCTCCCTTGAACCCTGTTGTTTTGTCTTTCACTGATTTGGAAAGACGAAAGCTTATAATTGGTAGAGAGATACAGGGTATCCCCATGGCTATGATGGTTGTATACACAAGGGTAACTACCATCGGCCAGCCAGGTGACTAGAACCTTGCCTTAAGATACTCGTCCTCTCTGCGACCCTAAACCTACTATCCTAATCTTCTAGTCCTTGGAATCCGAGAATGATTAGGATCTTTCCCTTGATCAAATGCCAACCTAGGAGACTATTTATCCTCAAGAGATCGATTGTTGTGAGCCCCAAATTATTTGTTTGAAGCTTGCTTTAATTAGAACCCTCGTAACAATAGTCTGGCAGGTTTGACACCAATAGAAACCCACAACTCAGTTGTTAAAAAACTTTTCGCCTTAGAGTTGGCTACCCTATCGATAACTCTTGTATACTATGGACGAGTAGATCATTCTATTTTATCGACCATGGGTTATTGTACACACTCGTTTTCTATTTATTGAGTAACAATCCTTGACTTGACTTATATCTACTGTACTCCGTTATGCCGTGCCTCATTCTTTATTAACAAGAGTCGAGGTACAGTATCCGAACTTTGGAATTCTTCTAGCCTCATTATTCTTAAAACCATATCCTAGCTTCTAAGGTGGGTAGACAGTAAGCCTTATAAAAAATTTTGGGCTATACGAGGATTACCGATTGATTAGAATAATTTTTCCATTAGAATGATAATTAGTGCCCCATGGACTCCCACTTTCCATTGAGATCATTTTGTGTCCCCGGCCGTGTCATTAATATTCGGAGCACGAGACTAGCTATTACCTTCCAACAGATTTCATATGCAAGATCTAGACGAGTCCACCTTCATCTAGGTATATCATGTCCCACTCAAACCCGTCCCCTTGTACTCTATTCTTGTGGTACGACTTTCAGGACAAAAGGACTAGCTATAACCCTTACCACAACACCGATATACTTTCTGACTCCCACTAGAGCCTCAACCTTGACTCAGTTCACTCGACCCAATATATGGTTGTGATCTACTCGAAGCCTACTACACCCATGCCACTAGTATGCCACCCAATTGAGACCTCATGTGTTACTTAAACACAAAGTTACCGAAGGCGCATTTTGGACTATAGAACTGAACTATTTGAAATCGGCCCTTGTACCTATTATGTAATCTCCACCCCTTAGAATATGAATCCATTCGTAACCTTTATGCCATATGCCTGGAAGTCGAGATACGATCTTGTATTGTATTTATGTTCCTTGCTCATGTGTTTAAATAACCACGGAAAAGATTCCAATCTTGACTTCTCAAATTCGCTCTATTATGGAACCTTGTTTAGGATTTCGAGAACGGAACTTCTATATTGCACGGATTGCGAGCCCCTCTAAGAAGCGAAGGGTTCTTCGATTTAGCAAGTGACTAGACTAGAGTAGCCCATTCTAGCTAATTAGTCAAGGGTCTATAAATTCTTCTTCTATCTGTATCATCGGATACTCTCCACTGCTCTTGAAACTTCACAGTTGCTCCCGATTATTCTGCCTTATCTTCCTGTCATCCCTACTTCGGAGTGACGAATAGTCGTGCTTATTAGAGTTTATCAATATTTCTTAGCTACTTGGTAAATTTGTTGATTGTTAAAATTTTGGGTTACTTAGGATTATAGACGCCATATGCAGTAGGTATCTGTTGGTAGGATTGTTAGCAACTAGTTAGAAGAATATAAAATTTTGGTTATGAGGAGTAGTGTGACCAAAGATGGGTAGAAGTCCTCGATGATTCGTAGTTACGGAATGGCTAGGAGGATGTATAAATATTTCTGAGAAAATAAGGTTAAGGAGATTGTGGTAATAGTGGACTTGTTCTTTTATTTTTTGTTTGAATTTTAGGCATGTTTATAAGTTAGAATTTCGAGGACGAAATTATTTTTATGGTGGGTAGATTTGTAGCTCCCCTTCCCAAAAATTGTAAAATATTTTATTTATTATTTTAATTGATTTAAATGGTATATACCCAAAAAATTTTATAAAATTTCGTTATTATTATTTTGTTATTGAGGTTTACTTAGATTTTATTAATTTATATAAATAGATGTGTGTGTGTATGTATATGTAATTGTTAATATTTTGTGATGTTAAATTGAAATATAGAAAATATATATATGTGTATATATATACACGTATATATAGATATATAATATAATAATTGTATATATGTACAAATGTATATAAAGATATATGTGTATATATAAATATATAATATAATATGTTGGATGCGTATATAAATATGTGTACGTGTATGAATATAAATAAATTTTAAATAGGTATATGTGTATGTATATATATAGATATTAAATAAAAAAATAAAAAAAATAAAAATAAATATATATATATAGATATTAAATATGTGTATGTGTATTAATATATAAATATATATTAAATACATGTGTATGTTTACGTAAATATAAATATCCATATATAAATGGGTATATATATAATATATATTTATGTGTGTATATGAATATATGTATAAGAGTACATATATATATATATATATATATATATATATATATATATATATATATGAAATAAAAAGAAAAAAAACATTAGACTCAGGCCAGGCCCGGCCCAGCCCAGCCGAGCCCAGCCCGAGCGGGCACCCCACCTCTATTCCCAAACCGAGCAGTAAAATCCCCCGCTGAATACTCGTTCACGAATATATAGTAGAGAGAGGAACAGAGCAAAATCCTAAAACCCTAAACCTAACTTCAGCCACGTCCCATCCCCTTCACTTGGGCGGCCACCCGCCGCCTGTGCCACCGTCGTGCATGGCCGGGGTTGGCCAAGAACGCGTGCGCGCGGCCTACTTTGTTCAGAAACGACAGCAACAGCCGTGACAGAGTCCCCGACTTTGAGGTATGCATTCTCCGTCATTGTTGCTTCATTTTCGATTCCGTAAAGTCCTCCAGGAAGCCTATATAACCATATAGAAACTCTAGCAATTAGGATTCGACATAGAGAAACCATCGGTCCACAAATTTGATGCAAAGTCGAACCGGAAACTGTCAAAAATAGAACACTAGAACAGCCCGAGAGCCCTTGTTCGGAGGTCGATCCCGATCGATCCAGTACCATAATAGAAAATCTAGTTGAACAACTTTTTAGACAACATGTAGGGTTTCATAACCTATTTTGTAGATTTAATTTTCATGAAGTATACGCAGAGAAAACAAATTTCGAAATTTAGATTTTATCATTAAAAATTGCTTTTGAAAACTTTAAAATTCTCCCAATACCACGTACGTCCCGCCAAACCGGGCGACGCGGTCGCAAACCGAAAGCATCGAAAGGTGCATAACGACTTTGTGGTCGTGTGGGCTTTGACGGAATTTAAATTGGTTGCATGTGTGCGACGAATTTGATGCGTATCCGTCGAAATTCACCGTATCAGCCTTTGTGCAAGTTTTCCAATTACTTTGTGCACGTTCATCAGATCGAGATGAAACTTGTGCCAACAGGCCCATATTGTTTTTCTGGTCCTGCATGCCTTGTTTGGTCCTACTCTGAGACAGTGGAATCGGAACGCCGTTTTGCGGGCCCCACGGTCCCACTCAACGGACGATTTTGTGCACGGCCCGCCGAAATCCAACTTTGGACATACGGTTGGGTTCGTATCGGAAAACCGGATCCGTAGACATGTAGTTTGATAACTTTAGAGACCGTTGACTCTGGCACGCTTTTCGGTACAAAGCGGATCCAACGGCGGACATCGTTTTGACCCGAAATTACCGTTATGCCCCTGTGTCCAGAATTGGACATAAGGACAGGCAATCCTAGATAATTTGACTATTTTGAGAACGTTGGTAATATTTATTTCAGCATCTGGAGACTTCTGCATGTTTTGACTGATTGTGGCTCATTGAGTGGTACAGTATTATTGGTTTCACCAGCTAAGGACCTCAGGCAAGTGCACTTTCTGATTGCTTTTCGATTCATAGTAGTCTTTTCATTTCATGTCTATACATATATCTTGTTGCTTGTTGACACGCTCATTACACGGAGTAGTCGGGAGGGAAAATATCTTAGTAGACATGTGGACTACCCAGAACTATCTCCCGTGTCTTTCGTGAATGATAGCAGCTGCACACGACACATGCAGTGTGCCGTATTTACCCCCTAGCCATTCACATATCGAAACGGATATTTCACACCACATAAATAGATGTCTTTTATTTATTTTTCCTTTTCTTCTCCACTGTGCCATGTCATCAGTTATCTTCTAGTTTTTATCTCTCATATGTTATTTTCATGTCTTGTTAATTCTATTATGTTTTCGTATTGTCGTCGGTTTGTGTAATTGTTCCATTCCTGACTGGAAACCAATATTTTTTAGGTTTAGCAGCGATCACTCTTAGCATGGGGAAGGCTTGGGTATGCTGAGGTTAGCCTAGAAATAGAAAGCAATTGTATCGATTTCATTAATTGTAAAATCTTGTATTTTCTTTAATTATAAAGGATATAATAAATGTAGAAATATGAATGAGCCGCAAATGTATTTTTGAGCATTTATTTCTTGCGGGCTTGACAGCGTTCTACCGCCGACTCTGCGGCGTAGGCTGGAATGGACACGTCTTGCATCCGAAAAAGCGGGTGCGGGTCGTGACATAATGTCCTTGCCGTCCATAGATTGAGGAAACGCCTTCGCGAATTGGAAGAATTATTGTACTCCGGCGATGTATTCATCTCGCACACCGCACCTGTCATCTCGAA
Organism: Iris pallida; assembly: GCA_029216955.1. Lineage (NCBI taxonomy): Eukaryota > Viridiplantae > Streptophyta > Magnoliopsida > Asparagales > Iridaceae > Iris > Iris pallida. The sequence continues at coordinate 15,552,838 of JANAVB010033620.1, forward strand.
TGCGGTTGTACATCCACGAACGGTCTAGCAGATACATAGATATAGCCATTTCTCGATATCAGCAAATATGAATAAACTTCAAAACTGAGACGAATATACTACATACTACATATATACATATATATTGCGAGTCCCCTCGGGGCTCCACCCCAAGCAGCAGACCCCCGAACCCCACGAGCAACAAGAAGGTCCTAACCTGACGTACGGCCGTGACTCGGGACCATTCCTATGAGTATCGGGATCAAGGAAAATAGACGACGGCATTAACCAACCAACAAAACTACTTGTTACAAATGTCGGCACTATCGGTGGTTTCGAATCGGAGTATCAAATTTTTTGGTGTCGAAAAACAAATAATTATTACTAAATTATCAGATTTTTTGGCATTATCGGTGCCCCTGACCTAGCCCCACCCGCACCCCTCCTCCACCTACACCACCCCTAACCCTAACCCGAGCCCTATCCCTAACCCCTCCCCCACCAGCCCCCCCTCCCCTCCCTAGCCCCCCTCACCCCCCTGCTCCCCTCCCCCACCAACCACCCTTAACCCTAACCCTCTCCTCCCCTCCAGCCCCCCTCCTCACTTCCAGCCGCCCTCACCCCCCCACACACCCACCCCTAACCCGAACCCTAACCCTCCCCTCCTACCCAGCCCCCCTCCTCACCCCCAGCTGCCTTCACCGCCCTGGCCCTACCCCCCAGCCACCCCCCACTCACCACCCAACCACCCGTATCTCCCCTGCCCCTCACCCCCCCATCGGACCATTCCTCACCCCCCAACCACCCGCACCCCCTGCCTCTCCCCCTGAGCCACCCGCACCCCCCCAACCACCAACAACAAAAATAGAGAGAGGGGGGAGTCACGTACCGGAGAGGGAGGAGAGTCGCCGGAGAGAGTGAGAGTCACTGGAGAGAGTGAGAGCGCCGGAGGGAGGAAGGAGAGAGAGAGAGAGTAAAATGGGGGAAATGAATCGTGGGAAGAATTTAATTAGAATTTAGCGACGTTCTTACTAACGTCGCTAAAATAATCGCTAGTAGCGACGTCGTAGCGACGTTTCGCGACGACTAGCTCATGAAACTAATATACGTCGTTGCCAAGTCACTATTTTCGTTGCTAGTAGCGACTATTAGCAACGTTTTACTTAAACGTTGCTAATATGCATAATTTAGCGACGTTATACGAACGTTGCTAAATTTACGTCACTAATTGAGCAGATTTTAGTAGTGCTCAAAGCTGCCTGATGGAAGCGCTCAATATAAGCACGTACAGGCTCTTTCTCCTTTTGGACAATATCTATGAGAGTATACATCGTCATGTCCATCCCTCCTTCGTAGATACGAGTTCGTCGAACGACGAAATACATTTGTTGGGGAGACTCCAAAACCATTAGTAGGCTACCCCCTATAATGCCCCTACAAATATATTTGTGAGCAGAGCGTCATCTTTTGGCAGATGCCTAGTTACCAAGGCGAGAGACTCCTTCGCATCAAATGGTGCAAGCATTTGCGGCTTGTATTTGGGTGGTTATATCACATTATCCCATTCTGCAGGATATGGTTGCCGAATTCCATATTTTGGTTTGATTCTCGCTTTTCTATGGCGTCATAGCGAGCGTACAATTCGTTGAGGGCCTGTTGCAAGTTATTTAACATCGCGGGTCCATTCGTTGACGGAGTTGATAACAAGGGCATTGCTTGACTGAAGATGGGAGGTGCATAGACCCACCGTTCATACCCGGTTGGCAGGAGCAGGGACGTTGGATGCCAATTTCTCTTTGATCTGCAGAACTACAGAAGTCTTGGTTGACATAGTTTTATTTAACATATTCAGGCCCGTCTCCAAGTCCTCGATACGTTTTAGACGACTGGATCCCTCACTGCTTTCTGTGTTGTCACCTTCAGCTATGAAAACAGACATCAGATGTGGACAGATAGAAGGGACGGTAGATCTTTCAATCTTTGGCTCAGACACCTGAGTCTCGTCATCCTGAGGGTAGACAGGTAGATTGCTATCATCATCTTTCAAACTTATGAATGCCGACACGAAGGTGGATTCTGTAACGCTCTAGTCCCAAAATACTTAGGACCAAGTACGTTGACATGCCAGCTGCACATATACGAAGAATACTCTAATATATGGAATCCTCGTATATGTACATATGCTATAAATAATATAAATCACAGACCAGAATATAATAAACTATATCTCATCCACAGCTCAACACAAAAGATATAAGAGTCTAGATAGAATAAATAAACAAGTCAAAGTAATAGCCGGGTGGACATACCCACACCAAACAGCCATAAAAAATAGTCTCAAATAAACTGGAGTCCGACCTCCTCAAATAAACATAAAAGGAATAATAAGATGTCCAGTAAGAGTCTCAAGGAATAAAATAAAGCTAGGTATCAGCGGGAAGTGCCTCGTCATGAATGTAGGAAGGATCCAATGTCGAACCGTACTCCTGTAAAAAATCGTCTATACCTGGAGAGATCACCAGGTTCTCAGAGGGACTTAACAAGATATAAAAAAATAGCATGCCGTATACACTGTGATATATATAATAAGTAAAAAGAGTGATGCATGCAATAGGGTGACTAACCATTCTACAGTGATAATGCAGCTAAGAACAAACCATCAATACATGGGCACTCTGGCTAAAGTGGGATTGGTATAGTTATTCATGGGATACCAGGGACCTCAAAGCATGACATTCCACGAACATCAGAGGCCAGCATGTACATGAAAGAGGGGTAAGCAAGACCATATCTCCAGCGGAGCTTCCGGTATATAAAGAAAAGTGCATACGTGGCCCACATGCTAAGGAACTATTCTCCCCACCCAATGCCTAGTAGGAACACATCCATGACTCATATGAACCTCTAGTAATTTCCAAGTCCACTAGAATGCAATTCTATTGGCAGTTACTCATAACCATCGTATGCCTCATGTATCGGTAGCCAGCGGACTACGCAAGTACGTGTCCTACATGTGACTCAAAACACGTGGTAATCATGTGTTAAGGCCGTATAAGATATACCAATACCTCATCATCAATGGGTGGTCACTAGGACCAAGATAATGCAAGAATAGAATAAAATAATTTAAAATGACCGATATGGACGCTCGCATCCAAGTGTGACTTGGACGCACAGTGATATCATCCGTACAGTATATAAATAAAACTAAATATAAATAACTAAAAAATAAAGTAAAGTAATCACAGAGTATGGTGGTAAGGTATCTTGCCTGTAGTGTGAGAATGGTAAGTCCAACAGTTACAAGCGTCAGCAAAAGAAAGTCACAGTCTACGAACGACTCCAGATGCTGAAACAAACATCAAGAACATTCTTGGTATAAAAGATATGTCATGAATCGCCTGTCCATAAATCGAATTCTAGACACACGGGCAAAATCATAATTTTGGGTCAAAACGATATCCGCCATTAGATCCGTTTTGCAGCAAAATACGTGTCAGTATCTATGGTCTCTAAAGTTATCAAACTACATGCCTACGGGTCCAGTTTGAAGAGACGAATCGTATGTCCAAAGTTGGATTCTGGTAGGCCGTACACAATTTTGCCTGTTGGATCGGTTCGCGGGCCCGCCAAATAGGCGTTCCAGTCGACCTTCTAAGAATCGGACCAAACTTGGCACACAGGACCATAAAATCTATTCGTTCCTAATGGCGTAAGTTTTGCCTTGAACCGTAGATTATACACGAAGTTATTGGAGAATTTTGAAAAAGGCCGATACGGTATATTTTGATGGATACACATCAAATTCGTCGCGCACACGCAACCAATTTGAATTCCGTCAAAGCCCACACGTTCATGAAGTCGATACACACCTTTTGATACTTTCGGTTCGTGACCATGTCGCCCATTTTGGCAGGATGCACGACGTATATCGGGAAGTTTTATAAAAAATATACAGTTTTGAAAATAGCTTTTTTGTCAAATTGAGACATCGATTTATCTGTGCTCAGTCGATCAATTTGACTTCTGTAAACTGGTTTCTGTAGCCCTATTGGTTGTCTAGGTCTGTCTTTAATTATATTTTGAAGATTGCTACTCCTGGGTTCACAAACTTCCTGCAAACATAGTGTTTGGGATAGTTTCTAACTTCCAGGAAATCGAATTTTTTCTCGATTTTGGAATTCGATTTCCACCAAGTACATCGCAAATTAGTTTATTCTAAATAAAGGGAGTCAAAATCGGTAAGGTTGGCTATGTACTTGTGAAAATGGCACACGAAACAATCACATGGTGATCGAGAAATCACGTCGTCAATCCCTACGCTTGCTGCTGCTGCTAGGCTTCTGTTGCAGTGGCTGCTCTATTCTGGGCGCCGCTCTGGCCGGCGGTCGGCCACCACGGCATCGGCACGGTGGCTGTGCATGCGGGTGTGGTGCCAGTGGTCGAGGGTACGGTGCTAGGGATATGTTGTTGTGAGTGAGGCGGACTTAGGGTTTCAATTTGAGAGAGTTTATTGCTCTCGGTTATATATACATGGCCGACTGGCCATATGGCTCACGTTCATGGGGGTCGAATCCCTTGGTGCTACTATTCCTACGGGAACAGTAGTTGGTTTTTTTCCTAATATTTTACCTATATATATATATATATATATATTTTATATATATATAAAATATATATATATATATAAAATATATATATATATATATATATATAAAACCACCATGCTCCCCCCTCCCCCTCCCGGAACCCCCCTCCCCCTGCTCTCCCCGACACCTCCATGCCCCCGGCACACCCCTTCATCGTCGTCTTCACGCCGTCCGCAGGACGTCGGACGCGCAGCCCTTCGTTTCCCCTCCGAGCTGTTCGGCCAGCGCTCCTCCAGTCTTCCAGCCGCAGGAGGAGACGGCGTCTCCGGCACCGCTATCTCCCCCGGCCGAGGCCCCCGCGGTAGCCATCTTCTGCTACGTCTTCCCCATCTATCCTTGGTGCTTCCCCCTCCCTCGACTGGTCGGAAGCACAGCTTGCCCTCATAGGGCGCTGGTGGGTCCGCTCCCTCCAGACCACATCCCCCGGTCCGACGCCGACGACCTCTCGCCCCCCGCTTCTCCCGTCCGCGTCTCCACCGGAGAAGGTTGCCCCGCTCGGAGAATGACCTTCCCCATCCAGTTTCATGAGATCGGCCCCCGCCACCTCGTCTGTCCCTCGCATTTCAGCCCCTTTCTCCGCCGTTGTTGACGATGCAGTCGACTAGACGGGCTTGCTTCTACCCGCCTCGGGGTTCGTACAGCTCACCAGTCCCCTTTCCTCGAGACTCGCAGAGGGATATGGGCTGACCGCTGGTATCGAGGACCAGCTGTCCTTTGATCTTACCTACCCCAGGCCCATCGGCTCGCGTGCGTAAGATTGGTACTGACAGCCAGCTGTCCTGGCGTGGTCTACTCTCCTCTGATCTCCCATGTCCGGACATGGCCGACGTGGGCGGGTCCTCCCCCTTGTGCCCCTTGACTATGGAAGCGGGTTGTACAGAACTTTCTTGGCGCAACTGGGCACTCGGAACGAGCGACGCGTACTCCAGCGCGGCACAACATGTGGTTTGTGCCTCGAGCGTCGAGCCGAGTCACTCCGGAACCTCCAGCCCACTTGCGCCTGGATGGCATGATCTTCCTTGCAGTACGCCAGCTGTCTTCTCGCTGGCGCCACCCTCGAGCAGCGCGCCTCTTTTTAACCCTTCTAGAGTGGCTTCAGCAGACCCTACTCTTCCTTCGGATGATACGCAGCCCCACGTGACTCCCACTGGTCCCGAGGACCAGCTGTTAGCTGTCTTCTCCAGTCCCCAAGGAGAATGTATTTTCCTTCTAGGCGACGAACACTGCTGCTCCGACGCAACCCAATAATTTGCGCCTGACCCCATTAGGCTACTTTGCTGGACGCCAGCTGGCCTCCCTTCAGCGCAGCTCGTGAGTTGCGGCACCCATCTCGCCTCGGGCGGATAACAGAGATGCTCTAGTGTTTTATGTCCCCTCCCGCCTGGGTCTCTCGACCAGCTTTGGTCTGCGCCTACCGCCAGCTCGCTTGTGCTTGACTCGGCTTACGCCCCTCGTCCCTATCAGAGTGAGACAGGGGCTCACGTGGGAGACATCTCCCCCTCTTTCTGATGGCGTACGAGCTTTCCTGGTGTAGTTTTTTATGCCCATCTACGCCCGTGCTGCCTTACAGCCCCCATCTCCAGTGCCATCTCAAGGCGCGTACAGCGTCCGGTACCTATTTGGCGCATGCGACATCTCTCACCCCTCCTGGCGTACACTACGTCAGGCGTTGGACCTCCTCGCCTACCGGCGCATGCGTCGAGTTGTGCCAATCTCGTTGGTACGGCAATTTCTCTAGACATACCACCCCCTCAGCGACAACCGCCACTCCCCCTGGTCCTGCTGGTATTACCCTGCTCTGCGCCCTCGACGCTTCGTGCCCCCCCTCCCTCACTTTCCTTCTCCCCACCACGCGTCTTTTGACGCTGTTCTTGCAACGTCGACATCCATCCCCTCTCCGACGCTTTTGACTGTCGGAGCTGCCCTCCAAGATAATACTAGATCTCCCTTCCGGCAGACGGGAGACACTCTTCCAGTTGCTGACGTCCCCCTTGGTAGCACAACCTCCCCGCCCCTGGTACACCACGTCGGCCACCCTCCCCCCACCGTGGCCAGGAAATCCTCCCGATCGGACGATCCCAGTGCAGTGGTCTCCCCGGAGACCCCTATCACTTAGCCATCCCCAGAGCGGAGGTCCCCCCTCGTGCCCCCTCTTCCGCAGAGGCCCTCCGTCCAGATCGTGGGAGGCACTCACCCCCTCCGGCAATTGAGATTTAGCTCTCGGACGTTGTATTCTCGCCATCTACCAATGGCCACCCTATCCGCGTCTCCTTCGTCGCGTTGGAGATCTCCTCCCTATCCGCCTTATTCGCCAGAACGTTTGTCCTCAAATTCGGGTCCGGATGCCAGAAAATCACCGTAGTCAAGGAAGTTGTCGTTAAGTGGGGCCTATCCGCAGCCTACCAGATCGCTCCGCTTGATCCCAAACACAAGTTCCTCCACCTGTCATCCGAACAGGACCACTCATTAATCCGCGCAAAGGGCACTTCCAGAATCGACACACATACCGTCAAAATTTTCAAATGGTCTCCTAACTTTAACCCTAATGTTGACTCGACCATCATATCTACATTGTCACACTCCTGAACCAGAATACTGGAGAGCGGAGACGAACATAGCCAGCTACGTATATTGAAATAGAATACATCTCAATTATACGGTCACGGCTGTCTAGATATGATGGTTTACTACAAGCCAACGGTCTCTTAAGGTCGAGCCTACTGTCTCAATCTCAAGCAAGTAATATGATCACAAGATGTTTGACCACCAAATATACAATAAAAGGCGTCCCAAATATTACATATCAGCTGATCATGAAGCTAGTCGTACAAAATGCTAGGACTAGCAAGAGTTTAGTCATACATGATCAACCCTAGGATTTGTTAATCATGTTTACAGCCCGTAGGCAGATAGTAAGTAAAGTGCATCGAGCTAACAGGTACTCGTCGGCTAAACGCCTCAAAAGTATAAATTTACAATAGAGTGAGCGAAACAAAATAGAAAACCCACTCGTAGCCCGGGTTCTTTCTAGTCGCCACCATTGGGCTAGAGGTTCGGAAGATCCTCGGGTGCTGCTCCAAAATCTGGCCACACAAAACCAGCTGGGTCAAACCCCAGAAAGAGCAAGTGCCACAAAGGAGGCCATGAAATAAGAACAAAAGTCAGCATATCAGAATATAAGAAAATGAAAGAAAGGTACAAGTAATAAAAGTACAGCAGGACAATAAACGACTAGGGACATGGAACCATTCCGGGAGCCAGATTACAACCCGTAAACCAAACAAGGACCAGGGTTGTAACCCTTTGCCTGAATAGCTTCTGTCTCTACCCATTTATTGTTAAGATAAGTAAAACAATCATGTTCAGGAGGACCAGGTACTGGGACCAGACAAGACTTAGACAGGGCTAGACATCATCCATTCACAAGCGGCCAAGCAAAATACTACGACTTACTACTTTAACTAACTAGGGTTATCACAAGCCTAATTACTAACAAGATGCAAGTGAGAATTTTCCAGTCCCAAGCCCTGCAGACCAACCAGTTATCCTTCCGCGGGTTGAGAGTATGGTTGGGTACATCGCCCCGGAGACGATATACCCTTTGGTGACTTAGAGGGTGCAACACATGACAGTGCGCTGGAAATGTGCTCTACTCGTCGGCAAGCTACAAGTCCAATTAAGAGCGCCCAGATAACGAGATTGCCTGTGACTGAAAATTCTCCATGAACTATAGTTTGATCTAGTCATTAGCCTAATCCATATTCAGTATGAATCCCTGACCTTGGGAACCAGGAAGTCACGTCCTAGACATGATGCAAGACAAGATAAGTGGATTGCACAAGCAAGCAAGCAGGAACACCCACGGTGTCAAGTTGATTATACGAGTCAAGTTAGCCGTCGCAACAGCATCAAGATAAATCATGTCAGGGTACTTGTCAGGAGTGCGCCACAACGGGCCACTATCATGTCAGGTTGGTTATGTCATGAGTACACCACTACGGGTCACTGTCGTGTTATGCTAGTTCCTTGTCATACCATGCCATGTACAATAGTCATTCCAAACATATTAAGTAAAATCAAGTTCATGACAAAAGGCGTAAGGATATAAAATGGGCATAAAATATCTAATAAAATATTAATATACATGGCTATAGAAGAGCCAAGCTTAAGGAAATAAAACCAAAACTCCAAGAGCCAATGGATTGCGCAAGGGGTCAGGGGGTTGGATTGCGCAGGGTGTCAGCTGTGCAGGGTGCCAAGTGCGCAGGGGCACAGGGCGCAGGGGCAGATGGCGCAGGAATGGTTGGCGCAGGCTGCAAAGTGCACAGACTTAGACTGCACGGGCAATGGATGGCGCAAGATGCAGACTGTGCAGACTTAGACTGCGCAGGCAATGGATGGCGCAGGATACAGGTTGCGCAGGGGTCAAGCGCGCAGGAGCCGATGGCGCAGGGTTGGTTGCGCAATCGGGCAGCGGCCAGGCTGCGCAGTCAGCGACCAACGCTAAAGAGCGCGGCGCAGGAAGGCTGCACGGTCAGTGCTGCGCTAAAGAGCGCAGACTGTAGATCTTCTTCTCCAGGCAAAGAGGAACATCAAGAACACCCAAAAATTCAATCTTTCATATATTTGTCAAATCAAAGCCAAATCTAGATTTTCAAAGTTCTAACTTGAGTAAAATTGAGTTCTCTTCCACATGGAAGCATCAAAACCCACAAAAATCCAATCAAAATAGATCAAAACCATATAAATCCGAAAATAGTTAAAACCTAGATCTAGAACAATGGAGACTCCAAATCACAAAATATCAAGCACTAATGTTGATCATCATGGCCTAATCTAGCTAATGAACAAATAAAATGAGGTTCTCATGTGGTGGCAAGGTGCACTTGCCTATGGGTGGAGTATTGTGTAGAGGAAGGAAGAAGAAGAAGAAATTAATGGAGGGAAGTAATGAGGAGAGAGAGTGTTAGGTGGGGATAATAAAGAGGGTGGGTTGTGGTGTAATGAGGGTTGAACAAAGGCTAAGGTGTTCCAATGCATGTTAAATCAAACCAAACCAAATCAAACCAATTCTCCTCCACAAAATAAACCAAGCCAGGTAAAACCTAATTACGAGAACCAAAATCTGCAAGTCAAGCCAATTACAAGTACATGCCAAAATCTGAGAAAATAAATATAGGTCTGAAATACATGCAAGCTTGACAAAATACGTATTCGGAATATGGGTGTTATAACTCTACCCACCTTAAAAGAATTTCGTCCTCGGAATTTAATTAAGAGGCTAGAGAGACAAGTATAAGCTATATTAATCACATGCAAGCTATAACCAGGCAAGCAATCAGACAATCATACATGCAAGCAAGGGATGGAAAATATAAGGCATAAGGAAGACATTATACCTTACGAGTCTAACAGGTAGGGATATCGCGATCGGATATCATCCTCACGCTCCCACGTTGACTCACCTAGAGAATGATGACCCCAAGTAACACGGACTAAACTAATAGTCTTGTTCTTGAGTATCTTCTCTCTCCGGTCCAATATAGACACGGGCCTCTCCTCATACGAAAGGTTGGTACCAACAACCAATTTCGAATGGTCTAGGATATGGCTCGGGTCTGGGATGTACCGTCGTAATTGGGACACATGGAATATATCATACACCTCACTTAGCGACGGCGGAAGAGCAAGACGATAGGATACATCTCCTACTCGCTCCTGGATATCGAACGGCCCTATATACCTAGGACTAAGCTTTCCCCGTACGCCAAAACGAATGACGCCGCAGTTAGGCGAGATCCTAAGGAATACATGGTCGCCGATAGCAAACTCTAGGGGTCGCCGATGAGCATCGGCCCAATGTCGCTGGCGATCTTGGGCAATTCGAAGACGATCTCTGATCCTTCTGACCACTTCAACTGTCTGGGCAATCATCTCTGGACCAAGCATCTGCCTCTCTCCGATATCATCCCATGCTAGCGGGGATCTGCACTTCCTACCATACAGAGCCTCGAATGGTGCCATCTGGATGCTGGCCTGGAAACTATTGTTGTACGAGAACTCCACCAGGTGCAGGTAATCTTTCTACGAGCCACCGAAGTCAAGTGTACAGGACCACAACATGTCTTCAAGTGTCTGGATCGTGCGCTCCGACTGACCATCTGTCTGTGGATGATATGCTGAACTGAACTGGAGGTGAGTTCCCAAACTCTCCTGTAGGCTACGCCAAAAGTGCGACGTAAACCTTGAATCTCGATCCGAGGTGATACTGACTGGCACACCGTGAAGCCTGACAATCTGCCTGAGGTACATCTCTGCTAGCTGAGCCGTAGACTGCCCAACTCTAAATGGAAGAAAATGAGCCACCTTCGTGAGCCGGTCAACTATAACCCAAATAGCATCTCGACCAGCTGGGGATCTAGGCAATCCAGTCACAAAATCCATAGTTACATGCTCCCACTTCCATTCTGGAATCGGCAAGGGCTGAAGAAGTCCAGCGGGCCTCTGATGTTCAGCTTTAACCTGCTGGCAAACCAAACACCGAGAGACAAACCGGACTATCTCCCTCTTCATGCCATTCCACCAGAAGTGCTGACGGATATCACGGTACATCTTCATGCCACCGGGATGAATAGAATACTGCGAACTGTGAGCTTCTGTCATGACTTCCTGTCTGATATCTCTACTGGATACACAAAGACGAGAGCCGTGTCAAAGTGTACCATCTTCATGAATGCACAACTCTGGCTTTCTTCCTGCCTCACACTCTGCTTTGAGCCGCTGAAGCTTGGAATATGTAGACTGCACCATCCGGATCCTCTCAACTATGCTGGACTGAACTTGTAGACTGGCCATCAACGCCACGTTGGTAGGAAGAACCACTTCAATTCCCATCTTCTGAAAATCTGCCAATAACTCTGGTTGCGCCGTCAAGAAATAAACTCCGGCTCTCCGGCTCAACGCATCTGCTACAACGTTGGCCTTCCCCGAGTGATACTGCAAATCCACATCGTAGTCCACCAATAGCTCAAGCCATCTTCTCTGCCGCATATTAAGGTCCTTCTGGGTGAAAATATACTTCAGGCTCTTGTGATCAGTAAATATCTCCACTCTATCTCCGTACAAGTAGTGCCTCCACAACTTAAGTGCAAACACTACTGCTGCTAGCTCCAAGTCGTGGGTCGGGTAACTCTTCTCATGGTCACGAAGTTGGCGTGATGCATAAGATATTACCTTCCCATACTGCTTCAAGAAACATCCCAATCCTCTGCCTGAAGCGTCGCAATAAACTGTGAATCCTCCGGTCCCATCTGGAAGTGTGAGAATGGGAGCCGTTATCAAACCTCGCTTCAACTTTTTAAATAATTCCTGACACTCTGCTGTCCAAACAAACGGCACATCCTTATGAGTCAACTGGGTCATCGGCACTGAAATCCTTGCAAAATCTGAAATGAATCGCCGGTAGTAGCCGGCTAATCCAAGGAAGCTACGAACCTCTGCCACTGAACTAGGTACTGGCCATGACTCGATAGCCACAATCTTCTGGGGATCCACTTCTACTCCTTCTCGGGTAATGATGTGACCCAAGTACGAAATACGATCGAGCCAGAACTGGCATTTACTGAACTTGGCATACAACTGGTGCTCTCTGAGAATCTGAAGAACCACACGGAGATGCTGCTCATGCTCTGCTTCACTCTTGCTATAGACCATAATGTCATCTAGGAACACTATCACGAACTGATCCAGGTAAGGCATAAAAATGCGATTCATGAGGTCCATGAATACTGCTGGCGCATTGGTCGCTCCAAAGGGCATAACAAGGAACTCCCAATGTCCATACCTCGATCTAAACGCTGTCTTCGGGATGTCCTACTCTCTGACTCTGATCTGGTGGTATCCTGACCGCAAGTCTATCTTCGAAAACACTGAAGCCCCTTTGAGTTGATCAAACAAGTCATCTATCCTCGGGAGAGGGTATCTGTTCTTGATTGTCACTGAGTTCAAGGTACGATAATCTACACATAACCTGGACGTACCATCCTTCTTTTTCACAAGAAGCATCGGGGCTCCCCAAGGCGATCCACTTGCACGAATGAATCCTTTGGTCCTGAGTTCTTCAATCATCTTGTACAAAATCTCTAACTCTGAAGGCGCCATTCTGTAGACTCTCTCTGATACTGGTGTTGTTCCGGGGATCAAGTCTATAGTGAACTCGATCTCCCTCTCTGGCGGCATCCCTGGAAGCACTTCTTGGAAAACATCTGGAAATTCTTCAACTATCCTGGGCAACTGCACTGCTGCTACTGCCATCCGCAACACTGGGAAGGATGGCTCCACCGTGCCTCTGGAAAATGAAAACTCTGGCTCGCCTGGAATACTAAAGATAACTCTGCCAACATGGCAGTCTATCCTAGCATACTGGTTCCTAAACCAATCCATGCCTAAGACTACATCATAGTCTGCCATAGGAAATTCTATAAATCTAGCGGGGAACTCTCTACCGCTAACTACGATCCGACACGAGAAAAACACTCGATCTACCCCCACAAGACCATTACCAGTAAGTATATTGAGCCTCACTGATAATGACTCGGGCTCCAATCATATCCGTGTCACGAATCGTGCAGACATGAATGAATACGATGCACCAAAATCAAATAATACAGAAGCTGGAAAGGAGTTGACGAGAATAGTACCTGCCACTACCTCACCTGGTGCAACTTCTTCTTCCATAGCCATCATCATGGCCTGACCTCTAGCTGCGGGTACCCTCTGCTAGAAACCTCTCTGCCTGCTCTGCACTGGAGCCTGGGCACACTGCTGCTGGAATGCCTGGGCCTGAGGCAACAATGGCCTTGGGTACTGCTGTTGCTGCATAGGTGCTGGTCCCCTAATCGATGGACTGGTTAGGTTGGAAGAGGAAAAACTACCCCTATTCGGGCAGGCTCCTATCTTATGATCTGTCGCTCCACAAGCAAGGCACAATCCTTGTGCCCTACGACAATCCGCCACTACATGGCCTGGCTTCCCACAATAAGAACATCCCATCGCAGAAGTCTGCTTCTGCTTCTGCTGCTGCGGGTACGTCGGGGTCGAATGCTGAACCGACGTTACTGAGGCCACCCGCCTCGGAGTTCCAATAGTCAAACTCCTAGCTGCTGGGGCTGAAGCTGATGACTGGTGCATCTGACTGTGGGACCGCTTCCTGCCTCCGGTCCTATCCACGATCCTCTGGGAGGTGTACTCATACCTCCTAGCTGCCCTCAATCCTGCATCGAACGTCTGGTGCTCGAATTGCTCGACTGCCAATAAGATCTCCAAATGCAGTCCCTGCTGGAACCGCTGGCCCTATCAAACTCGGTCGCCACCAAGGTGGGGGCAAACCTACTGAGCCTAGAAAACTCAGATGCATAACTATCGACTGTTCTGCCTCCTTGCTTCAAGTTGGTAAATCTCGTCTGTAGGTCGTATCGAGCTACAACATTGAAATACTTCGTCTGGAATCTTTCTCTAAACATTGCCCAAGCAATGGGTGCCACTAATCCCATGGCCTGTGCTGCCCACCAACTGCGAGCTAAGTCCAACAACTACAGGCGTACCACCGCCACCTTCTCATTCTCGGGTGTCCTAGCTGCTTCCAGAACCACCTCGGTATCCTGAAGCCAAGTGTCCGCGGCAATCGCATCTTCGCTGCCGTCGAAGAAGGGAGGGTTCAAGCGCTTGAAGCTGTTGGCCGCACTGTTCCCTGGATGACCGCCTCTGGTCAAAGCATCTGCCACAGTCTGGTGCAAGGCGTCTCCTCTGCGATCCTGGGAAGCTATCAAGGTCCTGATGAGACCTACCAAGGTGCCATCATCCGGCTCGGCAGGCTGAACGGGCTGAACTGGGGGCTTTCCTCCAGGAGGTATAACTCTGGAGGCAACTTCGGAATGCTGGGCTTGATCTCCAGGTTGCTGGTCCGCGGGAGGTGCTCCACCTTGCTGATCGGCAGGGTCAGGTACAGTACCGCTGAAGAAGATGACACAGGAAAACAATGAGGAAGGACCAGGACAGATCAACGATACAAGCATGTAATCAGGGCAAGAATTCCAGGGATTTGAAAATACGGGCAGAGATCAAGGGCGAATACTGATTGAGACATCTATCGGTAAACCCTCATATTTCTTGATTGACAAGACCTGCATGGGCCACCACTTAAACCATGTCACACCCCAGAACCAGAATACTGGAGAGCGGGGACAAACATAGCCAGTTACGTATATTGAAATAGAATACATCTCAACTATATGGTCACGGCTGTCTAGATATGAGGGTTTACTACAAGCCAACGGTCTCTTAAGGTTGAGCCTACTGTCTCAATCTCAAGTAAGTAATATGATCACAAGATGTTTGACCACCAAATAAACAATAAAAGGCGTCCCAAATATTACATATCAGCTGATCATGAAGCTAGTCGTACAAAATACTAGGACTAGCAAGAGTTAAGTCATACATGATCAACCCTAGGATTTGTTAATCATGTTTACAGCCCGTAGGCAGACAGTAAGTAAAGTGCATCGAGCTAACAGGTGCTCGTCGGCTAAATGCCTCAAAAGAATAAATTTATAATAGAGTGAGCGAAACAAAATAGAAAACCAACTCGTAGCCCGGGTTCTTTCTAGTCGCCACCATTGGACTGGAGGTTCGGAAGATCCTCGGGAGCTGCTCCAAAATCTGGCCACACAAAACCAGCTGGGTCAAACCCCAGAAAGAGCAAGTGCCACAAAGGAGGCCATGAAATAAGAACAAAAGCCAGTATATTAGAACATAAGAAAATAAAAGAAAGGTACAAGTAATAAAAGTACAGCAGGACAATAAACGACTAGGGACATGGAACCATTCCGGGAGCCAGATTACAACCCGTAAACCAAACAAGGACCAGGGTTGTAACCCTTCGCCTGAGTAGCTTCTGTCTCTACCCATTTATTGTTAAGATAAGTAAAACAATCATGTTCAGGAGGACCAGGTACTGGGACCAGACAAGACTTAGACAGGGCTAGACATCATCCATTCACAAGCGGCCAAGCAAAATACTACGGCTTACTACTTTAACTAACTAGGGTTATCACAAGCCTAATTACTAACAAGATGCAAGTGAGAATTTTCCAGTCCCAAGCCCTGCAGACCATCCAGTTATCCTTCCGCGGGTTGAGAGTATGGTTGGGTACATCGCCCCGGAGACGATATACCCTTAGGTGACTTAGAGGGTGCGACACATGACAGTGCGCTGGAAATGTGCTCTACTCGTCGACAAGCTACAAGTCCAATTAAGAGCGCCCAGATAACGAGATTGCCTGTGACTGAAAATTCTCTATGAACTATAGTTTGATCTAGTCATTAGCCTAATCCATATTTAGTATGAATCCCTGACCGTAGGAACCAGGGAGTCACGTCCTAGACATGATGTAAGACAAGACAAGTAGATTGCACAAGCAAGCAAGCAGGAACACCCACGGTGTCAAGTTGATTATACAAGTCAAGTTAGCCGTCGCAACAGTATCAAAATAAATCTTGTCAGGGTACTTGTCAGGAGTGCGCCACAACGGGCCACTATCATGTCAGGTTGGTTATGTCAGGAGTACACCACTACGGGTCACTATCGTGTTATGCTAGTTCCTTGTCATACCATGCCATGTACAATAGTCATTCCAAACATATTAAGTAAAATCAAGTTCATGACAAAAGGTGTAAGGATATAAAATGGGCGTAAAATGTCTAATAAAATATCAATATACAGGGCTATAGAAGAGCCAAGCTTAAGGAAATAAAACCAAAACTCCAAGAGCCAATGGATTGCGCAAGGGGTCAGGGGGTTGGATTGCGCAGGGTATCAGCTGCGCAGGGTGCCAAGTGCGCAGAGGCATAGGGCGCAGGGGCAGATGGCGTAGGAATGGTTGGCGCAGGCTACGAAGTGCGCAGACTTAGACTGCGCAGGCAATGGATGGCGCAAGATGCAGACTGCGCAGGCTTAGACTGTGCAGGCAATGGATGGTGCATGATGCAGGTTGCGCAGGGGTCAAGCGCGCAGGAGCCGATGGCGCAGGGTTGGTTGTGCAATCGGGCAGCGGCCAGGCTGCGCAGTCAGCAACCAACGCTAAAGAGCGCGGTGCGGGGAGGCTGCGTGGTCAGTGCTGCGCTAAAGAGCGCAGACTGTAGATCTTTTTCTCCAGGCCGAGAGGAACATCAAGAACACCCAAAAATTCAATCTTTCATATCTTTGTCAAATCAAAGCCAAATCTAGATTTTTAAAGTTCTAACTTGAGTAAAATTGAGTTCTCTTCCACATGGAAGCTTCAAAACCCACAAAAATCCAACCAAAATAGATCAAAACCATGTAAATCCAAAAATAGTTAAAATCTAGATCTAGAACAATGGAGACTCCAAATCATAAAATATCAAGCACTAATGTTGATCATCATGGCCTAATCTAGCTAATGAGCAAATAAAATGAGGTTCTCATGTGGTGGCAAGGTGCACTTGCCTATGGGTGGAGTGTTGTGTAGAGGAAGGAAGAAGAAGAAGAAATTAATGGAGGGAAGTAATGAGGAGAGAGAGTGTTAGGTGGGGATAATAAAGAGGGTAGGTTGTGGTGGAATGAGGGTTAAACATAGGCTAAGGTATTCCAATGCATGTTAAACCAAACCAAACCAAACCAAACCAATTCTCCTCCACAAAATAAACTAAGCCAGGTAAAACCCAATTACGAGAACCAAAATCTGCAAGTCAAGCCAATTACAAGTACATGCCAAAATCCGAGAAAATAAATACAGGTCTGAAATACATGCAAGCTTGACAAAATACGTATTCGGAATATGGGTGTTACATACATGGATCACCCTCCCCAACCTTCCCCTGGTCTGCTTCCCCGCAGCTGCCCTCAAAAGGATAGGCAGCTCCTTCGGGACCCTGGTATCTATCATAGAAGAAACCCGCAACCTCTCTAAATGCAACTACGCGAAGATATGCGTAGAGTTACACCTCGCGAATGACCTAACCAAACTATTTGAGATCGAGCTCGGAAATCAAACATACCGCCAACCACTGGTTTATGACAACACATCATCTTTTGTAACCACTGCCAGATGAGCGGTCACTCCAAGCAACACTGCTTCCGTGCCCACCCCGAGCTGAAAAAGCCTAACCCGCGTATCCCGCGGGCGACGATAGCTTACCGTGTTCCGGACAAGGTCAGTCAGAATTTGCCTTCCAATCCTCCCCTCCAGATCGGTGGTCCTAATATACTTTCCAGTCCCCGTCCAACTGTCTTGACCAGCTCCGTTATTGTCCCATTCTATCCACCTGCTATCTCGCTCAATAATTCCTTTGCACTTCAAACAAGCACGATCACTGACAATGATCCCGATACCGCCAGTGAGCCCTCTTCGTTCGACCTGGAAGGGAATGCCCAATAGGTCTCCCCCAAGACTAGTTGTCAAGTCGAACGGCACAACCCCCCTATCACACATCACCCAGGCGACGTCCCCGCTCCCTTCGAGCCACCCACCATCTCAACCCACAACCTATCTGAATCTACTATACCCCCCGGTGATCTCCTACCCTCCCCTCTGACCACCTGCTGCCCTCATCAGCCAGAGGCATTTCAGACGGAGAGCTGCTCCGAGCTAAATTTTGATCCCCGACTCCTCGACGCTCACACTACCAGTCTTTCATCTGAGCCATCTACCCCCTCGACAAAAGCTGGGTCCCCTCGGCCCCCTCCTTCCCTATAATCGGACGTTCAACTTAGATTCGACCTCTCTTTAACCGGCATATTCTGACAGGCCAAGGAAGCAGGTTTTCTGGACCGTGGCAATCCCTTATGCTCCTAGGAAGAATATAAAAATGACTCAACAACCCCCTGACAGATGGAAATGGCAACAGTGAACCAGGCCGGTCTATCAATGCGACCGGAGTCATCGGGGCCGTCGACACAATCACCAAAAAAACTCCTCTACAAAGAAGAAGAATAAACAAAAGCAGCAAACAGCTATGACAACCAAGTCCGCCATTAAGCTTAATTACCTCCCTATCACTACCACTTCCAATGCTTAACATCATCTTCTGGAACGTTAGAGGGATTGTGAACAAACCAATGCTGAATAGAATCCTCAGCCTCAAGAAAACTAATTGCATAGACCTTCTTATCATTATTGAACCAAAAATTCCTCAAAAAAAAATCAAATCCACCCAAATCAAGCTCGGATTTCCTCATGCCATCACTGGTTGTAATGACATCTGGATTTTCTTAGCACCCGAATTCAAATTCGGCACCATAAAATATTTGCCTCAGGCCCTCTCTTGTTGGGTAGAACACCCGGATCTCAAGTCCTGCTCCATCTTTTCCGTCGTTCACGGCAGTTGTGTCATCCCCGGGCGAAGATTACTTTAGAAAGACCTGCTGGAAGCAGCCTTACCCTACCAAGGTCTCCCGTGGCTCTGCATTAGAGACTTCAACATGGTGTCTCACGTAGAAGAGAAATCTGGTGGCCGTACGCCCCCCCAGTCGGCGATGAACGATTTCAACAATTTCATCTTCCACTGAAACTTAACCCCCATCCCCTACAATGGCAGCACATTCACTTGGTACAACATGTAGGAAGGACATCGACGACAGTACTCCCGTTTGGACCGAGAGTTGATCAATGACAGTTGGTCTGACATGGGCCTGATTACTAACCTCTCCCACCTTAAATCTACTGAATAGGACCACTCCCCCTCATCACGATCGACAACAACCATACCAGCACTTCTAAAGCCTTCTATTTCCTCGACTTTTGGCGTCACCACCCCTAATTCCAGATCATTGTGGCCTCCGTTTGGAACTCTATTGCGGAGCTTGACCCCCTGATCCGGATGGTTGCCAAACTAAAATCCACTCGAACGACATTAACGTCTTAGAGCAAAATAGCTTTTGGAGACATTTTTCAGGCTATTAAGGAGACGGAGGACGATATCACTCACGCGGAGGCATCTTTTTCCATAGACCGATCTCCGGCAGCCCACGCCTCGCTCAACCTCGCCAGAGCTCTTCTTAAATCTAGGCTGAATGTAGAAACGAAATTCTGGAGGCAAAAAGCTAGATTGACCTGGGATACCAACGGTGACCGAAATACCAAGTTCTTTCATGCATGCGTCAAAGGCCACAGAAACAAATTAAAATTACACCTGATATACGACGACAATGGCGCCCTTGTGGACAACCAGAAAGGCATTCAGGCAGCGGTGGAGAACTTCCACTCTAACCTTTTCACCAAAGAGCCTATCGTTAAAGACGTTGCGCTCCTGTCCGAGATCCCATCCCTCATCAGCAATAGCGAGAATAGGACCTTGGCGGCTACTCCTTCGGAGGAGGAGGTTAAGGCGGCTGTCTGGTCAATTAATGAACACAGTGCCCCGGGGCCTGACGGCTTCAATGGTGTCTTTTTCAGAGCTTGTTGGAACATCTTAAAGACTGACTTACTGGAGTCTACTATAGCCTTCTTCCAAGGGACCAGATACCCCAATTCCATTTCTTGCGCCAACATCATCCTCATTCCAAAAAAAGACAACTCGAAAACTTTCAAAGTCTTTCGCCCTATCAGCCTTTGCACCTTCACCAACAAGATCATATCGAAGATCGTTGCCAATCGGATATCCAACCTCCTCCCCAAGATCATCTTCGAAGAGCAAAGCGGTTTGGTTAAAGGCCGGAACATCACTGACAACATTCTCCTCGCTCAAGAGATGATCACATGTATGAAATTCCCGTCCAGAGGAGGGAACGTTGCCATCAAATTGGATATGGATAAGGCATATGATCGCCTGGACTGGCAATTCATGATCTGGGTCTTCATGGCTTTCGGTTTCTCCGAATCCTGGATTGACATCATTTACAGATCTATCAACAACGCATGGTTCTCCACCGTCATCAATGGTCAGGCTGCTGGGTTTTTCTGTTCTACTCGCGGGGTTAGACAAGGGGACCCCCTCTCTTGCACTATTTTTATTATCGTGACAGAAGCTCTCAGCAGAAGCCTCAATAGCATGACCAGAATGGCCGGCTTCCACCACTTCCACACCACTACTGGCTGTCCACTTATCACTCACATGACGTATGCTGATGACATCCTTATCTTCTCATCTAGAGATATCGGATCTATCGAGGTGGTTCGTAGTACGATCGACAGATACACCAGATGCTCTGGTCAGCGAGTTAATAACAACAAGAGCGTCATCTACACCCATCACAAAGCTGACAGAACCCACTCAGCTCTGATATCCAACATCACCTTGTTTGGCACAGCCTACCCACCTTTTATTTATTTAGGTTGCCCGCTGGTGTATGGTAGGTCCAACTCAGGTATATACAACCACCTTGTAGACAAGATCTGCAAACTTATCGCGGGATGGCACAATGCAACATTATCTTCAGGGGGCAAGATGATCCTTATGAAATACGTCCTTTCGTCCATCCCGCTGTACACCTTGGCCGTCAACTCCCTCCCAAGAAGGTCCTCCACTCTCTTGAATTCTTCTTCGCCAAGTTCTTCCGGGGGTACTGCGATGGCAAAGACAAACACCACTGGGCCAGTTGGGACACCATGGCCAAACCCACAGAAGATGGAGGTCTGGGATTCAGCAGGATCGCCCACATCGTGGATGCCTGCTCCATGAAGCTGTAGTAGAAATTGTGCACGGAAAGCTCGTTATGGACGAGGTTCATGAGAGCTAGATACTCCAGATTCTCCCATCTGTCGGAGGCGGTAATTAACAACAGATCTTCGACATCGTGGTGTCGCGTAATCCAAGGTCGCAACCTCGCTGAACCTTTAATCATTCTTCACGAGGGCAACGGGTGATCTTCGACATGTCAAGAACGTTGGCTTGGAGTGGACACTATTCAGCCCAACGCTCGTACACCGTAGGGATACAAAATTCGAGATCTGTGGGAGGACGATTTCGGATAGAAGTAGGGTAGGGTCAGAGATTGGTTGGGTCTATCGGCGGCCGACGCTTTTTTTAAAGCTAATCTACGGATCACTGACACAACCGACCAGTGGAGATGGACCCCTAACACGTATGAGAATTTTACGCTGGCTTCTGCCGAAATTGTGGCCCGAGGCAGCGGCGTGCCGAATACCACGTATACTCAGTTTTGGCAGTCGTGCATTCCTTCCAAATGGTCTATCCTTATCTGACACGTAATTCGTTAGAAGCTACCGACGAACGACCACACCAAATCCATTGGGTTTAGCCTAGCATCCAGATGCCATTAGTGCGTAGGACATACTTTGAAATTTGCTGATCACGTCCTTCTCTCCGGTGAGTTGGCGACCCAGATTTGGTTAAATCTTTACAATATACTTAGTCTTGTCCCCCCGACTAGGGGCTTCCATGATCTTCTGGCCAGCTAGAGCAACTCCCACGGACATCAGATCGTCGTTGCCGCTGGTATTTGGATTTTATGGAAGAACAGGAACAAATTCATATATGAAGGCCGCCAACTCCTTCATCCATAATTGTTCAGAGAGGTCATCAGACAAATTCTCAAAGCTAGGAGGTGATGCTCTCATACCTCCAACACTTTTTGGGAGGCCCTAGCTTAGGCCATCTTCCGGGCTCCTCACGCCTCCCCTTTTCGGCTGACGTTGAGATCCGGTCCTTTTGTGCACGTCCTGTGCAGTTTGTCTTGTTTTTCGTTATAGCGTTTAGAGCGCTTACTTGTATAGGCTACGGCATTTTGCGCCTATTACTTCAATAAAGCTTTGGTTCAATATATATATATATATATATATATATATATATATATATTAAAAAAAATATATATATATATATATATATATATATATATATATAAACAACACAAAAATCTAAATAATTTAGGAAAATTCTATAAAATTCAAAAAAAATAAACATTTTTAATAGCTACCTTGAACAATTAACCTCCTAGTTACATATAGTGTAGGGATTACCTGCTATCATTAACACTAGCAAAAATCATTTATTCAAACAAATATTTTTGTACTTAATTAAAATACTATATAATTAAAACTAACTACTGGAATTTTTCTAAAATTCTAAAAATATTAGCTAAAACTTTTTAGTAGTTATTATGTACCATCTACATATTGGCTTATTATATTATAGCAACTACCTGCTTCAAAAGTCACTAATTAATACAAGTTTACAAATACTATCAAAATTTAAAATAAAATTTTCTTAAAGCTTCCAAAAAGAAAAATATTTTTCTAATACATAAACTTATAGAAGTCGTATATTGTAGCACTTATCTTGCTACCAAAATATTTGTAACGCCCAGTCCCAAAATACGTAGGACTAGAAACGTAGACATGCCAGCTGTATTCATACGAAGTACATAGGCCTCGTATGGATATATAAGCTGTAAAATACAGTAAACCACAACTAACTAATCTCATCCACAAAATATAAGAATAAAAGATATCATATAATCAACTATGAATTGTCATTGATACATGTAGTTGGGCGGAGACAAATCTACTACCAACTATGAAAAAAATACATAAAAGAAAGATTTTGGCGAGTGAAGCGAAGACGATTGAAGTGCAATCATCCTCGAAGAAATATAGATGATCATGTCAACGACTAGAACACCTGCGAAAGACAAGAGCAAACACCTTGCGAGATAACCAGGTCTTTAGAGGGACGTAACAAGATACAGGAAGAACATGCCATAATAAACTGAATATATAATATGTCACAAACTAAAATAAGTGACAAGACATCCATAAGGTAATCTAACCATACTATTGTGTTCATACAATTAAGAACAAACCTCCAACGTATGGGCATCTGGCTCAGGAGCAGTAATCTCAGGTATGGTTCCATAAGGATACCAGGGACCTCAAAGCATAACATTTCTCGAATGTCAGAGGCCAGCAGGATCAGTAATAGGAAAGTGCATAAGTGACCCCATACGTTAAGGAACTATTCTTCCCATCCGATGCCTAACATATTCACATCCATGACTCATACACCCCTACTAACTGCTAAGTCTCCTAACATGCTTCTATTAGTAGTTAGCCCTAACGCATGCCCATGGGGGATCAGCCCACACGCAAGGACCTCTACTTGCTACTCATCTCACACATCCTCGTGGTACAACTGTGTCAAAAGATATGCAATACACTACAGACGGTAGTCCCTTAACTCTAGGTCCACATGCAATCAAAGGATAATAACAAATAAGTTAATACCACTGAACAGGTAGTAAATCAAGAACTGTAAGAACATAAAATAATGAACAGTGATATGTAATAAATAAATGTAGACTAAATATAAACAGTTTAATGGCAAGGTATCTTGTCTGGTGTGTCACCTGGTGGTGCGATGATCATGGTGGCATGGTCTACGACTTTGGTGCAACAACTATGCAAGATGACCGCTGATGGTGGCACAAACAGTTCCATTAAGTCCAGTAGGGTCAAATTAGTTAGGGTGGACATAAGGTAGTCCAGAATTGGAAGGAAATAGGAATAAATGGGCTTAGTCATGGACTTGAGGATAATCAAAAGAGATTAGATAATAATATATATATGATTTCTAGAAAACTACTTATGATACTTAAAAACTAAAATATTTTAAATTAGTAATACTTTAAATTTTCAAAATAGTTTCCTTTTGACAAAAAATCCTAAATTTGTCAAAAATAAGTTTTTAGTAGGATACCATATATTAGTCAAACTAATGAACTAGAATTTCTTAATATAATTTGGTCATATTTTATCTATCAAAATATTATTATTATTATTATTATTATTATTATTATTATTAATTATAAAATCAAAAAAGAAATGAATA
The DNA here is from genome assembly GCA_029216955.1 of Iris pallida. Taxonomy (NCBI): domain Eukaryota; kingdom Viridiplantae; phylum Streptophyta; class Magnoliopsida; order Asparagales; family Iridaceae; genus Iris; species Iris pallida. Next base: position 15,577,326 of record JANAVB010033620.1, read on the forward strand.
AATAAATTTTTAAGGCTATAAGCTAACTCTTACCAAGTATAGTTTGGGTTAAAATTACCTTTGAAAATAGCTATAATGATATTTTCATCAAATCCATAAATTGATAATACTAATAATAGTATAAATTTTATTATTCTAAATGAAAATAAATAATAATAAATATAATACATAATAAACATACCAATCCGAATATGATAACAAACTAGTCAAATATATACTCTGTATACATACTGGTATTTAATATTGTATTTATAAACATTAATATAATGAACAATATTTACATAACTATACAACTAATAATATTAGCATACCTAAACCTTAACATTAATTATTAAAACAAATACAAAAGAAACATAAAAAAACAATACTCCAATTTAGAGAGACAAGCAGAAGTACTTCTCTTTCTCTTTCCTTTGTGAAAAAAAAGAAGAAAAGGGGATAGCCTTTAGAAAAGGACGGGTGAGAGAAGAGGAGCGGGAACGAGCGATAGAAAGGAGCATGGGGAGATGGATAAGTGAGCGAGAGGATATGAGGGTTGCAGCTTAGCAAGTGGAGCTGGGGCGCTCTCCTCTAGGCCGCACGGCACCAGAGGCAGGCGACCCTGTGGCGGGGAGGCACGGCTGCTCCCGAGGCTACACACTCGTCGAGATCTGGGGAACGACGATTACGCAATGGCGCATCTCGTGGGGCGACGTCGAGGTTCGACGTCGGCCTGACAGATAAGGGGTTCGGCTGCTAGAATATCTCGGCCACTGGTGATTGGAGCGGGCCTGGAGCGACTCACGGGTGATCGTGGAGGTAAGTGGTGGTACTGGTGATGCGTGTTACTGGTGTTGGTGATGGGGTTTCCCGATGGTGGCCACCGACCTGGCTTGGTCGAGACGAAGAGGTAGAGATTGGAGGTAGTCTGGTAGAGCAGGGGTGATGGTGGAGGCCGGCCTGTGCTCGGGGTGAGCATGGTGGAGATGGTGATGATGGGGGTAAGTCTCGCGGTGATGGCCGTGATGGATTGGGGCTGGCTGTGGTGGCGGTAGAAGATCAGAAGGAGTGGGTGGCTGGAGTCGAACAGAACATCGACGGTGGGGGACTGAAGCTCCGGGTTGGAGTGTTGATGGTTGTCATCACGTTGGTGGCCGCGGGACAGGGGTGTTAGGAGATGCTAGTATGAATTGGGGTGTTGTTGGGTCAAAGTCCCTCAGTGGCTGTGGTTGACGAAGGATGCGTTGGGGTGACGGCGGTGATAAAGGAGAAGACGGGCTTGGCAGGGAGGAGGTTGTAGGCTAGGTGCATAACGTCATGTCAGGATTGTCGACACGAAGAGGACTGATGCAATATAGTTGTAAACTACGGAATAATATATGGACGGGAGAAAACATAGACACGATGCACTCGCGATTGGTTGTGGCAGAGGGATATTATGGATAATTTTGTGAATGGTAGAAATTTATAGATGAGTACCTCTCTTTTTATAGGAGGTGAAAATTCCTAGTTGGATATGGATTGGACCCAAATTAATTATTTAAATCCAAATTTGGGTTCAATCTACATTTAAATTTAAATTGTAGACAATATCCAATAATGTCTCAATCCTTATTCAAAATTTTCAAATAAAATTTATTTAATAAATTCTTCATCTGATTTATTCAAAATAACTAGTTTAAAATTAACTTTTTAATATTCAAAAAATGCTATAATATTAATTTTGAAAATTGCACTATTACTTAAAATAAACTAATAAATAATTATGAAATAGGTATGCACAAATAATATTTATATGAATATGCTTTTCTAGTATACAATATTATAAGAGTATTATTTATTATTAAAACTATTATAAATGAAAGGTTTTTATAATTAAAATAATAACTTAGAAATTTTAGGTACAATAGCAAGAATAATAATTATATATATTATTTTGAAACTATAGAAATAGAAAAATATTTTTCAAAAAATATGTACGCTCGCACATATTCGCACTTGTCGAGCAATTACGAAAACGAAATTTCGCGCACGATGTACAATATAACTACGCGACGTACAAATACAAAATAAAATAAAAAAGTCAGTACCAAATTTATTTTAAAAAATAGTAGAAATTTAGGGGTTTTACATCCTATCCAACTTAAAAGAATTTTGTCCTCAAAATTTAGGAGTAATTAGGGTAGGTAGGACGAAGGGGATGGAAATAGTTGAATAGATTTATGAAATCTTCTTGGGACGAGAATGCAAAGCGAGCGATATTTCAATGGCAATATGTCATTTGATCGACTTAGAACAGAAAATTCGATGGTTTCAGTTTAGATTACAATCTGTCACCCCCAGTTTTTTAGAACATGGGCATTTTTTTCATTTTTCATTTTTGAATATTTTTGAAATTTATTTTATTATTTATGATATTGTTTTGGGGTTATTTGAGTCGGGTTTGAATTTTAACTCAATTCGACTTGTATCGGGGACCCGGGATAGCTTTGACTCTAGTGGGACCCACTCATTAGTTAGGCATGGCCTACATGACATTATATTTAGTTAATGGGTTAGACTAATTATTCATGGGTAGGTTTAGTTTGATTAGAGACTTAAACATGACTAATTTGGCCTCAACCTTAAACCCTTTTTCCTAATATTAATTAAATAGGCTAGTATGGGATTTTTAGACTTTTAATAGGGGGACACCTAAGCCAAATGTGGCCGGCCACTCTAAGTGGGGGATAAGGATGAGCCATTTGATATTATCCACTCTATTTTCTCTCTCTTGTTCTTCCCTAAATTTTGAGAAGAGTCCCCATTGATTTCACCATCAAATCAATCCCTTTCTCCACCCAATCTTCTTCATTTCTTCTCTACTCAAGCAAGGGAAGGAGCTAGCCAAGTTTGGCAGGTTTTGAAACTCGTTCGTGTCCATTTGGAGATCTCTACATGTCGATGTCGTATCGGGAGGAGTTTTCCTAGATTCGATCTATCAGGAGGTATAATCTCTTCTCTACTTCATCCCTACATGCATATAGGTTTATTTTGAACCCATAGGAATGACTCCCATGGTTGTATCTCCATTTGTGTCCGTTTCGTGTCCATTTGGAGACTTCTAGGTGTGTCCTTGTGTTGTGTTTGTGTCCTAGTGGGAAACCCCCTATTTTGGACACTTGTATTTTGATATGTTGTAGGAATGATTTAAGTTATATTTAATCTCAAATTTTTAGATTTGTTAGGATGTGTTCTTCGTGGTGTGTTCATGGTATCATATTGTATCAATTCTATATCTATATATCTATATATATATATATGTATATATATCTTATTTGTTATTTATATATACGTGTCTCTCTCTTTCTCTCTCTCTCTCTCTATATATATATATATATATATATATATATATATATATATATATATATATATATATATATAGTGTGTGTCTAATGTATTTATTGGTGTGTGTAGAGATTTTCTAGTGAGAGGGGGGATTTAAGAATGTGATTGAGATTGAGAGTGAGATTGAGGAAGTATATAGAGATATGGAGAGAATGAGATTGGAGGGAGTATAGAGAATGGGATTGAGAGAGAGTAGAGGAAGAATGAGGCCTTGAAAGAGGGGGGATGCACTGCTGCAAACAGCAGTAGTAGGTGCATATATCAGTCCCCACAGGGGACTGATTTCAGCAGTACAGTAGCAGCTATATGGCTGCATTTTGCAGTAGCGAAAGGGGGGGAACAACCCCTTAGCTGCTGAGTTTATAGGGCAGCAGTAGCAGTATATAATGCTACATTATAGCAGTGTTTAGAGGGGGGAATCAGCCCCATTGGGCAGCCACTTAACAGCCCATTACACCTATTCATTCACTCAAAAATCAGTTCTTCCTTCCCCTTCCATTCATTCAATAAATTCATCCATCCACCTATACACATTCATATATCAATCCATTCAATTCATTCACTTATATCCACCATTCACTAATCCATCCCTTCACTATGTATACATACACGCACTCATCCATACATCATTCATTCTCCCATTCATTTATTTATTCATTGTTCCATCCATATACATTCACCTATCCACTCACTCACTCATATCCATTCACTTAGGCATTCACTCACTCATCCATGCATCCATCTATTCATACTTCATTCATTCCATAAATTCCTATACCAAATTCAGTCCCAAAAATCCTTAGGTGGTTGTGTGTGTGTGAGAGAGTGGTTAGCTAATATTTGAATATTATATGGTAAGATAATATGAGGGTAACCAACATGTGTCATAAGATGGGTTAGATGAGCTAGGTAGTAGGATTTTATGGATGGTAATGTTTAGGTAGGTTAGTGTCTAGCTATCCTAGGAAGCCTAGGTTAGTATTCCAAGGTTAGAGTGGTATATGCAAGGTATTGGTATTTACCTTGTGAAGGGTAAATGTAGGTAATGGGGTATAGTTAAGATATTGAGTTTGACTTCTAAGATGGGTTTATAAATAGGTTGTGTTGGGAGGTAATGACTAGATGAGGGTAGTTTAGGATAGTCTTGACCCCCGTTGACCAAGAGTTGACTTTTGACCGAAAGTCAACTTCAAGTCAACGCTTGACCTAGAATTGACCGAAACTAAACCAGAGTTGACCAGTTGACTGAAAGTCAACAGTTGGTCAACATTAGACTAGTTTAACCTAGGGTTAACCCAGAGTTGACCAAAGTTGACCAGGGTTGACCAGTTGACCAAAAGTTAACTGTAAGTCAACCTTTAACCCCGTTCGACCTAGTTTGACTTGGATTGACTTCCTGTGACCTTGGTTGTCCTAGTATGACCTAGTTTAGCTTGGTGTGACTTAGTTTGACCTAGTTTTGACTTAGACTTGCATATCATGACTAGATTAGCTTTCCTTTCATTATTAAACCCTGTTGACTCATGGTATCTCATCTTTAGGTCTGTGATTACTCTGAGCATCTGTTCACCTTATCAGCTCAGGACCACAGGCAAGTATATTCACTGATAGTTTTCATTGTCTTGATATCTGCTATATCTGATTTAGTTGTAGTATCTTACTCGATTTCCAGTTACGATAGTTCACGGACTAGTATATATTGGATCATGACATGAGATGTTATTCCAGGACTTTTTTGGTATATTGGTACACGATATTTCTTATTTTCTGTACTGTATAGACATCGATTTAGGAGTGGGCTGGCCCCTTGCTTTTGAATCCCGTGTCATGACGTGTCATGTCCAGATCCATTATACTATTCGGGGGTAGAGAATTATTAGGGGCTATGTGATCAAAGCCTCATGTCACTATATATATTCATGTGCTTGCGCCACTCTCACCTCACGTAGGGTGTAGCGAGATCTTACTCATGTGCTCGTTATCCAGGTTGGCCGACATGACCCTTTCTTGATTTTTATGTGATTGTCGGGCCAAGTGGATAGCCTGTCCCGTAACATTTCCCAAGCCGATCACATAACGCTCTAATAATTTAAGTCACATTTTTATATTTATTTATCATAGGAGGCTAAGTTATGTTCGGGAGAAGGGTTACAACCCCGGTCCTTGTTTGGTTTAAGGGTTGTAACTCGGATTCCGAATAGTTCCCAAGTCATCCCATATCTTTGTCTTGTATTTCATTATACCATCTCTTATAGAATTTGTCAATTCATATGGAACTGCTGTTAGTGTTTGTACTTGCTCATTTTTCTGACAGGATACCGTTGATATATATTATAGATGATTCTGAGGCAGATTGCCCGACCTATTATGGGGTCGAGTTAGATAGAGTAGTCCAGGACCGTGGCTTGATAGTTGAGCCACTGGACTTTGCATACCCAGAGTAGTATAGCTTAGTTAGGTTTATCTGGACTGCGATCCAGCTTTTGTTTTAGACTGTAGTAGCTTATATTTATATTTTGTGACTCTGTGATGTTGTTTGTTTCTCTCTAGCTGTGTTGGATGTTGAACTCATTTCCTGTTTTCACATCTATCATATTTTCTTTTCGTGCTATCTACCTTAGTTTTATCTTGTTATTGAGACTGTATTTGCTGTGTCACCTCCAATCGCAGTGTATATACTGTACAGGTACCTTTATACTGTTTAGTGTAGTTTTTGTAGACGACCTATACAGTATTCTACCGCTGATTGTGCGGCGTAGGCTGGACGTAACTACGTGCTCGTGCCCCCAATCAGGGTGCGGGTCGTGACACGATCATGTATATGACCACCAATCAATGACTAAGCTTGATCAACCCTAACATTAACCTTAAAAAGGGGCAACCTCATAAGTAGATAATAAACTCCTTAATCCCTTGATATCATCAATATTCATGTAATCTCTCTTATTATAAATCGTTCTTTCCAAAAATTACTTTCATTCCACATCCCCTTAACAAAACCAATATGATTATAATGTACTCTAACTTCCTCTATCTCGTCATAGAATTTCAAATATTCTAAAATTTTGAATTCCATAATCTCTATTATACTAGCTCACTTGTATATATATTCCCAAGTTATAATTTCCTCTAAAATTAAAATTCTAAAATATTCAACCAATTTGGCCCAAGTAAAATTAAAATCTTTTTACTACAAATTTGTATTTATTGGTCAATGTACAATACATCCATAGGTACCAAAATAAAAGTCTGTCTTCCATGTTCGATAAATCTTGAAAACTAACAGTATACCTTCGTAACTCAATCTTCTATCATAATAATTGAAAATTTTATAAAATATTTATTAGCCTCTCTTAAAAATTTGAATTCAACAATCTCAGCTTCTTGATGGTAGAAATGAAACTCATCTTAACTTCTTATTCATAATAATTTTAGAACTTAATAAAAAATATAAAGGTTTTTTTCTTCAATAATTGGTTATCCTTGAAAAATAATATCATCATAACACTATATGTTATCGAAGGCAACGTCGACATTGTATTTATCAAAATTTGCATCCATAAATTTTATATATAAATTTGGTTCTTAAACCCCAACTCTTTAGAAGATTCTTTACTCGATATTTAGTTACCGTAAAACAAATTTTGAAATTTGAGAAGTATATTTATCCTTGAGTGTTTCATCAAAACATAATATATCATTCCTTATTTCATCTATACGGATTTATCGCACATTTTCATTTATGTCCCATCTATACCTCATAATCTCGTAATTACCTTAACCAACTACATTATTTATCCATGCTGTGGGGTTCTCCAATCTCACCTCTACTAACCCAAGATTGTCATGATCAAATTTTATTTCGCATAAGAAAATCATATAAGGAACAAGGTTGCATAAATTATGAAGGAACCATAGATAAATATAAGTAAAGCAGTTTAATTGGAAGAGAGAAGGGTAAGGGTTGCAATATTGAAGGCGAAAAGATGTTATGTGTCTAAGTGAATCGAGAAAAGACATGAAAATAAATGACAAGGGTTAAGCAGTCAAGATAAAATGCAAGGTTCAACATTTAAGGGATTTAATAGATCGCAATCATATATTGGGTCAAAAAATTGAGTCGAGGTTGAGTCCATATATGTAGTCAAAAGTATATCGGTACCATGGTAAAGGTTATAGTTTAGTCTTTATGACCCCAAAGTCGTACCATAAAAAGAGAGTACAAGGAGACGTGTTTTAGTGGGACATGATATACCTACATGAAGGTGGACTCGTCTAGGTCTTGCATATGGAATTTATTGGATGGAAATGTCTAGTGTTGTGCTCCAAATATCCAAGTCACGGTAAAGGACACAAAAGAATTTAAAATAGAAAGTGGGAGTTCATGAGATAATGATTATCGCACAAAATAAATGACCAAGTTAAAGCATGAAATAAAGATAATTCAGATTCTAGTAGACCAAGGTAAAATAAGTTAGGAATACAGTTTCTAGAGATATGATAGCCACTTGATGGGAAATGATCAAGGAGCAATCCAATTATTTCTCAAGTTTTAAATGGTTACAAAGTCACGATTAAAATCTAGATTCGAGGAAATGTCGAGGGAAGTCAAGATTAAAATATAACCACATGATCTTGGAGATGTCTAACAACACTTGTGTATACACTATTATCATGGTCATAGGGGATATGGCAATTAAGGTGAAATCCTTCGAACTCGTTAGGGTTATCTTGGTGGCCTACCATTTAAAACTCAAATTTCCTTCAAAAACTTTCTAATTACTTTCTCCAAAATGAACAACCATATTTGTATTCACTCAAAGTCATTTAATTTAATCATAATTAAGAGTTTAATCCCTTCCATAATTCTCTAAGTGGACTTTCATCACGTTATTACTAACTTTTTCAAAATTTAACATTTTTACTCCAACTTTCAAACTTAAGAGTTCATAAATCATGAATTTTTAAATATTACTTCATAACTTTAAACACCAAAAGTTTCTCAAATAATCCTCAAGATAAATCCTTAGCATATCACGAAAAATCTAAAATTTACAGCTCAATATTTTAACGCACTCGTCAATCATAACTTCTATTTCTAAGTCATTCAAACATAATCACAACTTTTAAATGGTAAATTCCTTTAATCAATCAAAGTAACTTTTCCTAGAAAACCAACTTAAACTCAATATTCAAATGATCCTATCAGTCATACTCATTTTTTTTCAAATTTGATATCCATGATCACAACTCTTCAAACCCAAAATCTACTTAGATTTGTAAATCTTAAATCACAGTGCAAAATTTCAAATTTGAAATTTTTCCTCAAGAATCATTTTCATATCTTCTAAATATTTTAAACCAAACTTTGTACTATCACTATGTCAAACTTACAACTCAAAATTTCACAAACTTATTAATCGTGAATCGTACGACTTAATTTAAAACCTTCAGAATTTACCAAATTTGATCAATCTCACTCATAAATCTTGCAGCAACATTTAAATTAAAAAAATCTTTTTAACTAACTTTATATCTCTTCAAGGTTGTATAGTTATAATCAAATGAATCATAAATATTTTTCAAAGACCTTCAAAAATAAAAACACAAAAATCAAATCAATCTCTTTTCTCAATTGTATATAGATCCCACTATCCTTTTATAGATCCAAATAAAGTTCTAACAATCCTTCGAAGTTATTAATGTTGCTACACTACAACAAAAAGACCTATTAATGACCCTTGATAAGTGGTTTTCATGACGACTGATGTGGAAGCGTCATCAAAGTTCAGCAAGACTAGAATCTATGACGGTTTACATTAAAAACATTATTGATAGTGCTCAAATGATATGAGCGTTATAAAAAAAGTACGAAAATTTAAGTCGAAACTTCGACTCCCCCACAATTCTCCCGCACTTAAGAAAAATTCTAAACCCTCTCTCTTTCTCCTTCTCCTCCCGCTCCCCAACTCTCCTCAGCCCACTACCCGCTCCCCAACTCCCCTCATCCCGCTCCCCGCTCCCGAACTTCCCTCAGCCCGTTCCTCGCCTCCCTCGGTTACAGATTCCACTGCAGAGGAAAGGTTGTCACCGGCGTAGCCTTCACCACCGGTTTGTCCTAAAATATCGATTATTGCTTATTTTATGCCCTAAATTCTGCCTCGACATGATTTTAGTAAAATCTTCAAATTATTGACAACTATACATGCATCCATCTCTCCAAAATTAGGGTTCTTTTAGGGTTTCCCGACGTCTCCGTCCACGTCGGCGATGATCCGAAAAGGGCTCATCATCGTTGACTTCTATTGATTAAGTGAGTGATTTTGAATTGGATTTTTCCCTAAAAAAAGATTTTGGGAATTGTTCTATGTGCGCTTCATGTTTGATGAAATAATTGTAAGTACTAAATGCTTGTGTTCTTTGATTTTTTTCTGTTTGTTCTTGTTCAAGGGAGTGTAATTGCATTTGGGGAGCCGAGTCCGAAGCCTCTCCACACACAGCCGCGACCCTGCGAGGTGCTATACGTGCCTGTGACCCGAGTCCGAAGCCTCCCTTCAGATTCTGACACTAAATTCTGGGGTATAAATTCTATGATTGATTTCAGTTTCTGGGTTTATTTTGTTTGTCAATGATGTTGTTGGATCTCGATCCCTACATAAAAAGGGTTTCGATCGACTGATACGTGTTGGGTTCGATTTTGGCTTGACGATCCTACGATTGTCTTTGTTTGTGAAGCGCGAATGAACTTTAGATCATGTTCGGTTCTTTACTTGCTGTTGGATCATTTTCGGTTTCGGGTTACCTAGCTGCTGTTGGAATTATTTGTGATGCATGTATTGTTGGTTTGGGTTTCTTGTATAAATTGTTTCTTGGGTTCTCCTTCCTATAGTTTCTATGGGATGTTGGTTTAGGTTTTCCTTATTATACATGTTGGGTTGGGAAAGATTTCTTTGCTGTAGGAGTTGTTTTGCTATTTGGATTAAAATTGTTGGTCATGTATCTATTATGCATGATGGGTTTAACTTGGTACTGTGGATGTTTTTGTTGGGAGCTTCTCAATATAAATCACATGCGGGTATATATTAGTTGGGAGTATTTTTATTTCGGGATTGACATCTCCATTAGCATGCATGCGTCGTTAATTTTGGGACTACGTCCACTATGCCATGCCTGGATGTTTTACTTTATTTGTCAGTTTCGGTTTTTATTAGAGTACTCTGATACTCTTGGTGATATTCGTTCGACCAAATGAACCAAAGCATTGCAGATCGTATCGGATACACTGGCTCCGTGTCAGGACGTGTCCTATACGTGTTATGGCACGCTATTACAGCAGTTGATGATTGATCCTTATCTGAGACATCTTATATATCTCATTTCGTTTCTTGTCGTTGGTCGTAGTTTGTATGTTGGTACTGTTAGGTTGTTCATTCTGGGTGCAGATACGTTCATCTTTGTACGAGTCGATACTGGACACGGATGTGAGGATACCTTCGTGTCGATGGTGTAGCCTCTCCACAGTTGTAGCCGCGACCCGGCAAGGCGCTGTGCGTGCCTGCGAGCTGAGTCCGAAGGCTCCTTTCGAATTTCGACACCAAATTCTGGGGTATAAATTCTAAACTCTTGATTGATTTCAGTTTCTAGATTTATTTTGTTTGTCGATGATGTTGTTGGCACTACAACAGATATGGGATACGATAGCGTGCTCAGAACGCTGTAGAATGCCTATTATAGCGTATTCGGCCTGCTATAAATGCCCTCGCTATAATTGCCCCATATACAAGAACGCTATAAAGTTATAGCGTTCATAAACGCTATTGATGGATTCTAGCCTTCCATGGCGCTATAGATAGGTTATAGCATTTATAAACGGTATACAAGTCTTATAGCATATAAGAACGCTATAGGTAAGTAATAGCATTCATGAACGCTATTTAGTTATAATAGCATCCATGAACGCTATAGACTTGTTATAGCAGTGACAAATGTTATAGAGTTTACATAGCATTTACGAACGCTATAGTTTCATAATAACGTTTGAATAGCTTTTCGATACAAATTGGTTTTTATAGCATTTCTTTTGTACTATTATATGTGCACCAATATCATGTCAGAATGTTATTGTAAAATACATTAGTGTAAAGAAACATTTTACTTCAGAATAGTATTACAGCACATCAAAATAGCATTGCAGATATACAGAATGCCACAGATATCTATTGCATATCTACACAGAATGTGGGTATTCAAAAATTTAAATGCTTCTCGACGAATCAATCATGGAATGAATTTCGAACACAAATAAATTCATTAACTTCACTGTCAAGAACTTTTAAAATCCTTCATAATTTCTCTAAACTTAAACATTAATAGCGTAGTCAGCGTTTAATTGTTTCCATACATATATCCAAAATGTTGCATATCCAAAATTTAGCTCGAACTCTTCGAGCCTATCCACAACCAAAGCTCCTTAGAAATCGTCTTACTTCATCCAACCTACACAAATATAGGGGAGAAACATTAGTGTTCCTGGTTAATGAGTTAGCTATCAATATAAAATTGCCTAAAATTCTATGAGTTATAATCAACCAAACAACTAGAATCCATTGTCAGTTAAATTTATTAGTGATCCATTCATATCTATACATACTTAGCAAGTCTACAACTTGTAGCACACCCTTTCTTCATTGCTGGTTAAAACCATTATAATCCTTTGTCTTTTCTGTTTGAAATTAGTGCAAATGACCATCATGAAGTCAATTTCATGTCAATAAACTGTCACTATAAGAACATGAGCTTTGTGTTATGGCTCTACAAACTAATTTAGCTCATCTTAGCAAGAGCTTTATATTTTTATATTATTCTTTTCAAGTTAGAACGAAAACTTGTGACGTGTAGTGACAAAATGAATCTCCAACTGAAGAAGCAATATGTTACACGTCATCAGTTAATAAGAACAACTTTATATCAGGGTTATCAAACTAAGATACAAGAGGCGATAAGCTGTGTAAATGCATGATTGAAGATGTGGAGTTGGTTGAATGGATGCAGTTGTGGATATGAGAGATGATGCAGCTATAGGACCAAAAAGAGCAACACGAGTCGATGTGGATCTTACTTCTATGATCAGGATGGGTTTGCGGTTGGCTTGGTGTTGGGACAAGCATCAAGGAAGGGAACTGTGGAAGTTGGAGAGCGGGGAGTTGTTGAAGGACTGAGCTTGATCAATCCATCGCGCTGTGTCGATGAATTGATAAAATAATGAGAATTTATTTCAATTGGGAGCATATAAGTGCACCCTTCCCGTCCAATCGAGTAATTTATCATCGTTCTTATTTACCGTCCATGATTTCCACAAAGCTAAAAAAAATCCATGTTATGTAGACAATTTTTCATAGGACAAACTTGTCATCGAGTTATAAATCATTGTTCAAGTAGTAGAGGTCGAAATCTTTTTCATTAGGCATGTGTATGTGTGCAGTGAAAAGAAAATGTGAATGTGTAAAGGTAAAATCATTTCACATGAAAAGCTAGAGTAAGTTCACCAAGCAAGCATAAATAAGATACTGAATGTATCATAACAGACATTCACATAGTAAGTGATAATCTTCCTCTTTTTTGTGTATTTCCTGCAATATGGCAGAGATTTATCTGCTTGCACATAACTGCTGCTGACCAAGGCTTCTGTAGGTCATCAAAGGAACTTTAACTGTGTTAGGCCCAATAGGAAAAAGATAGGGGAGTTTATTTTCCTGATAGGTTTATGGAGAACTATAATTATTTCCTGGATAAGTCTTGTATTAAGGAAGTTCAAGCTACATGCAGGTAATACGTGGTCCTGGTTTAACAATACCTGAGGTACAAGCTCTAATATTTTAGATATTCTAATACATGGAATATGAAGGACATATACTATTAAGTAGTGAGTCAGATCCCTTGCATATATCAGACTGTAGGCACTCCTATGTTCATGCTTGTTTTTTTGTTAGCTGGCCATCTTTTAAATATACTGTAAAATAGATAATTTGATTCAATATTTGTAGAGTAGATGAATAAGTATGGGTAAGAAGTATATCATAAGAAGGACAATACCTGGGTAGACGTTACATTATTTCTAGTACGTTCTGGAAACTAGAACATAACAAAGTATTTTAAGAAAGCCTACAAAATCAGCACCAGAAGAACAACACCGGGTTAGTAACATCATAGCAAACAAGAATTGGTTAGTTCATTTCAGAGCGAAATATGATAATTAGCGTAAAAAACTCAATTCTCCGGGAAATAAAATAACACATCAAATTAAATATACAAACTGAAACCATTTAAAAAGAGTTGATATGTAGGCTAGTCAAGCTTGTCACAACAGCTAGAATACATATAAGTTTGAAACTAGTGTCCACATCTTTAAGCTTCCTATTTTATTTTATATATATAGCAAAGCATACCAAATTGTTTTCTGATACCAAGTTCTGATACATGTTTTTAATTTATTTAATCTTGTTTTTCCAAATCATTATTCATAATTTTCTCTAGATTTAAGAGTGACCACCATCTCTTCTTCATCTTACAAACACATCAGAATTTAATTATTAAAAGGAAAGAACAAACACTATAAACAATTTGTTTGATTCATGAATATTTTAGATTTTTGATGAAACATAGAGAGTTTTAATCATGGGACTATTGTATGCATATGGGACTATCAAAATCTACTTCAGATAGTATCCTACCATTTTTGTACAATTGTTGTTGAGCAGTATCAGTTTTAAAAGAACAGACGAGTAAATGTTCAATTTTCTATTAGGGAAAGCAAACCTGTGATCATCTTGACAATGACACCAAGGTTAAGTGCCTTTAAAATTGTTTCTGCACTAACATGTCAGAGAGGAGTGTCAAAGAGCGGCATGAGAACAATAAACTGCCAAGGCCCTCCCAGACTTTCTTTCGTTCTTTCTGGAACTTCCTACATAAACATAATGTAATTAATGGATATCATATGAGTACATATGTAATGTAAAAACAATAAGATCAGTATAAGAAGGAAGAAAAACTATAAAGCAGAAACCCTTCTTTTTTTAACTCTTCGAAGACTAGCATCAAACAAATGGGTCAGTCGACAGATTGTTTCTATTTTCATAGATTCGGAGCTACATTTATAACTGAAAATCTGTAACCTTGTGCCTTTTTTATTAGTATGTGATATGACACCACAATATGCCTGCTTATATGTACATGTACTACAGAGAACATCACAATAGAACATTTGCTATCAACATATGTAGGTAGAGATCTTTCTTGAAAAAACACGAGGTGATTTCTAATTCGAACTAGCCAAAGTAAGAGTTCAAACTATAACAAACCAACTAAACTAACTTATTGCAGAAATTATGTACTAATTTTTTTTAGATAAATAGTATGTAACGATAATGAACCAAACAAAACCTATTACTTAATTTTACTATTCTTGTATAGTATAAAATGAGAGAAGTACAAAAAAAGTATTTTTCACAAAGTCACATATTTGTATTCAAAAAATGTCATAAATACATATCTTCTTGTATATTCAAAGAAAAAGAAAAGGGACATTATAGCTCTAACAATAAAGTTTTACCTTTATACTTGAAATAGTCAAATATATCAATTATAATGTCAAACTACTCATGTTGATATTAGAGCTAACCATAATTCTAAAGACATTATTCATCTAGATAAAAATAAGATGACATATAATAAAATAAGAACTAAACAACTACGAGGGTATGGTCTCTTGTTAATCTATCGTTATTATTGGGTCCCATAATTGTATTGCCCTCTCAATCACAATTTTATCTACTATGTAGAAAAGGTACATAAGAAGAAAAAAGTACTAAATTATGTGGGACTTCCAGCTAACCTCCACAAGCCGATCAATTAGAATCTCGTGCATGCTATGACTCATATCCCGCAGCAATGCTTCCATGAAGTTGGAACAAGGCCTTCGGATAAGCTGAAGCAAAAAAAAACTTTACATAAGCAATTTGTAAGTATTGCAGATGGCTCTAATGCACAAAAAAACCCCAAATAGTTCTTTTTTCGTGCTGGACACATGAACAAAATTCATATAATATATAAGCCAAAATATACATGGACATGCAAAATTGGTCACATTCCCGGTGTGTGCCATATTTCGTTATTGTGTCCGTGTCCGTGTCCATGCAATGTAGTGGACAAATTCTAAATTCCAAGCAATAAGAAAAAAGATACAAATAGATCAGATTAATGAAGATGCAAAAAAAAAGGATGAAGTAAATATCGGTTAGAGTTCTATATAAAATCTAAAAGGAATACCTCTTCGTCGCATCGTAGATTAAAATAGATGTATGAGGTATAAATGCAGCACAACTGGGTGTTCTTTTGGTCAGAATCAATGTCAATAAAGTCCACACAAGATGAGCCTCCTAGATCTTCATAGAACTTAGTTTTGACAGCATAAACCATTTAGAGCCTTGTCATTCCAGCAACTACACAATTCCCCAGGAGGGCAAAAAGGAACTAATATGGAATGTGGATTATTAAGCCTGATTCTTGACCAAAGTCTTGAAATACTAAAGGAGGGGGCATAGCAGTTAGATCGATATCTTGTCTTTCATTTACAAATGGTGCTCAACACTATGATATTGGCTTCGTTATGTGCCTACTTACAGGCTTCAGTTTTACTTAAACTAAAAGAGAGAAGAGAAAAAAATGCTAACCATTTTTTATGACTGGGAAGAATTCAGGTGCTTTTTAGGAGGTATGTTCATCAAATAAACCTGTCCCATATATGCACTCTCCATCTAAGTGACTTCCATATTTTGTGTGCCAAAGACCTTATCTTCAACCTTGACAGGAACAACAATCACTTGTGATTCAACCATTGTATGTCCACATGACTAAAACTCTTGGCATGAACTGTCTATAGAGAAAGTTTTAGCTCAGCATGGAAAAACTCAAACATGAGGGTTAGTAGCAAAATAATTTAAAAATACTTGTCAAATGCAACATTATTGTATTACTATGAATGAAAAGGCCCTTGCTTAGAGATAAAGGAGCATTTTGCAAGAAATTATGTAACTGATGCTGAACTTTCATGTTTCTTAACAAAAATTTTCTATATGCAAGTTTAATTTCTAAACTTACAAGAACTTTAAAAAATAGTTAAATAGAACTTTTCCTAATCCCTTCAGTCGATTATCACAATGGGCTTCTTGTAAAACCAAAAAAGGAAGTTCCTCAGTGTCGATATTGAATTTGGTATAGAAAACGTGGTTCATGCCTAAGGATGAATGCAAAAACTCAAACAATGTGACGAAGTACCTGACTTAGTCGGTGGTCAACCAGTACGACAATGACGAGGGAACGTCTCTTATTACATGCCCAAAACAGGTCTTGCAAGATCGACATCCCTATCAGGAATGCCCAAGTCATTATATAGGTCATAGTCCTAAACCTATTCAAACTTCTCCCGCTTTCCTTTTCCATCTCCTTGATGGCTAACCAAGACATCTCTCCTAAGAGCTAGCCTTGAAACCTTCATGAGTTTTTGATAGCAATTATGTTTGTTTGTTGAAGTAAACAAATAAAACTTACATAAATACACGACACAGTATTTAAAAATAAGAGAACAGAGTAAAACTGAAGTGAACTATTCCAAGTAGTCATTTGAGTTGCTGCAGCAACACGATGATGGTCGCACCTCCCATGAATCCGGTAGGGAGGCTATAGCTTTGGCTCTTCGTTTCATCCTTATCCAAGAACTAGCTACCGTTACGATAGATAGATAGATAGATAGATAGATAGATAGATAGATAGATAGATAGATAGATAGATAGATAGAGGTGGACATTTGATCACAAATTAGAAGTTCTCGAAACATTATCATCAACTCTTTTTTTAAATAAACTAATTCATTTTTGAAACAAAAACCAACACCAATACCAAACTAATCCTTACTGTTTCTGAATGGAATCATCAAAATTCGTTCAAACTTGTCTGTGTTTGCCCACAACCACAAGAAAAATACTCGACTATCCATGTCCGAATCTGAAGAAGGATAAAATAAAAACCAGAAGAAGAACTTACCACGAATTTGATGAACTACAAACAAGAAGGCAAACCCTGTCAGCTTTAAAACCCCCTTTCATATTGAAAACCAAGAACAAAAACAATAATAAGAAAATTAAATATATAACAAATATACTAATAAAATTAACTAAGAGTTTCATGAACCACGAACAAAGACAACAAAGAGAACACCAAATTGACTAAGTTCAGATTAAAAAAAGAAAAAGAAGAAGAATAGGAACTTACCTAGGGCTGTGAATTCGATCAAAGAGCAAAATCTCGTTTTGTTCATCAAAGAGAAAAACCCCCCTTTTGCTCTTTGATGAACCACAAAATTATTAGGGCTAGCTGTTGCCGTACTCGATCGGCCCTAAGGTGACAAAACCTGAAAAGAGAGATGAAAGAGATGAAATTAGAGAACCTAAAATCCATCCTCTATTTTTATCATAGATGAGAGAGATGGGAGAGATGAAATAAAGAACCTGAGATCCCCTTTCCCGTGAGAAATGAAACTAGAGAACCAAGTCTGAGCGACAAAAATCTTAGGAGAGAGAGAAAGATATGAGAGATGAAAAGGAGCTCCTTTTGGCTCCAAGTCTGAGCGGCAAAAATTTTAGGGGCGAAAGAGATCGATCCCGTCAATGGTTTTCTGTTTAATATTTTAATAGGTTTTAACATAAATTGACAGATTTAGTTTGTCGAAAATTTAACCACTGTCATAGTCCGTCAATATTTGCGAACCTAAAGAGTCGAAAATTACTATTTTTGGCATAGTGGTTATGGTGTCATCAAACGAACTCCGTCATATAAACTATATATTTAAGAATATATATAACTTATCGATTTATTCCAACATCTCAATCTTTGATACATAGTTTCTAAAGTCCGCACAAGCATAAAAACTTGATTAATCTTTCTTTGGCATAGATTTAAATTAAATGTGGCTTTATTTAAAATATATATATATTATAACTTTAATGTTTTTATTTAAATTCCTTTGATATATGCACTCAGATGTTATGATTACTGCCTTTGGAAAATAACAAAAATACAGATTTGACAAATTTGATCACAAAATGACACTTCTGACAAATTGAATCAGTATCTGTCATGCAAAGGCTCACAGTGAAAGCCCTAAGCATCTAATTAGCCACACCACAGCACAAACAATAAGAATATACACAATAGATAGGATAACCACATCCTCGATCAATATCTCAGATGGCAAAGCACAAATAAATAGTATATTACATTTATTCGAATGGATTGTTCAGATTGTTGGACTGGATATTTGTGTTTTATCCAAGCAGTTCAATAAAATGGAACTATAGGCAAGCACATTCAAAATTATTGTTGTATTATTAATCAGTGTCTAAAACCTCAACCTATCAGGTGCAATATTGTGTCCGAGTTAAATGTGCAGCTACTGTTGCTAGTGTTAAAGAATGAAGATAAAACATTAACTTACAGTTGGCGGTCTCGACCTCTGTCGGTAGCCTATGCCGCCCGCCGAGCACCGATCGTCTCGACGGAGACTGGGGATAAAGGGCCGTCGACGGAACCATCAGCGTCGAGGCTGTTTGAAGTATATTTCTAGAGCTCGATGTGGACGAGGAGCCGAAGAGCGAGTCGTCTTCGGAAGAGAGGAGAGGAGGAGAGAACATGATAGAAAGATAATTTTAGGGCTAGGGATGGAGCCGGAGGGAAATGAAATTTGGGAAAAATTTCAATCTCAAATAACACTTTTTATTATCATGTGTTGTTCACGTGATCTTTTTCTTTTCTTTTCTTTTCTTTTACTTTTATTAAATTCATTTTTAAGTGCTACAAGTAAATATTATGCGTTACTAATATAAAAATTCATTTTTATTGCAAAAAAAATTTATTTTTCCCAACGGTATTTCTAATTTGTAATGATTTTCTACTGTTGGTAATTTGTAACGGTAAAAAACCCGTTAGGAATTTAAAAAGATTGTTGGAAAATCCTTGTTTTGGTGTAGTGTAAATAGGAACATAAGCATCCAAAATGTGTTATAGTCTTTTTTTTAATCATGTAAAATATATAGAATACGATGCTGCTCCTAATCGAACTGGATACCTTACTTTGACATATGGGCATAGCAACATAAGCAGCGTCCAAAAAAAACTATACCTTTAACAACGTTCATAACACGCTATGTTTTGTTAACAGCAAAATAACAGGAAGGCATAAACGCTATAGATAAACTGCTATTGTATGAACTTTTAATAGCACTTCACAATGAACGCTATGGATGATGATATTATAATAGTAGGGAGGCTCGAATGCTATAGATAAACTGCTATTGTATGCTCTTTTAATAGCACTATGGAATGAACGCTATTGATGATGACATTCTATAGCAGGGAGGCTTGAACGCTATAGATAAACTACTATTATATGCCCTATTTGTTGTAGTGTGGATCTCGATCCCTACATATAAAGGGTTTCGATCGATTGATACGTGTTGGGTTCGATTTTGGCTTGACGATCCTACGATTGTCTTTGTTTGTGAAGTGGGAATAATATTTAGATCATGTTCGGTTCTTTACTTGCTGTTGGATCATTTTCTGTTTCGGGTTACCTAGCTGTTGTTGGAATTATTTGTGATGCATGCATTGTTGGTTTAGGTTTCTTGTATAAATTATTTCTTGGGTTCTCCTTCCTATACTTGTTGTGGGATGTTGGTTTAGGTTTTCCCTATTATACATGTTGGGTTGGAAAAGATTTCTTTGCTGTAGAAGTTGTTTTACTATTTGGATTAAAATTGTTGGTTGGGTATCTATTATGCATGATGGGTTTAACTTGGTACTGTGGATGTTTTTGTTGGAAGCTTTTCGATATAAATCACATGCGGGTATATATTAGTTAGGAGTATTTCTATTTTGGGAATGACATCTCCATTAGCATGCCTGCATCGTTGATTTTAGGACTACGTTCACTATGCCATGCCTAGATGTTTTACTTTATTTGTCGGTTTCAGTTTTTATTAGAGTACTCTGATACTCTCGGTTTTTCGATATAAATCACAGACTCTAAAAGTGAGGGTTTTGCTTTCTTTTTCAGGGTTTTGCTTTCTTTTTCAGGGTTTTGCTATACGTACATGTGCTATGGACAGTCTTCATGTGACCAAGTTGAAGCGTTATAAGTGTACTTCTTCGCTACAGTATCTGTGAGATTTTTGATGTCGATAGTTTCGATGTAGCTAAAGTGTACTATATATTGGATACTCTACATATTTTGAGAAGATGTATATAATAAAATGGAGAAATGTAGAATGGTAGCTAAAATACTCTATTTTGAGATAATGAAATGGAGAATGGTACATTATATTACATTTTAATGCTTTGTTGTGAATATCGTTCAAAGTGGTTGTTTTCGAATTGAATTGAGCAGCGTTTGGAATGTCATACAGTATAGAGCATTATAAATGTGATACAACAACCATATACAGCGGTTTTTCATAACTATCCATAATGCTTTGAAAATAAAACGTAGCAGAAATTCAACCTATTAATGACGGTTTTGGATGAATTATCTATAACGCTTTTAAAAACATTTATAACACTCGATTTCACAACGCTTGGACTGAGAAAAAAAGCGTCATGGTTTGCAATTAATGATGCTTTTTAGCCGTCATTAAAAGATTTTTTTGTTGTAGTGTCTACTACCCAACTTGGAATTAACTAACCCTTATGTTCATAATTCTAGAAAAATATGGTTCCTCTTATCCTTATATCTTTATAACTCAAATAGGATCTCAATGCATACTAGTTGTCAATGTAACCCTACTAGCCATAGGGTTGACCTGTGAGCATATACTAGTGTAGTCATCTTCCTATCAAGTATGGAAATAAGGATTATGGCAGGAAGAGCTCAAGATAATAATAATAAGTTGCCAAATAGTCTATCAAATAATAATAAGTTGCCAAATAGTCTATCAACTTTATCCATTCTCAATAATGTTGACGGAACAACTCAAGATATCAAAACATGATATATTAGGACATAGTTTAATAATATCTGAAAATCTACCAATACCTGAAATCACTTCAACCTAGAGTTTATGCCTTGCTAGTGCGCAACTAGATGCAACGAACCCGCGGTCTCCATAATTTAGATAGATGGTTACAGTGCAGATCTGTCTTGCCATAGTAGGTCATCAAATATTCTCTCAACTCCATAGAAATTTCAAAGGAGCTTCTAAAAATTCAAGCAAGTTCCAAATTAATCATGATAAGAAGAGATGTAGGTATCCATTCTTCAAGTGTATGTATTAGTTCTTAAGAATCAAGCGATCAACTACTAGGAGGAAAGGATTGATTTATGAAAAAGAGAAGTATATGTTTTTATACTTTCTCTATTTCAATATTAGTCAAGGGTGGGGGAGAAAAATTTACAAACTTTAGATTTATCAAAAAATGACTCTAGATTACTATAGAGTCAGGTTCAATTGTGAGAATTTAGGTTAAGCTCAAAACTCAATAAATAGAAACAATATTACTAGCTCTTGGAAGTAACTTAGAAAAAAATATCGACCTATACTAGAATTATTTTGGAAAATAAATCCTTATGGTCAATAGAAAATAAACAAGTAATAACGTGTCGACATGCTTTAATTTAGAATACTCTGGCTTGGCTTTGATTTAGATAAAATTGAAACTTGATAAGGTTTTGACCAAAACCAATAAAGAAATTTGGAGGCCTAGAATATTAATCATTGGTGATTGGTTTGCTGAAGGAGAAGTTTAAAACTCTATTATCAAACTCTATATTGCAATCGGGTCTAGTCCCTAAATAATTTAGAAAGAAACGATCCTTAGGAAGCCGTAGGATTGTAATCACGGCCATGCATCACTTTAGTCACTTATGGAATACTAAGAGATACTTTGAATAATAGAGACAATTAAATATATATAACCAAAGAATCGGCTAATGCTGTGATTGAGCACCCTGTCTTGCAGGCTCCCAATGGTACTGTAGTGCTAAGAACCAATAGATGGAGCTGCATGGGCCACGATAAAAATGTGTCACAGCCTGCACCCGGATGTTCGAGCACGAGTGCATGGGTACGTCCAACCTACGTTGCAGTATCGACGGTAGTGAGCTGTGCTAAACCTCAATAGTCACCAAATGATCATAAATCAATTTGCTCTTCACAGATAATAAATATGTGCCCAGATATCATATCACCATATTATCACACATTTTACCATTCTATTACATCTTTAAAGAAATAAAATTTAGTGAATAGTAAATACGACATCCATAGATCACATCACCCACAACTACATAGAATACACATAAATACAACCCATATAATTGAAAGAAGACTATACAAAGGTACTATGCCTATCCTAAATCATCACCGTACTCTGCATGGGATCCTCGTTTAGTTCAACCAAAGGAATTGAAACGAAACATCGTTTGGACTTAGCCATGCAATGACTTGCTTGAATTTTTGTTCAGTCGAGGTAACTCCTCACTCAGATGGGTGGCTTCAGTGAACTTGCCACAACTTAGCCTTCACATAAATTCAATTGCACTGAGTAGGTATGCTAATAAAAGGGACGAACCGACATAGCTAAAGCGAATAATAATGCCTAGATATCACTCCACGATGGCTTTCAAAGTTTGCACTCGATCCTTCGATCCCATGGCTTGGGTAAAGAAGAGATAACTTGAATAGAGTAGATCATCGTTATACTGGCACATATACTACCGACTTACTGTCATAGTCTAGATGTTTCCACGGTCGTACTGCTTATCATAACATACGCACGTTCACGATTTCAATATAGGCCTTATAGTTTATGGCACGGGTTAAGGCACTCGAAGAACACGGTTGTTCAAGTTGAGTTAAGTAGGAGGGCTATCATATAGTCGTCCCTGAGTTTGAGTCTAAATGATATAGTAACATGGAAAAGTTTTGGGACTGGTAGTCACCGAGGCATTCTTCGAACCTTGTAGCTGCATTGAGAAGAAAAGATGAGATAATAATTTGTCTTATAAGTACGTCAGATTGAGTAGTCTTCCATGGTCATGGAAAACTTGTGCACAAGATTTTGTTCCTCGAACGATAGCCAAGGCACCGAGATCGATTCGTATCTAGGGGAAACAAGTTCGTCGTGTCCAATGTACTGGCACGGGTCATTACGAAGTAGTTCAGGTAATTTGACCGAAGAATGACTCCAAAATGCTTGGTGATTCGGGACGTTTATGGGGCTAGCTACCTGTCACTACCATATTTTCGGTCAGGGCTATTTTCGATCCAATTATAATTTTGCCTTTTTATGCCATTAATATGACAATTTACTTATGTTCATAAATTAGAAATTTTCGATGTAGTTGAACCCTAGTCATGGCTAGGTTAAGTACAAGCATAAATTTAGGGCCAAACACTAATTGTCCTTAAAAAGCCTTTAACTAAATAATTGTCATAAAGAGGTTCAGGACTTAACTAAACCTAATAAACCCCTATATATAGCCCTATATGGCCAGCTACTAGAACTAGGGTTTCCTTTATTTTATTTTATTCTACACTCTTCCAAACTTTCTTCCCATTCATCTTCTTTGTGTGCTAAAAAGTTGGCAAGCTCAAGGAGGCTTGGTGGACGCTCTAGCAAGGTTTTGGGAGCTACTTCTTCGTCCTCCTTCTCCAAATTTGTAGGTCTTGGTTAAGGCACCATTCTCCATAGGTATAACACTCTATTCTATCATTTCCATGGTTAAATTTCAAATATACATATAGGAGACCCCTCTAATGGCTAGATCATGTATGAACTAATTGTAAAGCGCAATACTCTAGGGTAGGATGAACAGAGTAGGTAGCAAAAATTAGCTAATTAAAAATGTTAGCAACCAGATCATATATAATATATCACAAGTAAGTAAATGAAAAGCAGAGATCATAAAGCAAACGCAAACACGGTGATGTATAATAGTTTTTCTCTTGTGAGAACTATTCCAGTCGAAAGAACTCTAACTTCCAATTGAATCCACCATGAAAAATACCGCAAGTTTTTATCCACAGTCCTTACAACTTCTACAACGCGAGCTTTGATCCGAAGTGCTCGACCAACTTCAATTGTGACGTGTCTTTCTTCTATCAAGCCTCTGATTACAATCTCTCTGAAACTTTTAGACCGTACCGCACTGGTAAATCGACTAGAGGATTGTAACTGGGTTGGGATTTGAAAATGAAAGGCTTAGAACACTTTGGAAGATGTATTAAGCTTAGAGAGAAGAGAGAATAGAGATATTGAAATGAGTAGAATTCTTCTCTATTTATAGGTTTTCCAAAGTCAGAATTCGGGCAGAATTCGGAGAGAATTCGGACAAAATTCTTTGAGAGAATCTCGGCAAATAGATGTTGCATCCGTAACAGTAGGATGACCAAGTTCAAAATCCAACGACACCAAGCGAACTCGAGGCGAGTTCGGACCGAACTCGGGGTGAGTTCAGACCGAACTTGGGCCGAACTCTGTTGGTGACTAGAGTTTGATTTTTGGGGAATTTTGTGAATCGAATTTTGAGTTTTGGGCTTTTGAAAGTTTTAGCAGCTACGGGCTTTTTGTAAAATGAGCTAGTTTCAAACCATAGGATATTTTAAAAACATTTTGGTAGCCTATTTGCCTGTATAACACGGTGTACAAAGTATTCCTAAATCAATAAATATGAAAATTATATTGAATATTGAAATATAGACTCATGTGGCAAAATAGCTTCGATCTTGAACAGAGTGTTAGAAGTTCTCAGTAATCGTCCAGTAGCCCTTATATCGAGATAAAGTTAGATCAATTATTAAAATCAGGTTCGACCATGACTAATGGGCCGACAATCTCTCCCATTTTGATAATTGACAAACCTTGACCGATATAACATCTCGATCATTTGATTTAACAAAAATCAAAATTGTAATGCTTGTTCAACTTGTATGGTACTGTATCCAAAAAAATTCATGTATCATACAAAAGCTGTTAGATCCATTTTCTCTTCCGTTGTCACTTAGCAAAATAATTGCAAAAGAGAGAAGCTCCCCCGTAATTCATGCATAAGAATCAAACATTGAAAAAAATACAAAAAACAGAAGAAAAAACATGTATTTTGCAGGCAGATTATATGCAAAAGCACAGGATAGAAGAAATAATGCTACGTATAAACATAAAGAACAGTACAAACTAAAAATAGAAAAGCATGCTAATGAGAGCGTAATAGATGTTCCAAAATACATCAATCTCAGCAAATAGAAAGTCTCAATGCTAATAAAAATAAAAAGATAAGTGCTATCATGGAATGTCGGAGCATTTCCATGTAAACATAGACAATAAAAAGTCTAACTAGATAACATCTAGACAAAATACATCACGTCTAGATTAAAAATCCTCAGAGTCATCATCAACATCAGCGCCAACAGTGCTACCATATCCAGATGGACCAATTCTAAAAGGGTATGGAGTAGCACTAGAACCACGGTACCAGTCATATGTATTACTGGGCTGAAAGAAGTGACGAACCGCCTCATCCTTATAGCAAAAACCCAATATAGTTGGATCTCTGGGAAGAGAACTGGCAGAATGAACAGCCTGAGCAAATCGCAGATCCATAAAGGAATTTACGAGAGCCTGAAATCGACTGGCATCTCGGAACTCACGTTTCCTAGATGTGTCAGTAATAAAAGCTCGCAAATCAAAGAGATGCTGGTGGATACCCTCATAAGATATAGGGTAGACCTGAGGAGGTGTCGCAGGAGCATGAGGAGGAGCAGAAGGAACGGCAGTGCTATGACGAGATAGCTGAAGATACTTGGGCTCAGAATCAAGGGCGCAAGTGGATAAGTCAATCTCAAAATGTTGAAAGATGATTGGGATAATCATCACATAAGCAAGGTTTCTGTACCTTTTGTGACAACGTCCATCATCTAGATAATAGTCTTGGGGACAGAAAAATGAACACCCTTATGAATATGATAAAGGGCAGACAACTAAAGGGTAGTAACATCATCTTTTGAAGTAGATTTGGACAAGATAGTGGAACAAATGATGCGATGCAATTCATAGTTGAATAGGTTCAAGTTTGCAGTTGAATTTATTAAAACGAACACGATCAGGAGAACAAATTTCATTCTTAAAACTGTCAAAGTTGTGCCTGCAAAAAATTCAAATTCCGTAATTTTATCAAGAGAAGAACCTTCATTAGGGATATTAAGGATTTTCGCTAAGAGAACATCATTGAATTCAATATTAAATCCACCGACACTACTGTTAACAGTAAAAGTATTCAAAGTGAAATTGTAGTAAAATAGACGAATATCATTAGTTGTGATAGGATATTAGTTGGTGACAAGTTCGTGCAACCTTAATGCTTCAAAATAAGGTCGATGCTCAGGAAATATGATCCATTTAATCGGTACATATTTTGCGAACAAAGAAATCTGTATACCATAAAAGTTATTCATCATGAGTTTTAAAGTAAAACTCATTATATGCTCCGTCGGCCGATTGAACTGGAGAAAAGAGTGATCCTTGAATAGGATCAGAAGACGATGCCTCTTTACTAGGTGTCGGCTTCTTCCTCTTAAAGGGGTTCGAAATCCTAGGCATGGTTTCTATGGAAATATTCAAAACTATGAATTGGAAAGAGAGTGAAGAAGGAGGTTATACCTTCCAAGATTTGATTATGTTGCAGAGGACGAGAAACTCCGTACGAATCAAAAATTAGGATAGAAATCTCCAAGGGATTGAAAGCAATGGCTTGGAGAAAAACTAGGGTTTGGAGAGCTCGGGCGTGGTTGCTTCTATGATTTAAGGATTTGGAGAAGATGAATAGGAGGGGGCCACTCGTTTTTGACTTAAAAGCACATACCACCAACAGAACTCTGACCGAACTCGGGCTGAACTCGGTACGAGTTTGTCTGGGGTTCTGTTATGGTATTTTTCAATAGAAATAAATGCAGCCCACTTTCTATTCATCAATCCCTTTTTAATTATTTAATTCCATGTTTATTTATTTTAAATTTTAATTAATATTATTTTATGAATTAACTTTTGTTACACAGCGACTATTTCAGATTAGCTGTCCCAGCTAACGGAGGTTCACCGGAGAACACTTAAATACCATTTCGCTTTAGCCGTAGCCGTAGTGATAGAAAGACCCTCTGTAGGCTTGAATCAAAAACAGTTTTTGCATATTGAAATGTAATCAATAAAACAAAATTAATAAATATTATTGACGTCTAAAAAACCTAATTCTCGACGTAAATAATTAAAACAATCTTCTGCTAATGGTTTTGTAAAGATATCAACCAGTTGGTTCTCTGTGTATACATATACAAGGTCTATATATCCATTTGCTTGATATCTCTAAGAAAATGATGTTGAATCTCGATATGCTTAGTGCGAGAGTGATATACAGGATTCTTAGTAAGATTAATAGTGCTAGTTTATCACAGAAAATGGGTATGTATGAATATTGTAAACCGAAGTCTTCTATGGTTTGCTTCATGCAAAAAATTTGTGCACAACAACGTCCTGCGACGATATACTCAGCCTCAGTAGTTAATAATGCGACAAATTTTTGTTTCTTGCTAAACCAAGAGACTAGAGCAATACCTAGAAAATGACATGTGTCGCTAGTACTTTTTCTATCCACTTTACATCCAGTAAAATCAGCATCTAAGTAACCGGTTAGGTCAAAGGACGTAGTTTTAGGATACCACAAGCCGACAGAAAAAGTTCCGTTAAGGTATGCTTAACCACGCACAAGTATGATTCTTTAGGGTTAGCTTGAAAATGTGCACACAAGCAAACGTTAAACACTATATCTGGACGACAAGCAGTTAAATAAAGTAAACTATAAATCGTACCTCGATACTTACATATGTCGACTGGTTTGCGTTGTTCATCAATATCAAGCTTGGTTGAAGTCGCCAACGGAGTGCCAAGTGGTTTGACGGTTTCCAGGTCATACTTTTTTTATAGTCTTTTGTGTACTTGGTTTGATTAATGAACGTCCCATTATTGGTTTGCTTGATTTGCAGTCTGAGGAAGAATTTTATTTCTCCCATTATGCTCTTCTTAAACACATTCTGCATATACTTTGAAAAAACTTGACAGAGATATTCATCCGTAGATCCAAATATAATATCATCTACATAAATTTAAATTAAAAGATTTCTATTAAAGGTTTTTATAAACAGTATAGTATCAACCTTACATTTTGTAAAACCATTATCAAGTAGAAAAGAGCTTAAATGATCAACCAAGCATGAGGGGCTTGTTTCAAACCGTATAAGGCTTTCTTCAACTTGGAAACATAAACAGGGTTTTTGAAATCAGTAAAACCTAGAGGTTGAGCTACATAAACTTCTTCTTTTATAAAACCATTCAAAAATGCACTCTTAACATCCATTTGAAATAGTTTGAAATTATGAAAACATGCAAATGCATATAACAAGCGAATGGATTCTAATCTCTCAACTAGGGCATAGGTCTCATCATTGTCGATACCTTCCTCTTAGTTGTATCCTTGAGCTACAAGTCGAGCCTTCTTACGCTTAACGAAATCACTCTCATTAAATTTATTTTGGAATAACTAGCAGGTGCCAATGATCGGATGATCAATGGGCTTGGTAACAAGTTTCCAAACTTAATTCCGTTCAAATTGGTTTAATTTCTCTTGCATAGCATCTAACCAAAAATTATTGCTACATGCTTCTTCAATAGTTTTGGGTTCAAGCTGTGAAATAAATACAACACAAGAAACAATATCTTTCCTAGAGGAACGATTACTTACACCCCTGGTAATCTCACCTGTTACTAAGTCCATGTGATGGTTAGCCAAAAGCTTTATTTTTTTGGCAAGCTCTCAAGGTAGCTACTTCCGGCTTGCAGTTATATACGTGATCTTCCTGGAGGATCAGCTGGTGCTATGCTTGAAGGTTCTGCAGGTGCTGTACTTGGTTTACTAATTGTTGAAACCAATACAAGAACGAGATGTAAAGCTCTATACTCTAGAGGGGGGTGAATAGAGTAGACAGCGAAAATTTAGCCATTAAAAATATTGTTAGCAGCAAGATCACATAATATATCACAGATATGTAAATGTAAAACTTGAGAGAAGAGAGCAAACGCAAATACGAGAATGTATACTGGTTTTCCTCTTGTGAGGAATAGTCCAGTCAGAAGAACTCTACCTTCCAGTTGAATCTACTATGAAAAAGCCACAAAGTTTTCATCCGAAGTTCTGACTTCTACAACGCGAGCTTTGATCCGAAGTACTCGACCAACTTCAATTGTGAAGTATCTTTCTTCAATCAAGCCTCATATTACAATCACTCTAAAACTTCTAGACCATACCGCACTGGCAAATCGACTAGAAGGTTAGAACTGGCTTAGGATTTGAAAATGAATAGATCAGAATACTTTGGCAGAACGTATTAGGCTTAGAGGGAAGAGAAGAGAGAGGTGTGTTAAAATGAGTGAAATTTTTCTCTATTTATAGTTTTTCTAAAGGCAGAATTCGGGCAAAATTCGGACATAACTCTTTGAGAGAATCTCGGCAGATAGCCGTTGCATCCGTAACTGCAAGATGACCAAGTTAAAAATCCAACGGGCATTTACCGAACTCGGGCCGAACTCGGACCGAATTTGGGCTGAACTTGGGCCAAATTCTGTTGGAGTTCTGTTAGGGTTTTTGCAAATTGGTTTTTGGAATTTTGAAAAGTCAAGCAATTAGGAAGTAGTTTGGGCTTTTGTAAGTGGGCTTATTTTCAGAATGAAAGGGTATTTTGAAAATATTTCTTGCGTAGCCTATTTGCTAGTACGACATAGTGTACATCGTACTCTTAGACTCAATAAATATGAAAAAAACATTGATAAAATAAGAAAACTAATAGCCCTTTGATGACGTCTTTCTTCTGATATTTGAGCAGACCTGAAGACGCATTTTTCCTTGACGACAGTCGTTCAAGGATAAACAGATCTAAAAATCTTAATACCTTCCGGAAGATTCGCCTCCGAACCCCTACGGGGGATACGACACCCCGGATAGGTCGTTGGGCGGTTTAGAGAAATCTTCTTGTATAACATCGTCTTTGGCCCATCGTTAATGATTCTCCATTGCATATGTCATGTTTGATTATGTTTGATTATGCTTACTGCATGTCTACAAATACATGTTAGGCGAATAAAACACTATGATGTATTATGATACAAACATAAAAATATGATATAGAACATTAGGACAATGATATGTTTAAGTAGCAACATGATAGTGATTACATGAATATTAGTGACATCATTATGTTAAACTTAATTGATTAGCCATATTAAAAACATGATATAACCATAGGCTAATAATCTCTCCCTTTTTAATTATGGCAAATCGGTTAAGTTTAATATATATACAATAGATGCATGTATCACTAATAAACACATAATACTAAAATATTGTGTACTAACTTAAACTTATTTCTCCCCCTTTGACATGATCAAAAAATAAGCTCCCCCGTAATAAGAGAGAAAACGAACTCAAGCATAAGTAAAGGAGGAACAAAAAATAAACATGATCAAGGATTAGGAGAACAGTGTAATGACAAGTTTAGAAAATTACACAAAATAGAAAAATGTCAAAACACAACATAGTTGGTTGAATGTTACCAAAGAAAACTGAAATCCAGCAATACATAGTTTACCAACTACAAATCCAACAGGACATTCAAAACTCAATACAATGGATAAATATAACTGTAGTTTTGAAATAGACCAATAAAGAAGTTTAATAAAAAGTAGATATCAATATAGTAGAAATCAATCATTGGTCATAAATAATCCATGAGAAAAAATTCGTAGATCTAGTATATACAAAAAGAATTAAAAATATAATGAGACTTAACAATGATCACAAAAAAATATTATTCATAATTTACCCATACAAATTAGTGAATCAATTCCGCAAAGAGTATAATCGTCAAAAAGAAATCAAAATAAAGAATCTATTCAAAATCTATACCAAATTTCATACATTTGATGAATTCAACTACCATATCTTGATATATATATATATATATATATATATATATATATATATATATATATATATATATATATATATCCATTAGATAAACATGAAGGTAATAAAGAAAAAATACTTGAGAATGAAAAATTCAGTTGACTTGAATGCTCCACCGTAAAGTATGATCGGTCTAAATATAGATAATAATGAACTTTGAGATAAAGTCTCAATGCCAAAATTAATTTAAACTCAAGGGAAAATCAAATAAGGATAATTAAATATATTTGGCAAGATAACCTTTAGAAACTCAAAAATAAGATAATTAATAATAATCATATATTCTCTCATAAACTTACAAAAATCAAAAATTATTAACAAATCAACAAGATATGTTAAGTAAAAGAATATATGTCCATGATAAACTAGGTATAACACATATTAAGGGCATAAAAGAATTTAAACAATTAATTTGCTCCCCCTTAAAATGTGTTTATCTAGTTCCGAAGTAATTTATATGCAAAAAATAGATAAAATAAATAATTAAAGGTCTAAGGAATATCCAAGATATGCATCTTTCTTTCCTTTGATCAAATGCATAAAAACATCCAAACTTAAAACAAATATCATCTTTAGGCAAGTAAAAGAAATATCAAATAAATAAATGCTTAAAGATGAACAAACAAAATATGTCTCCGATTAAATTTTATATAAAATAAATAAATGATTTCAAGACAGTAAAGAATTTCTGAAGACTGTCTTAATGCGAATAACAGACAGATTCAATAAATCGGAGATAAATCAAAAAAACTTTTGAAATATGGAATTTATTATTAAAAGTTGGGTAAAAAAATGTTCGAATGTATCTATTTAGTCCTCAGACTTAAAGCTGGCGATTCAAATTTTTATATCACGAAAACAGTTTTAAATAAAAAAATCCATAAATCATAAATGGCCTATTTTGAACAAATAAACATAAATAGATAAATGTCCAAAAAAAATATATTCTAGATATATGGCATGTCAAGGGGTAATTGATTTGAAACAATTAATTGCTCCACCTTTACATGGTTATATCCAAAAATAATAGTACTGACAAAATTAAAAAAAATTCAGAGATATATTTCTAGAAGTTGGAGACTGATGCAAAAAATATTAGGTCTTCTTATCGAAGTTTGTTTCTTTCCTTTTAAATCCGTTGCACGGTGTCCATCAGATAACCGTAGGGTTAAAGAGAAAAAACGCTTTGAGGGAGAGAGAGAAATTCAATATGCCTGACTTCTCTCCTACAAAGAGTTACTCTTGTAGACAGTAAAAAACATAAATAAGAAGAATATAATAAAAAACTTGAAATCATGAATATTACATAAGCTAAAGATGAAATCACAAGACTATAATATTCAATGAGCAGTCACAAAATCATCAAGTCTGAATATCGAATAGTGTGACAAAAAAATGAATATATCAAAAGATGACAAACATTAACATATGGAAGATCAATGTATGTTACCTTTTGTAAAATTAAATAATATTATCCATCAAAGCTAAAATCCAAAATCGATTAGATGATAATTTCAACTAGATCTCAATAAATTTTTAGTTTATAAAGTGTTTATCCATCTTGGATTAGCTGTATGGGTACTGTCCCACCTAACAGAGGTTCATCAGGGAACAATTAAGTACGGCTTCGCTTTAGCCATAGCCATGGTGATAGACAGAACCTTTGTAGGCTTGTACCCAAAATAAATCTCTTCTTTAATAACTGAGAATTTAAGAGAAATTTATACAATATAAAACCAATTATATTCTATGGACTTGAAAAAATCTTAGAACAATGTAGCATATGGTATAAGATGTAATAATTACATTTATTTATATGTGCTACAAAATTATTGGGTAACATTAAAATATAGAACATTTGTAAATCAAAATGTAGGACCTAGATATGCTGATGTATTATGGAACCTAGGGCACTGGGTTCAGTACCTTGGATCCAGAACTAGATAATAGTTGCAAGAAGACTTTAATAAATCTTAAGTCCTAAAGTATTGATCTATTTGGGTTAGCTGTAGGGACCGGTTCCCAGCTAGCAGTAGTCCAAAAACTAGTACACCATGTTGCTTTAGGCTATTTACATATGTATGACAGAATGATCCTTTCGACTTGTACCAAAAATGATCTCTACTTTTAATAACTTAGATTTAAAAGAATATATGTATTATCATCGAACATCATCGAAATCTAAAATCCCTAAATATAAAAGAAGTAAATACCCAAAGAATGGTTTATCAAGATCAAGATACTAAAAATAATTTAAATACGAGTCATGTATCCAAAAATGTCAACCAAAATGCCAAACAAAATATTATTAAAAAAGGCTTTGAGGAAGAAGCCAATAAAGAGAAGAACATAAATTTGTTCAAAGTAATCGATAGCTAAAGTATGAGTTAAGCACAAGTTTGAAACTACCTTTTTAAAATAATATAGAACTTGAACTTAACTCATATATCCTCATAAAGATATTTATACAAAAATTAATATTAATATAAGAAACATATGAGCAGTATATAAATGACAATGAATTATTCATGTATCCTTAATAAGCAAAAAAAAAAACTATCACAAGATCAAAAATATGCATAAATATGCTTTATCAGACAAAGATGTAATTGATTCATAAGAAGTTAATCACAGTAAAATTTGAGAATCAATAGTGAATATATTATGCAAGCACAAGGTTAACATAAAAGTATATGTATATACTTTTTGAGTAAATAGGAGACTTGTGCTAAACATACATACTTACAAACTCTCGATCAAAGTAAATATGACATGTTAAAGACAAATCGGTAAGATGTGACCACTAAAAAATATTAAAGACGAAGAATTAAAAACATATTAACCAAAAAAAAAGCTCCTATGGATTACAGTGGTATGCATGCTTCAAGAATAAAGATTAAAAGTAAAGAGCATACATAGACAAGTGTGTCACACTAATAGAAAATAAAATACTATATTGTGTGAACTAATCATTTAACCTAAACAACTAGTTATGCTAGGTTTATATCTCACATTGATTCGAACAATAAACAACTAAAAGATATCGAATAGCAAAACATTATTAAGAACATGCTAGATTATAAAAACCATAAAATAAATCAATTAGCATGTTACCAAAGTGGTTTAAGTGACCACACTTATGTTGGTGTAGTTGCATGGAACATAACCTTTGTAGTTATGCAACCACCAACACGTTCCATGATTCTATGGTTCAGCATAAGTAGCTCCCCCGAAATATTAGGTGAAGACTTTGGTATCAAATACTTGGATCCACATAGCTTTAGGAACCCATTTGTACAAGTTCATATCAACTAGTATTCTAATCTAACAATGATTAGAAATGTGTCCATTCATACCACAATAATGACAGAAAATAGTGCTATGTGTAGCAGTATGAGAATGTGCAGTGGTGTGATATGATGTGCGTGGATACTTGTAATTGAAAGTATGGTTGCATGAAGCTTTAGCTTTGCCTGCTTCCTTTGTAAAAGATCTGTCATGTGTGACTTTGTGAGGTGTTATGTGTCTTGTGTTAGACTGAGTCATATGTTGTAATACCTGCTTTCCCAATCTAATCTCTAACTTTTTAGAGTTAGCATAGATCTCATCATATTTAGCATTAAGAGCATCAATTCTACATGAAGCAATAGAATACTTCTTCTTTTCTGATTCTAATGCCTCCTTAAGTTTAGCATTTTTTGAGTACTTTTCTCAATGTAATCAAGTGCCTCATGCAATCTAAACTCAAGTATAGAATTCTCAGAAGAATTATCAGAAGGAGAAGTATTTCTAGCATCATTCAATAAACAAGTAAGCTTTTCATTCTCACGGTTATAGTATTGAACCCTTTCTAGCTTGCTTATACTTATCTAATACTTTCTTGTGTTCTTCTAATAGATTACTGAAAGCATCTGATAACTCATCATGAGAAAATCTACTCTCTTCATAAAAAGAATTATTTTGTACCTCTTTAGATAATACCATTGAGCATAAATTTGTAGCTTGATGAGGTCTTTCTTCTTCTTCAGAATCTATTGCTTCACGCTCACACCATATGCTCGTGCTAGCGTACTTGTGAGATAATGATATTCATTCATTTGATCATTCGTAGTTATTCTCCATTCTAGCAGTAGTACAATCTTTTTGGATGTAGCCTATCTTCTTACAGTTGTCACATACAAGCTCTTCTTCGTATAAAGGATTGTGTTATACCTTAAATCTCAATTCTATCATGCACATATTTGTATCATTATGAAGACTATCCTCCTCTTTGGAGTTGCTAGATTTGTTTTCATGCCTGCGGTCATAAGTAGCTTCAATAACCTTCCAAATTTTATGAGATGTTATGCAAGTAGTAATAAGATTGAATACATTTATGTCTACAGCACAATAGAAGATATGCATAGCTTTTGCATAAGGCTAGCTAACTTCTTCTCTTACTCTGTGTAACTATAATAAGGCTTGTTGATTAAAGAGGATGTGAGGATAGAAGTGATAGTAGGCTTTTTGTAGCCATTAACAACAATTGACCATAAGTCAAAATCTAGAGACTTTAGGTAGAAGCT
This sequence comes from Iris pallida, assembly GCA_029216955.1. Taxonomy (NCBI): domain Eukaryota; kingdom Viridiplantae; phylum Streptophyta; class Magnoliopsida; order Asparagales; family Iridaceae; genus Iris; species Iris pallida. The sequence goes on from JANAVB010033620.1 coordinate 15,613,428, forward strand.
CATTTGTATCGTCCAATAACTATAGTTTGTTCCATCAAATAGTGGGAGTCTATTTATGGATTGCTCTTCAGTTGTGAAGTATATACTTGTCATATGTGATATAGTGATCTATGTAACAACAGTTATATAACAACAATATTATCTCGTTTTACCTGTATAACCCGCTCTAGTAATAAGGATCTACTCCAAGGATGTTAAGCCAAGATATCTCAATAAGAAGAACCTGCTCTTATACCAATTATAGATACCAATTATAGGAACGAGATATAAAGCACTATACTCTAGAGGGGGTGAATAGAGTAGGCAGCGAAAATTTAGCTATTAAAAATATTGTTAGAAGCAAGATCACAGAATATCTCATAGATATATAAATGTAAAAGTAGAGAGCAGAGAGCAAACGCAAACACAAAAATGTATACTGGTTTCCCTCTTGTGAGGACTAGTCCAATCGAAAGAACTCTAGCTTCCAATTGAATCCACTATAGAAAAATGCCACAAATTTTATCTGAAGTTGTTACAATTTCTACAACACGAGCATTGATCCGAAGTACTCGACCAACTTTAATTGTGAAGTGTCTTTCTTCAATCAAGCCTCTGATTACAATTACTCTGAAACTTCTAGACCGTACCGCATTGACAAATCGACCAGAAGATTATAACGGGCTTGGGATTTGAAAATGAGTAGCTCAAAATACTTTGGAAGAACGTATTAGGCTTAGAGAGAAGAGAAGAAAGAGGTGTGTTGAAATGTATAAAATTCTTCTCTATTTATAGTTTTTCCAGAGGCAAAATTCGGGAAGAATTCGGACAGAACCCTTTGAGAGAATCTCGGCAGATAACCGTTGCACCCGTAATTGCAGGATGACCAAGTTACAAATCCAATGGACACTAACCAAACTTGGGCCGAATTCTGTTGGAGTTCTGTTATGGTTTTTTTAAAATGGTTTTTGGGATTTTTGAAAAGTCAACCAGTTAGGAAGTAGTTTGGGCTTTTAAGTGGGCTTATTTTAAAATGAAAGGGTATTTTAAAAATATTTCTTGTATAGCCAATTTGCCAATACGAAGTAGTGCACATCGTATTCCTAGACTCAATAAATAGGAAAATGTATTGATAAAATAGGAATAATAATAGCCCTTTGATGATGCCTTTCTTTTGATATTTAAGCAGACCTGAAGACGACTTTTTTCTTGAGGGCAGTCGTCCAAAGATAAACAGATCTAGAAATCTGGATATCTTTTGGAGGCTTCGCCCCCGAACCCGCATAGGGGCCCTCAACTCCTGTCCGCTGACCAGGCAGCAGAACTCCCGATACGAGGCCTCGGATAGGTCATTGGGCAGTTCAGAAAAATCTCCTTGTATAATGCTGTCTTTGGCCAATCATTAATGATTCTCCATTGCATATGTCATGGTTTGATCATGCTTACTACATGTCTGCAAATACATGTTAGGAGAACAAAACACTATGATGCATTATGATACAAACATAGAAATATGATATAGAACATTAGGAAATGCTAAGTTTAAGTAGCAATATGATAGTGATTACATGAATATTAGTGACGTCATTATGTTAAACTTAATTGATTAGATATATTCAAAAATATGATATAATCATTCGGCTAACACTAATGTCTTCACCATCATCATCGATTCTCTATTTATTTAGTTCATCAACAGTGACATTTATTGACTCTTCGATGATCGTGTTATTGAAGATTCGGTACCCCCTTTGCTTTTGGTCGCATAACCTAAAAATATACCTTCATCGGTCTTTTCGTCAAACTTTCCAAAATTTTATTTAGTATTAAGAATGAAGCATTTGCAACCAAATATTTTGAAATATGAAATTGACGGTGTCCTATCAAACCATAATTCATAGGGAGTCTTCTTCGATTTTGATCGAATTAGATCCCTATTGAGAACATGTAGCAAGCTGTATTGACAGCTTCAGCCCAAAAGTATTTAGGTAGAATAAACTGGTTTAATATTACTCTAGCCATTTTGGATAGAGTCATGTTCTTATATTCCACAACTCCATTTTATTATGGAGTCCTAGGGCAAAAGAACTCATGCAGATAACCGTGTGTGTCACAAAATTTTTAAACTCTGCATTCTCAAATTTATCACCATAATTGCTTCGAATACGAGTGATCATGAATCCTTTCTCATTTTAAACTTTCTTGCAAAAGGAGACAAATTTTGATAATACATCGTTCTTGAGTGCAAGAAAATATACCTATGTGTATCTAGTAAAATCATCTACTATTACAAAGCATATAAATTACCACCTAGGCTAGCAATTCTACTAGGTCCAAATAAATCTATATACAATAATTGTAGAGGCCTAGTGCTATGTACAGCATTCTTAGATTTGAAAGTGGATCGGGTAGCTATGTTCTTTTCACATTCGCTACATACCGTAGCCTTCTTGAAAGTAATGTCTGGTAAGCCTTGGACCAACTTTTTTGTGGATAGTCTTAAAATTGTGTCCATATTTGCATGACCGAGTCTCATATGCCATAGTTGACTCTCATTACTCTTGGCCATTAAGCATTTACCAATATTGCGGATACCTACTATATACCCTTTAAGATTATTATCGAAGGAAACGTATCCTTTTTTCTTCTTCGACATTGTTGCAAATAATGAAGTGTCATCGGTCATGTGTCATGAGCAAACGATGTCAAAGATCCAATTAGTTCTAGCATGTGAAGGGTGTTCCACCTGATCAAATTCTATTAAGCATACATTTGCAACATCGTCTGATTGTTCATCTTTTGAGTCGCTGGCTTCACTTTCATGCATATGCTTGTGTTGGCATACGTTCTGGATGTTAATTTTCTTTAGGTGACTCTTGTCATACTTGTTGCTTTTCCTGGTTGATGATGTTGTCGTCGGATAGTCCTTCTTGATGTGTCCTTTCTTTTTGTAACCATCGCAGATAGAATCTTATTCGTCGTTGCTGTTGCGTTCCTTTGTTCTTCTAATGAATCTCATGATCTTCTTGAACTTTCTTACTAGGAGAGCTTGATCTTCAGAGTCAGAGTCACTGTCGTCAAAATTATCTTCTATGTTGAGCTTTGAAAGCGATCAACTTCTCCTTCGATGCAACATCTTCAAAGTGTTGAAGTTCCAGCTCATGAGTGAGTAGCTTACCCATGTGTGTTTCAAGAGACATAATGGTGAGGTATGTAACACCCACTTTTCTAAAATAAGAGTAATTTTGAACCTTTATAAAAATTTGTTATTTAATAATATGGTTTATGATGTTTAGTGAATTTTTAATTAATTTGAAACTATTTAAATCATTGCTTTGTGATTTTGATGTTCTGCTAGTGTAACCCTAGAGACTACTTGACCTAGAGACTAACCATGACCATCGAGACCTAACCATGTGATTAGGATGATTTATTTCTACTTTTGGCATAAGGATATTTTGGTCATTGTGGTTTCTTTTAAATTATTTATTAATTAATTAATTTGGTGTATTATGACTTTGGTCTTTTGCTAGTAAAACCTTAGAACTACTTTGACTAGAGGATAACCATGACCATAGAATCTAGCTAATGGACTAATTATGTTAGAATAGCATGAATAGGCTAGAATTAACTTAGAATGACAAACCACTTTGGAAAGGGCCTCTAAATAACAATAGGAAGACTTGTAGCTAATGCAACTTGACCAAACCCTAGCCCACACCATCATGGACGGCCATAACAGCCCTACCCTACTATATAAGTCATCATTAGCCCCCTTTCATTCCTCTTTCATTGAAACCCTAACCCTAGTTTTGGTGTTCTTCTCCAAATTTGCCCCTTTCACCAAATCAACTCCAAATTGAACCAAATCAATTGCAAAATACTCCCCTTGAGTAGAAGAGATTTCTACTGGCTCGCTAGGAAGGATTTGGAGCAATTTGACCATTGGATTTGGTGGGAGAGCTTTGTAAGAGGATTTTCATTGGGATTCCAACTTCTAATTGGTAAGGGCCTCTATTCTTATTAAATTCTAGATTTATTATTGTAGATGCTTCCATTTAGGATCCCCCTAGCCCTAGGAATGATTGGGGTCGAGTTTGAGAATATTTGAGGTACGTATCGGAGGAGTATCGAATACGTATCTCAAGTGTTCGATGAAATTCCCCATAGGTTGTTTTGATCTCTAATTTCTGATATAATTATATATTTGGATAGCCTATATTATTTAGATTGCAATGGTATAGGACTGAGTTGGATTTGTTGTCATTTGTTGTGTCGAAATGGACACGGGGACACGTGGTTTACACTACACTGGCATTGTAGCAGTCCCCTGCTGCTGCGAGTCCCGTATCCCCTCGACACGATACTATTTCACTCCCTAGCGACTGATTCATGTAGGGTCAGTGTCTGACACCTAGCTTAGGAATTTGTGCTTCACTTGGTGTCGAATTTGCATGGTGGTTCGACCCACAAATTTTCGTTTGAGCAGTCGAACACTGATGCACCTTATGTTCTGACACTATGTTGCAAATTGGCTCTGGAAACTTTGACACTCCACTTGGACTCCATTGGATACTACTCTGGACCTGGATTCAAGACACATCTTAGACACTTGGCTTGACACTGCATGGACACACACACTCTAATGCCATATGACACTTACTTGTTGACACCATATTTACACTCACATGACACCTATTGACACTACATCCATATACTCGGCACTCTTCACACATTCACATCAAACTCCTACAATTGCCCTTGCTCTGATACACTTGGCACATGATGACACTTTACTACACTTGGCCACTGCACATTAGGATATTGCCTACTTAGTCCTTATTATGCATTCATATATTCAGTCACTGCCCTAAATTCATATTTGTATACACTGCCATGTCATGCAACATTAACCATGCATACTTAGTATTCCCTGCACACAAACATTAGCCATATCCTAATTTAGCTCCTTGTATTTTATTAGATAACCTATACTTAGGACAAACACACTGTTATCAGAACTTTCGTCTGTCCTGCTACCTAAGTGATGTGCTGCACCCCAAATGATTCACTGTATGCACACCTAATACCATTTGTATTCACTGCCTATACTCCTTAGCATTGTATATTATATCCACACATCCATTTCATATCCCACTGTACTTTATAACAATGTATTCTCCCCTGCATCATTCAAAAACATTCATAACTACTGTATTCTCTGATTTGCCTCATCTGATGTATGTTTGAACATCCTTAAATGTTTAGATCATGTGTTTTTAACATCATGTATGTCCATTCCTTTTAAACAGATGAGATGAAATTGTATTAGATACCATCACCTTTAATCCCTGTCCTATTGTGTCATTTCAAATGAATGCAATTGTCCAGTCTAATGTTCAGTTATTATACTATCCTGCCCTTCTTTCCTTTCATTTCATTTGCATTACTGCCTTTTATATCTGCAAAGGTATTTTTACTCCACATCTTTACTACACACATCAATGCCTACACTTGCACACATTTCCCTCATTAACTATTCCCATTGTACCTTGCCTGTAGACCCCTTATTGTCACCTTGCAATTGTACTGCTTGACACATACATTCATCACACCACTCACTGCATGCCTTACCTGCCTGTAATTGCTCACTGCAGTTGCATTTGCCTCTGCCCAGACCACTGTGAGGGTCCTTTATATTTGTGGATATACACATGCTTGTATGGCCCTAATGCAATACCTTAGATGTATATTATGGATATATATATGGGGATGTTACTTATCTATTTTAGGAATTCTGGGGTTTTATGTGGGGTTATCAATTGTCGGGTTATCTATATGGTATGCTATGTTAGGCTTACATATTAGACTATACTTGTTAGACTCTAGATAAGATAGGCAATTCATTTACATTTGGTTTATATATATATTAAAAAATACTTTGAGTTGTGTACTAGTTAGATGGGTGAATAATATAGATACGTATGTGAGTGTATATTCATATATGTGAGGATGGTACATAGAGTTTGTAGGTTCAGAATTACTGAGAGGATATGGGATAGGTTGGAGTATGTAGGTTATATATATATATATATATATATATATATATATATATATATATATATATATATATATATATATTTAATATATATATATATATTATATATATATAATATATATATATATATATATATAATATATATATATATATATATATATATATATATATATATATATAAATATATTATATATATATATATATATATATATATATATATATATATATAAATACATATATAAAAATATATATATATAAAAAAAATATATATATATATATATGTGTGTGTGTGTGTGTGTGTGGTAACATATGTGATTCTTCTATAGACGAGTCAAGTTAGCTAAGATGTATGTATTAGGAGGTCATGTGAGGGCTTGGGGCATGTCAGGTTGAGGGTTAAGTAGAATATGTATATATACATTACTCATACCAAGGCATGTTATATATATAGGGTTATGTGGTATCTTAGAGTAGGGGTTTTGGTTGGTAATAACATATGTGATATAGGCTAGCTTGTCATATATATGTTGCTATATGTATATGTGTTATAGCCTACATAGTATCCTAGGATATAATCTAAAGTTACTATGAGTTGTATACCCTAGATATGACCCACTAGGCCTATGTGATCTTATTGACTAGAGTGTGACCAAACCCTAGACAGTTGACCAGTTAGCTTAGAGTTGACCTAGTTGACTAGAAGGTTGACCAGAGTTGACCAAGAGTTGACTTTGACCTAGATTGACTTAGATCATGTAGTATGCATTGTAATCTTCAGAATTACTTTTTGGACATGTTTTGACTTGTGTTGCTCTAAATAGGACTGATCTACTCTGTCTCGACATCTATACTCATCAGATACTCAGAATATCAGGCGAGTACATTCTCTGATCATTTCATACTTGTTAGAATTTATATTCTTGCTCTAGATTACTTTACTTGATGTTGTCACGTTGTTAACACGGATTGGTACTATATGGATCTTTACATTAAGATGTTATCCCCATCGGAGAATCGGGTACATCATGTCATGTGCGTTTCACTTTCATCATGTACTCCTGTGCTTTCATTATTCATGTATACTCTTGTGATTCATGTTCTCTCATATTCACAGAGCCCTCATATATAATTTTATGTGCATCCATTTATGGGCCCCCATGTGAAATATTGTACAATAACATGACTTGCCTGAATCCTAGTGTATTGATTGGGGTACGTAGGAGTAGAAACAGTCATGTGAACAATTCCAAAGTAGTGTAATAATGTGCAAACTCTTTAGTATAATCATGTGTAAATTTAAGCCGTTCACATGTCTATCTTGTACTCTACACCACTAGTCACTGATAGTTCTGTACTTATAGTAGCTATTTACATTATAGTTCTCCCTCTTTTACTATATGTACTTTCTTTCAGTGTTTCATGTATTTTACACTATTACATGTTTTATATTCCTGTCTTGATATGAACTGTTGAGATTTTGTGCTCGTTCCTGTCCTGACTTGACCTGTTGAAAATATTACAAAGGATGACGAGGACCTTTGCCCTACCTATTATGGGGCTGCCATAGATGACACTGGCGACTTGGACCTTCAGCAGTAGAGGATGTCACCCCTATAGTTTAGACTAGTTAGCTTAGACTTCTATTTTATTTTGATGTCCTGTCTCATTTGGATACATTGATGTATATATTTGGGATCTTATTATTATTCCAGATGTTTTGTGGAGATGTTATCTTAGACACTTAGACTTTTTCTCCTGTTTGTGTTTCATTTGGTGATCTTCATATCATATCTTATCTTACCGTACTTCTACCTTAGTTGTGATTGAGCTGTATATTTCTATATTGTCTACCGATTGGAGAGTATACACTGTACAGGTACCTTATCATGTTAGATGTATGTGACCTAGGTCAACGTTCTATACCGTCGATACTGTGGCGTAAGATGGACGTACTCACTTCTCGTTCCCCTATACTGGGTGTGGGTCGTGATAAGGTTGTTTCCTTCAATGAATGCAGTAGCTTTCGAAATCTATTTCTTTGTGAGAGCTCGTAGAAGTTTGTAAATCTTCTCATGGTTGTTGTATTCCTTCTTTAATGAAAATAGGGTTTATAATATCTAAAAATCTTGTAAACATCTGAGTGACGGATTCGTTTGGCTTCATCGTGAACTCCTCATAGTCCTGAGTCAGTCTGCTGATTTTTACTCTGATTTTTACTCTTTAACTTGCGTCGTGCCTTCGTGAGTTACTTTGAGAAGTTTCCACACTTATTTGACGTTGTGCACATAGATACCTAATTTAAATTCAGTCCTATCTAGGGCACAAAAAAGCATTAATAGCACGTGCGTCAAGACTGGCCTGTTTCTTTTCAGATTTCGTATACTAGTTATGGGGTTTCTCAACCAACTCTCAATCAACAAGAATACGTGCAAGCTTCTTATAGCAATCAATCACTATAGACCATAAGTCAAAATCTAAAGATTTTAAGAAAATACTCATCCTTGTTTTTCAGTATGTATAATTTGTACTATCAAATAGTGGGGGTCTATTTGTGGCTGGCCTTTACTTGTGAATTTCACAGTTGCCATGTGTGATACTGTGATCTATGTAACATCTGTAATAATAAAGAATATAATAGCATGTTATCTCGCTTTACCTGTATAACCCATTCTAATACCAATTGTAGGAACGAATTGTAAAGCACAATACTCTAGAGGGAGATGAATAGACTAGGTAGTAGAAATTAGCTAATTATAAATGTTAGCAACCAGATCACATATAATATATCACAAGTAAGTAAATAAAAAGCAGAGATCAGAAAGCAAACGCAAATACGGCGATGTATACTAGTTTTTCTCTTATAAGGACTATTCCAATCAGAAAAACTCTAGTTCCAGTTGAATCCACTATGAAAAAAATTGCAAGTTTTTTATCCGAAGTTCTTACAATTCTACAATACGAGCTTTTATTCGAATTACTCGACCAACTTCATTTTGAAGTGTCTTTCTTCTATCAAGCCTCTAATTACAATCTCTGAAACTTCTAGACTGTACTGTACAGACAAATCGACTAGAGGATTTTAACCAACTTGGGATTTGAAATGAAAGAGCTTAGAACACTTTGGAAGACGTATTAAGCTTAGAAAAGATAGAAGAAAGGTGTATTAAAATGAGTGAAATTATTCTCTATTTATAGGTTTTTCAAAGTCATAATTCAGACAGAATTCTTTGTGAGAATCTCGACAAATAGTCATTGCATCCGTAACAGTAGGATGACAAAGTTCAAAATCCAACGGCACCAAACGAACTCGGGGCGAGTTCGGACTGAGCTCGGTCCGAACTCTATGGGTGATCGGAGTTTGATCTTTAGGAATTTGTAAATCAGATTTTAGTTTTGGGCTTCTGAAAATTTTAGCAGCTAGGGGCTTTTTGTAAAATATGCACTTTTCATAACATAGGATATTTTAAAAATATTTTGGGATATCCTATTTGCCAGTACGACTCGGTGTACAAAGTAATCCTAAACTCAATAATTATGAAAATTATATTGAATATTGAAATACAGACTCGTGTGGCAAAACACGCTTCGATCTTGAACAGAGTGGTAGAAGTTCTCAGTAATCATCTAGTAGCCCTTATGTTGAGACAGGGTTAGATCAATGATTAAAATCATGTTCGACCATGACCAATTGGCCAACAGATCCAATCTTCTAGGTGGTGAAATAGGTGTTAGAGGACTCATTCCTAATAAATCTATAGTTTAGAATGATGTCATTGGGGTAGTTACGAGATTGTAACCACCAAGTGTTTGATACACGATCTCAAAAGGATTTGTATCATATTTTGGTCTAGGCTTTGGTCCATGTGTCCGTTCGAAGGTTATGCCATT
>JANAVB010033620.1:15623365-15645865 GCA_029216955.1 Iris pallida
TTCCAAATTTCTTCGTTCCTCACTCTCTCTCTCTCCTCACTGAGAATGGTGAAGAAAAATTTTTTCACTTAAAATTTATTTATATTATTATTATTATTTATTATTATTATATTATTATTAATACTGTTATTATTATTATTATAGTTATCATTATTTTTATTATTATTATTATTACTAATATCACTATTATATCACTGTTCTAATATTATTATTATTATTATCATTATTATTATTACTATTATTATACATCATTAGTATTATTTAATATTTTTGTTATGACATAATTTTATTATTAAAGGATTTCCTGTTTATTTTAAATACTTTGATAAAATATATTTTCAAATTATTTTGAACAAACACTCAAAAGTCCTAATAAATTTTTCCTATTTTTATTAAAATATTTGACTAACAAACTTTACCTTTCTACGATATTATATTATATATTTTTAAATTTTGAGTTTAGCCTAAAAACGAATTTCGATTATTCATCTAAACGTATATTTGACTAGTAACAATGTAAAATTTCAAATTAGATATATATAAAGTATTTTCAAGAATTTACATAAAAAAATATTTTAGAAAGTTTGTGTACGTAATCTCCACAAATTCTTCCAATTATTCCCATTACTCATGACTAATTATGCTTTTCCTATTTTCTCGCGAATTCGGACCCCTTCATATTGACCATGGCTAATGGACAAACAGGACTTGTCGGATTATCACATCACATCAGACGATACACCAGGCAAGACACCTTGCCTTTGCTGTTCAAATTCCTGCTCAATATCATGCATATTTTGTTTATTTTCAAGTTGTTCTTTCAAAACTATGTGTAGATGCAAATTACTATATTTTATGAAATTGACTTAGAGTTAAGGGACCACCGTATATTTAAGTGCATATCATAAACTGTCACGATGTGCCACGGGTTGTGTATGAGTTGTGAGTCGCATATAGATACGGACTTGCGTACCGACCGTACATCGGTACGTACAGGCCGTGCGTTAGGATGTAACTGCTAATAGATTTTTGTACAAGACTTTGCAGTTATTAAGGATTAAACAGCGTCGTGGAGGCGACGCATGTATAGTATCATGGGGAGAGGGGAGACAGTTATTAGCGTAGGGGCTACATGTTCAGTACACACATAGATTTGGGGCCGATAGTGTCTCGTATGAGTGCTACTTACTGCCCCGGGACCGATAGTTCTCGTATGAGAGCTACTTTCTGCCCATGGTCGATAGTGTCTCTTATGAACGCTACCTACTTCCACTCTCTCTCTATCTATACTGAACACCTAAGCTCCTGCGTAAAACGTTGTCTTCTCAAAGTGTATATCACATAGAATGGTTAGGACCCTTTACGCATGTATATTTTCTATTGAGCTCTTACTATTCAGTTATGGCATGATATTATGTGTTTTGTTACGTCCCTCTGAGGACCTGGTTTTTTCCCAGGTGTGTGTTCATATTTTTCTGCAGGTGTTCTAGCCAACGCCGTGGTCTTCTCTATTCCTTCGAAGATAATTGCTCTTGGTTCATTTTTATCGTTTTGTCGATCGCTTTCTTGTATATTTATATCATTGAGATAGTTGGTAGTAGACTTTGTCTCCGCCCAACGATTGTATCATAAATATTCAAGTTGATTTTTATATTATTATTCTTTTTATTGTGGATGAGATTTAGTTTTGTCTTGGATTACTACATTTTACAGCTTATGTATCCATACGAGGTCTATGTGTTGACACAAAGTCACAGTCAACCAAATATTGACTACATTGACTAAATAATATCTGTAGAAATTCAATACGACACACGACGTCTGCTTTCAGCTCGGGACAAACGACAGCTCAGTTTCCGACTCTCAGTATATTTTCGAGTCTGTACTTTTACATTTCATTGAGTCTAGAAGTATGTACTCTGAGTTATGCTGAGCTCTTGGAACTTGGTCTACAAGCCTACCCAAAATCCCAAGCTCCACCAAAACAAAATTGCCCACAAGTCCCACTTAGAATCACTCTGTGCTCTGGAGACAGAGTTCGGGCCGAACTCTGCCTCCACAAAGAGTTCGGGCCGAACTCTGTCCCCTAGAAATCAGGAACCCTAATTTTAGGGTTAGCTGGTTGCTAGCTGTCCAACGGCCAAATTTTTTGAATTCTCCTACCCGAATTCTGGCCGAATTCTGCCTCAAAAATCAGTATAAATAGGGCATGAATTCTCTCATTTTGAATCACTCAATCTTCTCTTCTCTTCTCTCCTACAAGCTCTATAAGCCATACCCTTCCCATCTACTAGCCACAAGCCTCCTAAGTCTCGAGTGCTCAGCATCTCTCAGTTAGGATTCTTGTGCAAGAGTGAAGAAATCGCTTGGACAATTCCAAGCAATCGCCACTGCGATTCTCTGCAAGAAGTTGACGTGCTCTTCTGAAGTAAAGGCACGGGTTGTAAGCTACTATTTCACAAATAGTGGATTTAATCCTGAGCTAGAGTTCTCAGGCCTGGACTAGTCCTCCACGAGGGAAACCAGGTTAAAATTGATGTGTTTGCGTATGCTCTCTTGTCTTTCATTTACATTCCGCATTTTACTCTGATTATTCATTGTTCGTGAAAGAGTAATTTTTTAATTGGTCATTATATATATACTCTATTCACCCCCCCTCTAGAGTTGCCAAACTGTTCTTCAATTGGTATCAGAGCTCTGTTCTCTTTACAAGGACTAACATCCTAAGAGCTGATCCATGGCAACCACACAATCCTTGATTTCCAATCATGGTGAAGGTCAGTCCACTCATAGGCCTCCCCTATTTGATGGGACTAACTACACATATTGGAAAACAAGGATGAGCTTCTATCTTAAGTCTCTAGACTTTGACCTGTGGACTGTCGTCACTGACGGTTACAAAAAGCCCGCCAGGATAGTTGTCGATGGTGACCTCATTGAGAAACCACACGACAAATATTCTGTCGAGGAGAAAAAACAGGCAAGTCTAGATGCTAGGGCTATTAATGCTTTATTCTGTGCTATAGACAAGAACGAGTTTAACAGGGTCTCTACATGCACCACTGCTCATGAAGTATGGAGACTTCTGGAAGTGACGCATGAAGGAACCACTCAAGTCAAGGAATCTAAGATAAGCCGTCTCACTCAAGAGTACGAAGCCTTCAAGATGAAGCCAAATGAGACGATCACTCAAATGTTTACAAGATTCCTCGACATCATCAACCCGTTATCCTCGCTTGGTAAGCAGTACTCAAACCATGAGAAGATCCGCAAGCTACTAAGAGGGCTACCAAAGATTTGGAACCCTAAGGTGACAGCCATCATAGAAGGAAATGATCTCACAAGTATGTCTATGGAGACTTTGATGGGCAAGCTCATGACTCACGAGCTTGACCTCAAGGACTTCGAAGAGCCTGCTCCGAAGACCAGGGAGATCGCACTCAAAGTTCATCGACGAAAGATTGATCACGATGAGACTGAAGACGATATCTCAGATGATGAAGACCAAGCTCTCATGGTACGTAACTTCAAGAAATTCCTTCGCTTCAATCAAAGAAAGAAGGAACCACAAGAAGACGATGAAGAAGAACCAATCTGCTATGGTTGCAAAAAGACTGGACACGTCAGAAGAGACTGTCCGCTCTTAAAGAAAAGCAACCGGTATGAAAAGCCCTACAAGAAGAACTCATCGAAAAGGTATGCCAACACAAGCATTTGGCATGAAAGCGAAGCAAGTGACTCCGAGGAAGAAAAGAACTCTCCTCAAGACAAAGCAAATGTGTGCCTCATGGCAAATTCCACCAAGGTATCAAACGAAACTTTAGATGACTTCTCTTTTGATGAACTTGGCGATGCTTTCACCGATTTACTTGATGATCACAAAAAGGTTATCGGTAAATATAAACATGCCAAGGACAAAATCAAAAGTCTAGAAGATGAGATACAAAGAATTTCTTTACTTCTTGATAATGTTAGAAACACATCACCCACTAATGACACTGATGAAGTATCCAAGCTTAAATTAAGCTTACATGATGCTGAAGCACGTATTGAGCAACAAACTCAAGAAATCACTACTCTCAACACATTGCTTGCTGAAGAAAAGAGTAGACACAAGATTTCTATGACTAAGATATATGGCTTAAATATTAAGGTTACTGAACTGCAAGCTGCTACTAAAAGATTAGAAACCAAATTGGGTAAACAGGTTATTCAACCTCAAACCCAATCACATGGGCACAATACCACTCATGCTAGTCAACCAAGTCATTCTCATGCAGCACATAACCATGCATTTATATACACAAACTTTCACAAACCACGTGCACGTAAGAACAATTCTCACTTAGTACACAAGCATCATGCACAAAGACACAATCAACATCACTCCACACATAAAAATCATCATGCCATGCCATATAGACGAGATCATCATGCAATGCCATATAGACAAGGTCCTCATATACCATATAGACAAAATCATTATGTCATGCCATCTAGACAATATCAGCATGTCACACATCATAGACAATACCATCATTCTATGCCTCATAAACACCATCACCATGCCACTTATTCCATGCATAATCATCTTCACCATTCTAACTCTTCACATCATGTCCATCCTCATCCTACTGCTTATAGATATTATTCTCATGCTCCTAGTATAAATAAGAATGCTATCTGTACTTATTGTGGATTACATGGACACATCTCACCACAGTGCAGAGTTAGAAGACTTGTAGATAAAAGGATATATGCTTGGTTCCCAAGACTAACTTTTCAGGATCCTCAAGAACTCGGGTACCAAAGGTCACATCTACTCTTGATGTAGGTGGACCTTCCCTCCTCAACTGAAAGTAAGTGGATTCTCGATAGTGGATGCTCGCGACATATGACGGGAGACGCAAATCTTTTTGCATCACTATCGATGAAAAGAGAAGGATACATATCCTTCGGTAACAATCTCAAAGGGCATATAATAGGTAACGGTATCATTGGTCATCCTCCTTCTCCTGTTATAAAGGATGTCTGCCTAGTGACCGAGTTAAAGCATAACCTGCTCAGTATTAGCCATCTTGCTGATCATGTATATGATATTAACTTTGGACAAAACTGTTGCTATATCTATGATAGGTCAACAGGAGACATTGCTTTTGAAGGGAAAAGAGAGGACAATATCTATATGTTCTATCTCTCTATAAATACTAACCATGCAGGTAGATGTTTATATGCCCACAAAGACGAACGACTACTTTGGCACCAGCGTCTCGGTCATGCCAACATGGATGCTATATCCAGGCTTTCTACCAAGAAGCTAGTGAGAGGATTGCCTGACATCACATTCAAAAAGGTCACGGTATGTGCCGAATGTGAACTAAACAAGGCAACTAAATCCTCATTTCATTCCATCAACTCTGTAAGTACTACTAGACCCTTGCAATTACTTCATATGAATTTATTTGGTCCTAGTAGAATAGCTAGCCTTGGTGGCAAACTTTATGCTTTTGTTATTGTTGATGATTTTTCGAGATTTACTTGGGTTTTCTTTCTCGCTAATAAGAGCGACGCTATCTCTGTTTTCAAAGTTTTTGTAAATAAAGTTCAAAACGAAAAAGGCTACATGATTACTCGAATCCGAAGTGATCATGGAGGCGAATTCGTAAATTCAGATTTTGAAAGTTTTTGTAATGCAAATGGTTTTGATCATGAATTTTCTTGTCCTAGAACTCCTCAACAAAATGGTGTTGTGGAGCGGAAGAATAGGACTCTTGGCGATATGGCTAGAGTCATGTTGAATAAATTTTCTCTTCCGAAATATTTTTGGGCAGAGGCTGTAAGTACAGCATGCCACATTTTGAATAGGGTGCTTATTCGTCCCATTTCGAAGAAAACACCCTATGAGCTTTGGTTTGGGAGAACCCCAAATGTTTCTTATTTTAGAGTTTTTGGCTGCAGATGTTTTATCCTTAACACCAAAGACAACTTAGGCAAATTTGATGCCAAAGCTGACGATGGTATCTTTCTTGGTTATGCCGCCAAGAGTAAAGGATATAGAGTTTTCAATAAACGCTCACTTATTGTGGAAGAGTCAACAAATGTGACTTTTGATGAAGACAACAGTACAGCAAATACTCTTAATGATGACATTGAGCCATCAACTTCTACTCCAATGAATACTTCAACCGAAACTAATTCTCTGGAGGGTTTGCCTAAGAAATTCTCTTTCAAACCTTCTCATCCAGAAAATTTAGTCATAGGTGAAGTTTCACGTGGAGTTACTACTAGATCATCATTAAGAGACTCTGTTGCTAGCACTGCCTTCATTTCACAAGTAGAGCCTAAAAATATTTCTGAAGCTTTTAATGATGAATTTTGGATTTCTGCTATGCAAGAAGAACTCAACCAATTCGAGAGAAGCCAAGTATGGGAACTCGTTCCTAGACCGGTTAATCACTCTATAATTGGTACTAAATGGGTTTTTAGAAACAAAGTAAATGAAGATGGTTCAGTCACACGTAACAAAGCTCGTCTAGTAGCTCAAGGATACAACCAAGAGGAAGGTATCGACTACGATGAGACGTATGCTCCTATTGCTAGACTAGAATCCATTCGGATGCTTTGTGCTTTTGCTAATTTTCAAAACTTTAAATTATTTCAAATGGATGTTAAAAGTGCTTTCTTGAATGGCTTTATTAAGGAGGAAGTTTATGTCAAACAACCCCCTGGCTTTGAAAATCACAAATTTCCCGACCACGTGTTCAAGCTAAAGAAAGCGCTTTATGGCCTTAAACAAGCCCCCAGAGCTTGGTATGAAAGGCTAAGCAGCTTCTTGCTTGAGAAAGGTTTTTCTAAAGGGAAAATTGACACTACACTGTTTATCAAATCCTTCAAAGACACCATTCTATTAATTCAGATTTATGTTGATGATATTATTTTTGGGTCTACTGATGAAACTCTTTGTCAAGAATTTGCCAAGTGTATGCAGACGAAATTTGAGATGAGCTTGATGGGAGAGCTCAACTACTTTCTTGGTCTGCAAGTAAAACAACTGGCTAATGGAACTTTCATCTGCCAATCAAAGTACACCAAGGACATGCTGAAAAAGTTCGATCTTGACAACATCAAACCAATCAGCACGCCAATGGCCACTTCAACCAAACTCGAACCAGATGAGAGCGGCAAACCTGTTGATCAACATAAGTATCGAGGTATGATAGGCAGCTTACTTTATTTAACTGCTAGTCGTCCCGATATCATGTTCAGTGTTTGCCTATGTGCTAGATATCAAGCTAATCCTAAGGAATCACACATGACCGCAGTTAAGCGTATCTTTAGATACCTTAAGGGTACGGTTACAGTAGGCCTATGGTATCCCAAGTCAACATCATTTGATCTTATTGGTTACTCTGATGCTGACTTCGCTGGATGCAAGGTCGACCGTAAAAGTACGAGTGGCACGTGTCATTTATTAGGAAAAGCTTTAGTCTCCTGGTTTAGCAAGAAACAGAACTCTGTTGCACTATCCACAACAGAAGCTGAATACATAGCAGCTGGGCGTTGTTGTGCACAAATTCTGTGGATGAAGCAAATCCTGGAAGACTATAAGTTATCTTTCATGCATATTCCTATATTCTGTGACAATACTAGTGCCATCAATTTGACTAAGAACCCTGTATGCCACTCACGCACTAAACACATTGAGATCAGACACCACTTTTTGCGTGATTATCAGCAAAATGGCACGATTAACTTAGAATTTATTGACACTGATCATCAGCTGGCAGATTTCTTTACTAAGCCACTATCCGAAGAGCGTTTCAATTTTCTTTGTCGTGAACTTGGAATCTTAGATGAAGCAGTCATAAATTGAAACTCACCTGCGTAAATATCGAGTATATTGTGATTCTTTTACGAAGAATTTGGTATGGGTACAAGCCGAAAGGGTCCTTCTGACAACAAGGCGTAAAAGCCTAAGCGACACGGTGCACTAGTCCTCAGGACTACCGCTAGCTGGGATCCGGCCCCTGCAGCTAACCCATGGCAAATTTGGACTATTGAACCACAATATATATCCTTATTTATTATATGGCTCGTTTCGATTTAATATTGCCTAATTGATATTTTCTAAAAAGTTCATTCTGTTTTCTGTGTACATCTCCTTCTCTATCTATTCTATTCTCTTTGGTGTCCTCAACTTTCTTTTGTTTAACTCTTAAATCTTTTTCTTTGTTATCATTTCTTGTTATTCTTCAACTTTTGTTTTCTTTTTAGCCTTTGTTCTGTTCTGGACCAATGATCCAGAACTCGGGCCGAACTCTGCTCCTATCCGAGTTCGGGCCGAGTTCGGTCCCTTGGTTCCAGAGTCGGGATCTGGCTGTGCCGTTGGATCAATTCTAATCCTATGGTCAATATTTCACCCGACCAAAGACCAAGCCCTACTTTATTTCGGGATTCCCTCTCTTTCCTCCCATAATTCCTTCTTCTCCATCTATTCCATCTTCTTCCTTCAAAACCCTAACCCTAGTTCTTGAGATAGAGGGCTCTATTTCTTCTCAAACTCAAGGGAAAGGGGTTTTTCAACGTTCTCTTCAACTGTTTGACATTATCTTCAGGTATAACTCTCATTTTCTCTCCTGTTCAAGTTATCAAATTTCTTGCAAATGGCTCCACGCTTGCCCAATCGTGGGAAGAGGATCCGAACCGAGGGTGCTTCCTCTTCAAATCCTCCTCCTCCGATTGAACAAGTAGATGAACAACATCCCCTCAATCCGTTGTTCAATCCACCATGTCCCGATGACCCTAACACTTATGACGACCGTCTTTTTGTGTCGCTAGAAGCCTCAAATGAATGGTTTAGCGATTTTAGAACTCGTCCGGTGTTTGGGGGTCATCCCATAAACTTCACCATATTTTCTCAATATGAGTCTTTATTCCGTGATCTTTGTTTGGATGCTTTAGTTGCTTCAAATTTTGTCATCTATCGTAGTGCAATCCAAATGTTTTATTGCAATTTAACTTTTGATGCAACCCACATCTATTCCCGGGTTGCCGGTATTGACATCGCCTTCAATGATTCGGAGTTGGGGGAGTTTCTTGAACTTATTAATCTTGATGCTTGGGATAAACTTGTGGAAGCACGCCAATTCCAATTTGTTGGCGATACTTCTCTTGAAGGATTCAAGGAGGAACTATGTGCTCCTAACATAAGTCCTCGCAAGCTTATGGCTAAGCATCTCAATCCCTACTTCTATGAACTTCATCGCATGATTTTTAACACCATCTTACCCAAGGCTGGATCAACTGATGAAGTTACATACTTTGAGATCTCAGCCTTATATCATCTCCATTATCGTATTCCATTCAATCTTCCTAGGACAATAATGGATTGGATGATAAATTGTAGGAAGAAACCAAGGGCGTTAGTTTATCCTTTATATCTTTCTATGGTTTTTCGTGCATTTATCATTCCTCTTCATGACTGTCCATTCTTGCCCGCTCCTGCCTTCTTGTCCAAGGCACGCCGCACTCAGGCAGTTGTCGCCTCTCCTGAGGCATCTGAGCATTCTGAGGATGAGGAGCCTGACGCCCCTCCTTTTGGTCAGGATGCACCTCCTCCTCCTGCCACCCTGGAGTCTATACAGACTATACTTCGCGATCGCTTTGCTGTTGAGGATGATCGCTGGACGCAGCAGGATTACCGTACCACTCTGCAGATTAGTGCCCTTGGGAACTCTCTGCATGATATGCGGTATTCACTCGCTCGTCATCCTGATCTGCATGTGCCTATTGAGCGGGATCCAGATCGAGCGGGTCATCGTATAGACGATCCGTGGGTCATGAGGTATATGGATCCGGATGATGCTTTCGTGGACCCTCGTCGCTCTTTCCCTGGTCCTTCAGATGTTCCAGGACCTTCTAGTGCTCCGTGATGGAGACTGGCTTGTTATGCTGCTGCCACTGCTGATGGTCTTAGTTGCTTTATGTTTTTAGTTATTTAGTTATGGATTTATGTACTGGATTTTTTTTAGAACCCTGATGATGTGTTTGACATTCTGATTGGTGGATATCATTTTATGCTATTTCTCGTAGTTTCTTTATGCCAATGCACTCTCTTGTCTAGTATTATACTATTTTTTTCTCTTGGTGTGGTTGCATTACTATTCATTGCTTATTTATATTGCTAACTGCCAAAAGGGGGAGAAACATATGTATATTTTTGTGCTGGCTTGTTTTGGAAAACTTTTACAGGTTCTCTGCAGGTTCTATGCATTCATCTGTGTATATCTGTGCTCGTTCTGGGAATATGTTATCTATCAGGTTACAGGGTATATGCACTGTTTACGGGGGAGAGCTACTACTTCTAGCTCGGAACCGTTCACTGATTACGGGGGAGCTATCCGATTCTAGCCCTGCATCAGTTATGGGGGAGCTATGTTGTAATCAACTGTGTCAAGGTATGAATATTGAAATATACATATATTATTTTGTCAATTATCAATATGGGGGAGATTGTTGACACAAAGTCACAGTCAACCAAATATTGACTACATTGACTAAATAATATCTGTATAAATTCAATACGACACACGACGTCTGCTTTCAGCTCGGGACAAACGACAGCTCAGTTTCCGACTCTCAGTATATTTTCGAGTCTGTACTTTTATATTTCATTGAGTCTAGAAGTATGTACTCTGACTTATGCTGAGCTCTTGGAACTTGGTCTACAAGCCTACCCAAAATCCCAAGCTCCACCAAAACAAAATTGCCCACAAGTCCCACTTAGAACCACTCTGTGCTCTGGAGACAGAGTTCGGGCCGAACTCTGCCTCCACACAGAGTTCGGGCCGAACTCTGTCCCCTAGAAATCAGGAACCCTAATTTTAGGGTTAGCTGGTTGCTAGCTGTCCAACGGCCAAATTTTTTGAATTCTCCTACCCGAATTCTGGCCGAATTCTGCCTCAAAAATCAGTATAAATAGGGCATGAATTCTCTCATTTTGAATCACTCAATCTTCTCTTCTCTTCTCTCCTACAAGCTCTATAAGCCATACCCTTCCCATCTACTAGCCACAAGCCTCCTAAGTCTCGAGTGCTCAGCATCTCTCAGTTAGGATTCTTGTGCAAGAGTGAAGAAATCGCTTGGACAATTCCAAGCAATCGCCACTGCGATTCTCTGCAAGAAGTTGACGTGCTCTTCTGAAGTAAAGGCACGGGTTGTAAGCTACTATTTCACAAATAGTAGATTTAATCCTGAGCTAGAGTTCTCAGGCCTGGACTAGTCCTCCACGAGGGAAACCAGGTTAAAATTGCTGTGTTTGCGTATGCTCTCTTGTCTTTCATTTACATTCCGCATTTTACTCTGATTATTCATTGTTCGTGAAAGAGTAATTTTTTAATTGGTCATTATATATATACTCTATTCACCCCCCCTCTAGAGTTGCCAAACTGTTCTTCACTATGTACTTCGTATGAATACAGCTGGTATGTCTACGTTCTTAGTCCTACGTATTTTGGGACTGGGGCGTTACAATGTTCTTAAATTGCATCCACTTAGATTGGTTTGGCTACCTTATCCATTTGATATGGGTACTTTTGGTTTGAGTACGTATATCTGATCGTGGCTTGGAACATTAACTTGTCGCAGACTAGTTTGCCACATCTTGTCCTTGTTTGGTTGTAGGTGTGGCTCACTACTCCGATGAGAAGGTACTGAACCTTATTGTTGTCCAGATACCATATTGGATTCATAGCATGGAAAGATACGTCATCATGAATTAGGGTTCCATCTCATGTCCTTGTTTGGTTGGAGGGATGGTACGCTAATTGAATGGTGTGTATTGGACCATATTATAATTCAATTGACTTTGAGCAGTTTATACTCAGCTTTTATGGCATGATATTATGTATCTTGTTACGTATCTCTAAGAACCTGGTTATCTCTTCAGGTGTGTGTTCTTATCTTTTGCAGGTATTCTAGCCGAGGTCATGATCTTCTACATTCCTTTGAAGATGACGTGTCTTGGATCTTTCTTGCTACTTTCGCCAAATCATTTCATATGACATGTACTTCTTTTCTTTAAATTGGTTGGTAGTGGATGTGTCTCCGCCCAACATATTGTACCAAGACAATTTATGGTTATTATATGATATCTTTTATTCTTTTATTGTTGTGGATGAGATTAGTTAGCTGTGGTTTACTGTATTTTATAGCTTATGTATACATACAAAAATTTTATATATTTTGTATGTATGCAGATGGCATGTCTACGTAATTAGTCCTAAGTATTTTGGGACTGAGTATTACAACTGGAATACCCAGGAGTGTACTGTGTATACTGACAGCGGGTCTTAGACATATACAACAGTAGGAAGCTTAAGTTAGCAGCAGTAAGGAGAGTGTATGTGTACACTAGTGTATAGGTGTGTGTGTGTTAAACAAACATGTGTGTCTATGTTACTTAATACATATGTGATGTGTGTAATAGTGTGAGTGAGTGATAGAGATGAGGGGAGTATGACAGTAGTATAAAAGGTGTGTAGGTGAATACATGAGAGTGTCTTAAGTGTGAAGATAGGGCAGGAGTCTGTGCCCCTGTGAACAGACGAGTATATAGCACAGGTAGGGTGTAACCCTGCCCTATGGCAGATTAGGGGAGTTTGGAACAGACCAGTATGCAGTGGTAGGGAGTTTATTCCCTTTGTAGGGGAAAATGCACAGGAGAATAGGGCAGTGGCTTAGTGCCCTACACTGAGTTGTAGGAGGTGAGTGTGTGCACTAGTGACAGTGGGTGTGTTAGTGTATTAATAAGAGCATGTGTATATCTGGGTGTTTGTTAGTGTCATGTGAGAGTGTGTTAAAGAGAGCTTGTGAGCAATAATACACCTGTTATGTATGTCATTTGTTGAGTATGTAATGCATGTGTGTATGACTGTAGATAGGGAAACTAAGGGCAGTAGAGTCAGTATAGGAGGAAGGGTCATGTCCACAGATTAGTGGATTGCACAGGTAAGTGTCTATGTGTAGGGCAGTGCACTTGAGCACTTGCACAGAGGTACAGGCCCGGTACAGGCCAAGTAACAGTAGGAGAAGGGGCTTAGGCTACCTGTAGCAGGCATGGAAGGCTTGCACTAGGCCTGGCTTGGCTTGCAGCCTTAGCCTTATCCATTGGTTTGGCTTTGGTAAGGACTATTGTTGCAGGCAGGTAACAGAAAGCAGAGGCAGTGCTTACCTGTGCACGTTGCCTTTAACTGATGAGCCTGTGCACACAAGTACATACCAGTGAGGCTTAGGGGTCATGTCTGCCCTAATGTGCATAAAGGGAAATTATACTTAAACAACAGTAGGAATAGGGGGCAGGGTTCTAGTATGCACAGATTGGGAATTCCAGTATATACAGGAATGAGGGGATTGAGTGTAAGTGTTGTGTGAGTTTGTGTGAAGGTATGTAGGTATAGATTTGGGTAATACCTAGGCAATAGTGATAGGTAAAGTTGGTAACAGGTTAAGGTAATGTTGAAATAAATATTAGATTAGAATAATAGGACATGTGTAGGTAATGTGGTTAGTATCTTGGACATAGGTAATGGGGTTACCTATGTGATTTGTCATGGGGTATCATGTGAGAGTATCCTATAGGTAAGCCATACGATATGTTTGAATATTTTAAGGGTAATAGGTAAACATGTAGTTGTTGGATATACGTAGGTAGGTTGAGATAAGGCTAATACGTAAACATAGGGTTAGTAAAGTAGTTGATTATACCCTTGTATAGGGTGGAGGCTAAGGTATTGTGTCATAGGGTATATGTATGTAATATATGTTTAGATTCATAGGGCATTGACGTAGCATAGACTAGAATACCTTGGTAAGACAAGATATGGTCCTGAAAACCTAGGTGTGACCTAGTTTGACCTAGTTAAGCAAGGCATTGACCTAGTTGACCAAGTTTGATCTCATAATGACTTAGAGACCTAGTTTTACCCAAATGACCTAGAATTGACCTAAAAATCAAAGCTAGTTAAGCATGTTTACGACTCCAAATGACTCTTTGACATGTAAATTCATATATAGGTCAATTTGACTCCAATTCAGACACCGATTTGTGTTTACAGCCAGGACGACAGGAGAGTACATTCTTTGATAGTTTTCTTTTATCTAACGACTACTATGATACATGTACTAGTGATGTTGTATTTAATTTTTGACACGTTGGTACATGGATTGGTTCATATTGGATCCTCGGTTATGAGATGTCATCTTCATCTTGGATATTGTTCATCGTGTTGATATTTAAACATTGTTCATTATGATGATTTTAGACATTGTTTGTCATATTCATATTAGACATTGTCTCGTGATTCATATATCGTGACGCGTCATGGTTGGATCCATTGTACTGGTCGGGGTGGAAAATGCTATTTAGATATGTGATCACACCCTAGACCATGTGATAGTGTAGACATTGTGAGTGTTAATCATATATTTCACATATGGTTAGCCAGATTTTATAGATATTGTGCAAGTGACCAAACCGATCCATATCTAAACCAGTATTTCAAAACAAGTAGATAATTATAGTTATTTGCCATTTTAGTTTATATCATGTCTATTACAACTTGTACATGCCCACTTATCGTTTATTAGCTGTCATCGACATGTATCAATTTACCATCTGATTATGTATTGCATTTGCTATTACAGTTTCATAGTATTTATCATGATTATCGAAATTTTTGTTAGAGTTAAGCTCGTTCCAATCCTGACTGGATAACATTTTTTAGGGATCGATCAGAAAGACTGGTATCCTACTTATTATGGAACATAGGAGGGTGTAGGAGCAGAGTTGACCCATGTCGCTCATGAGTAGATGAGAGATCTATTGCCTGGAGGTTTAGTCGAATTACCTAGTTATATTAGTTTCTTTGTGAGCATTATAGTACCAAATTTGTCACCATCAACTATTACCTTTGGTTGTTATATTGGATTTGGTTATATTGTTGTTGTCTAGACTTATCCAGAACTTGTGATTTTGATTTATCCTCTCTTTACATTCTAACGTGTCATATTATATTGCGCTTTTAGATTATGTGATTGAGTATTGTTATTATCACATATCATTGTTTCTTTTGGAATTATATATCTACTTGAGATGGTAGTTGCAATGATTGTCTAGACAACTTACTACGACGATGCTGCAGTGTTGGCTGGACGTGCCTTACGTTCCCGTACTCGAACGTGCAGGCACGGGTCATGACACATTTTTATTGCGGCCCATGTAGGTCAGGTTTCATAATTAGTATGATGTCGTGGTAGTACATAGGTTAGTCGTACTGTTGCGAGCCTGCAATAAGATATAGGAATGTAGGAAGTTTAGAGAATACTCAATCAGGACTAAGGATTTTAAATTGATTTAAATTTGTTGATCATATTCATTCTGAATACTTGCAATAATTGAAAATTTATGTCCTTCCTTGATATCTTATCATGTGCCATTTTGATTTCTTCTTGTATCAATCTATCCTCGAGATGGCACCAGTGACGAGGGTTCGTGTCTTAGTAGTAGTTGCAGCAGCAGCCGCTTCTAAGAGGTCGACAACTTCTCGATCGTCTTCTTGAGCAGTGACTAATGTTGTTCCTCCGCCTCCACCGGATCAAAAGAATGCACCAGTTCAAAAGACTGTACCAGTTCAAGAGGATGTACTGACTGCCCCAGTCCAGGGGACAGTTCTAATTCAGGGGACCGTTCCAACTGTCTCAGAGGGTCTACCTCTTCTACCACCATTTTCTTTCCCTGAAAGCATGCCTACTGATGTGGCACATTTGTTTGTTCTTATCCAGGGTATGGTGGCTGCTCAGAGGATTCAGGCTGAGGCTCAGAGTATGCAGGTAGAGGCACACATAGCCCAGACTAAGCTGATGAGGGAGGGCATGGAGAGTTCCCATCAGATAGCATTAGAGACCTTGGAGAGGGTTACTACACAACAACCCATTCAGCAACAGAAGCTGGGTACCATCTCGGACTTTAAAAAGATATGTACCTGAGAGTTCAAGGATACGAAGGGTATCCTTTATACAGATGAGTGGCTTGAGGATATGGAGAGGATCTTTCAAGTAGCTCAAATTTCAGATAACTTGAAGGTCGAGGCAGTGGGTCTATAGCTCTTCGACCTTGCGCTTACTTGGTTTTGGACTGAGCCTTAGTTGTCAGTACCTGGTCTGACTTGGCATATGTTCAGAGATCTCTTCAAGAAGAAGTTTTAATCTGATGTGGCTTGAGGGGTTCTGGAGAACCAGTTTTCGAACCTATTATAGGAAGGATTATCGGTGGATGAGTACGCTATCGAATTTAGCTGACTGAGCTATTTTGCAGAGTATATGGTAAGGGATCTAGTGGATCGAGCCTGTAAATTAAGAAAGGGTTTAGCCAAGGAGATCTGAGTACATGTCACTACAAGCAAGGATGCGACTTTTGTTGATTTAGTAGTACTGGCTCAGGTGGCAGAGGAGGACTTGGGTTTCAGACCCAAGAGGTATCGGGATTATATTGGGGACAATAGCGGTCAGGCACCGGCGAAGGATTCCTATATTCAAAAGGGAGTCTGCCAGCCTCAAAAGGAGTATCACCCACTAGTTAGGGCTCTTGTTCAGCAGCAACATTATGCACACGCTCAAGCCCCAGTTCAGCAGGCTCCTACTTGTTATTTTTGTAAGAGGCCATGTCATGTTCGAAAGAGCTGCAGGAAGAGGCTTGGACTCTGTTTGTACTGTGGATCTGCGAGACACCAAGTGAAGGATTGTATCCTGACTCCTCACCATCCATCTCAGGGTACAGTTCCAGGTCAAGGGGGTCTATCTAGGCCACCTGTAGCACCATAACATACTCCACACCAGGGTAGGGTATTTTTGATGGGACTCGAGGGGACTAATACTGCAAGTGATGGGCTAGAAGGTTAGGTTTCGTTCTTTCCTTCTTCCTGTTCCTTTCCATCTATTGATTGCTTGATTGATTTCTTGGTACCTTTATCTTACATCTGTAATTTTTATGCTAGAGTAGTAGTGAACGCTAGTAGCGATTGCAATATCATGACACTGTAGAGGCTAATTGTAAACCCCCTGATTTATTTTATTCTTTTATTTACCCAAAAAAATTAAATGTATATTACACTAGAATAAATTATCGATAGTGTATATTATATATATATATATATATATATATATTTTTTTTTTTTTTATTATATATATATATATATATATATATATATATATATATATATATATATATATATATATATATATATATATATATATATATATATATATATATTGCAACATACACGGATTATAGGTATACTTGTTAAAATATTTGTCATAGAATTTATTTGGCTATATATATTTGAGTATATAATTGTTTTTCTATTATTTTTATTTAATTTTTGGTTTTAATAAGTATTTATATATATAAAGGATAAAAAGGAAATAGATATATATAAGATTATTTTATGCTCATAAAATATTTATATTAAATTACTTTTATTAATTAGATATTTTTATAGAAGTAGTTGAATTATTACTAATTAGATAAGAATATATAAATATATATATATATATATATATATATATATATATATATATATATATATATATATATATATATTAATAATAATAACCTACTTTTCCCTTGCTGGAACAGTAGCCCTCACCCGAGCCTATAAGTAAAACCCGAGCACAGAGAGCCTACATGTATATATATCCCGAAAGAGAGAAGAAAGGATTCATACGAAAACCCAAACCCTAGCCGCATATTCCCTCAGCCATGGCGACCCCTCCCTGGACTTGACACTACTAGAGAGTCACCACACAGCCGGTCGAACTACTGCAGCCTCGCGCAGGAGTCGCGGTCAACGAAGTAGCAGCACCAACACCCAAACTCTGGTACCCACGTTTCCAATCTAATTTCTCTTGGCATACCCGATCAATTTTTGATTCGTAAATTTTATTAGAGAACCTAGTTGACCCTTTACCGATTCCAATAAATAGATTTGTTTTAGTTGGCCCGAGCATCTACTATGAAATCCCAAAAGTTTAGGAAAAATCATCGTCATAATGACAGATTTTTATGAGTCGAGACCCTTGTTTTAACGCTGTTTTACAAATAGTATGTTGAGAATAATAAGAATCTATTTGAAGACAGTGTATTCAACCTATATGGCTTCACGAGCCTTTTTGTAGATTTTGATTTGATCGAATATTTGTCAAGAAAATCGAACCCTAAATCTGTCAAAAACAGTGTTCAAACCAATAAGATTTCAAGAAAATCCTCCCGATACGGCTTGTGCCCCAAAAAATTGGGCGACATGATCGCAACCCATGAGCATAGAAAGACGCATATGGATGTTGTCAACGTGTGGGATTGGAAGGAACTCAATTTCGTTGTGCGTGTGCGACAAAATCGAGGCTTATCCATCGAGATACCCGTATAGTCCCTTTTGTAAATTAGTTAATTACTTTGTGCATGTTCGTCATCTCAAGACAAAACTTGCACCAATAGGACCGTGTCATTTTTCTTGTCCTGTATGCAAAGTTTGTTCTGATTCTGAGAAATTCGACCAGAACGCCCTTTTGGCGGGCCCGCGACCCGATCCAACATGCGAATTTGTGCACTGCCCATCGAAATCCAAGTTTGGACATACGGTTGGGTTCGTATCATCAAACCGAACCTGTAGATATATAGTTTGATGACTTTAGAGATCGTAGATACTGGCACACTTTTTAGTGCAAAAGGGGTCCAACAAGGGACATCATTTTGACCTAAAATTATGATTTTGCCCCTGTGTCCAGAATTGAACTTTTGGGTAGGCATTCGTAGACATTTCTTTTATACTAAACGTATTGGTGATGTCTATTTCAGCATCCGAAAACTATTGTGCGAGTTGGAGTTTTGTGTGGCACATTGAGTGGTTGGTATTATCAATTTCGCCAGCAATGGACCCAGGCTAGTACACTTATTGTTTGTTTTCATTATTGTTAATTCCCATATCATATTGTTCAGTTATATCATACTTGATTCTTGACACACTCGTCACACGATAGCACCTCATGTTTCTTGTTCATATCATGTTTCCTACCTTGTATATTGTGTCGGGACGGAGAAGTACTAATAGATATGTGATCAGATCTTAGCCCATATTTTATTTCCTATACAGTAGACCTTGTAGACCTTGTTAAATAAAGTAGACCTTGTAATTAACTTCAACCTTGTGGTATAATTGTCCCCTGACCGATCACATATCGAAAGAGTACTTCAAAACATATAGATAGTTGTATGTTTCTGTGACATGCTGCCAGATATTATCCTTCCTGGTATTCTTAATGTTTCATATTACTTTTATGAATATTCTCATCATATATATTATGACTAACCACTGTCTTATAGTCGTTAACATATACATAAAATGGCATTCGATAATTTGTACTCGTTTCATTTATGACTAGAAACCAACATGTTTCAGGTTAATCATGACAACTCTTAGCCATGGGGAGATACGGATGTACTTGCAGGTCAAAATCTGGAGATTAGTTAGATAGATATGTTATAGTCATTTTAAAAATTTGTAAGAACATTGTACTTTTCTTTAAATAGCAATCTTGTAAATGTTGTAACTAATTTAGCAATATGAACGAACAGTAAAGTTTATTTTTGAGCATTTATTTATTGCGGGCTAGACAGCGTTCTACCTCCGAAACTGCGGCATAGGCTGGCTTGGACACGCACTCGTATCCCAAAAAGTGGGTGCGGGTCATGACCAATTTTTGTGGTGGCCCATGTAGGTCAGTTTTCGCAAAAGATTGCGAACTCGTGGTAGTACCACATTAGTCATACTGCTACAAGCCTGCGATTAGGAAATACTCATTCACAACTAGGTTTAAGTTGATTTTTGCAGGATGACTAGGAGTAGGAGTCCTTTATTCAAATTGATTATTGGGTAGTTAAGGCTGCTATATAGGGCTTGTGATTTAGGTAGAGGTTTATTGAATTCCTATTAGATATTTGAGAAAATTTTCCTAGAAGGATATTGTTGTATTTAATACAAGTTTATGACCCAAGGTGGGTAGACTTTTTGCTTGGTAATTTAGGCCTCCCTATGGTTCATTTTCTAATCATTTGTGCAAATTTTATTTCTCTCCTCTAATCACCATCATCATATCATCAAAGTCGTACTGCCTATTTATTTCCCATTAGCCATAGTAATCTATTTTTCTAATATTCAAATGTTTTAACTCCATCTATAGTGTTTTAGCCTAAATTGACCCAACTATTCATATATCTATTCTGAACTAGTTATTCAAGATATATTTATGCCTTTGAATATTAGAGAAAAAGAAATTTAAAAGTTTACGTTTCTATTGTCTTCGTTCATTTCTTTTCGAATCTTGACCATTTGTGCCTTGCCTAAAACATCGTCATGTCGTAAGCTTGTATCCCTTATACTTTCCTTGGACATAAGGAATTATTTTTAAAGTAACTTCTCACTCAATTATATATATATTAATCTCGAGATAAGTTTTTTTTATTCAAAATTTTTCTCTTAATCATTGAATCTTGGATATCTTTGAAATATGGATTAAATTTTTTTTACTTATTTTGATTTCGATCCTTATCCTTTCTAATCACTTATTTTCTTTCTAAAAACCGATATTTATACTCGAAGGACAGAACTTGCTTGAAATTCTGGAACATTCTTTAAAAATTTTATGGATATAGTTGGAAGAATATTCGTTAACTTACAAGGGCAAGACAGCAGTGCACTATCGCCATTTACTTGAATTAATGAAACTGCGGGTTCACTGCAGCCAGCAGCGCACTAGCGTGGCATGATCCCTAAGTTGAAATAATTTCAAAATAATGTAGGATATCGAACGTTACTAAAAACTATACCTATTATCCTATTTTGATCTTCGACTATTATGTCAATATTAGACAAATTTAATAGAATATTTGATATTGTATCCTTATTGGAGTCATGAAACCAAGAAATTGATATTTGGAGCATAATACTAGCTGCTACCTCCTAACAAATTACATATGCAAGACCTAGACGAGTCCACCTTCACTTAGGCATATCATGTCCCACTTAAACATGTCCCCTTGTGCTCTGTTTTCATGACGCGACTTTCAAGTCAAAAAGACTAACTAGAACCCTTACCATAATACCGATGTACTTCTTGACTCCAATTAGAGACTCAACCTCGACTCAAACCTTTCGACCCAATATTTGGTTGTGATCTACTTGAAGCCCACTATGCACATGCCACTAATGTGTCACTCGATGGAGGCCCCATGGGCTACTTTAACTCAAAAGTCACAGAAGATGCGTTTTTCAGCTTAAGGAAACATAGTTAACCAACCCGACTAGCAAATAGCCCATCCACTCGAGTTTGAACTTATTCTAGGTTGCCCTAAATTAGTAGGAATAGTTTAGGTTGATTTTTTGGAATTTTGTGTAGTCAATATAGATTAAAAATCCAAGTTCAATCAATCAAAGAATAATGTCCAATTCGGGAACCCATTAAAACCCAATAAACCCATCCATGTATATTGCCATATTCGGACTATAAAACCAAACTTTAGAAAATAGGTTCCTACACCTATTATATAGTCCCCATCTCTTGGCCCACTAGCCCTCCTTCAATAGATCCCTTAATCGTAGATCTTTGTGGCTAAGGTTATGCAATGAATATAATCCCTTTGTACCAACTTGTTTTCGGATATGCTTAACCAAGAACTCTCCTACTACCTTGATAAAATACAATCAATATGGGAAATCATATATAAGTAAACCTAGGCTTCCTATAGAGTCTATGACTATAATTAGAAATACCTCATATCCTCATATATTCCCTTTAGATTTGACCTTCTTAGAAGCTCTATTACTGTGCTTTCCACGATCAACCAATTTTGGTAAGATTGGTAGAACCTTGAACTTAGAGTACTCTATCTATTGAATGGGATGCCATTTGTAACCGTTATTCCATCTGTTTGGAGGTTGGATCATGATCCTCGTATTGCCATTTATATTCCTTTGCATGCGTGTTTAGATAACCACGGTAAAAGATCGCAACCTTGATTTTCAAATTTCATTCTATCATAGGATCGTGTCTTAGTTTTAATTTTGAGAAACAGATATTTTTGTAATGCATAGATTGCAATCCTCTCTAAGAAACATAGGGCTTCTTTGAGTTAGCAATTGATTGGGGATAGATTGGTTCCAATTGAACTAATAAAATAATGTTTTATAATATCCACTCCTATCCGTATCATCTGATAACCTATATCGTGACTTTGATATTTGGAGCACAATACTATCCTTTTCCCTCCAACAAATTTCACCCTTATGAACTAGACCAGTCAAGCTACACACATGACATACATGTCCCACACAAATACACCTCTATGTGCTCCATTTCAATTACACCATGTGTGTGACATAATTTCCTTAG
>JANAVB010033620.1:15650865-15883365 GCA_029216955.1 Iris pallida
ATTCTTCATGTTTTCTGTTACTTTTCTGGATATTATCATCATGTATTTTATGACTAACTGTTGTCTTATAATCGTTAACATATACTTGAAACTGCATTCGATAATTTATACTTGTTCCATTCCCGACCGAAAACCAATATTTTTCAGGTTAATCATGACAACTCTTAGCCGTAAGAAGATACAGGTGTACTTGCAGGCCAAAATTAAGAGATTAGTTAGATAGATGTGTTGTACTCATTTTAAATATTTGTAAGAACATTGTACTTTTCTTTAAATATCAATCTTATAAATGTTGTAACTAATTTAGCAATGTGAATGAGCAGTAAAGTTTATTTTTGAGCATTTGTTTATTGTGGGCTAGACAACGTTCTACCGTCGACACTGCGGCGTATGCTAGCTTGGACATGCACTCGCATCCCGAAAAGCGGGTGCAGATCGTGACCCTAATAACCATGCATGTTTGTTTACATTCCATAGAATTGTATGTTGTATAACTTTAGATAGGATTCTGTTAGACTTTTATTGTTGAGGGCTTGACCTAGATAAGAATACGACCAACTTAAATTTCGAGGACAAAATTTTTCTAGGGGGTAGAGTTGTCACTACCACATTTTCGGTTAGGGCTATTTTCGACCCAATTAAAATTTTGCAATTCGTGTCCCATTAGCATGACAATTAACTTAAGTTCATAAATTAGATTTCCTATTTATTAAACCCTAGTCATGGCTAGGTTAATTACAAGCATTAATTCAGGGCCAAACACTTATTATCCTTAAAAAGACTTTAACTAACTAATTATCATGAAGAGGTTTAGGGCTTAACTAAACCTAATCAACCCCCATATATACCCCTACTGGCCGACTACTAGAACTAAGGTTTCCTTCATTTTCTTTCTTTCCACTCTCTACCAAACTTTCTTCCCATTTATCTCCTTAGTGTGCTAAAGAGTTGGGGAGCTCAAAGAGTCTTGGTGGAGGCTCTAGCAAGGTTTTGGGAGCTACTTCTTCTTCTTCCTTCCCCAAATTCATAGGTCTTCGTGAAGGCACCATTCCCCATAGGTACAACACTCTATTCTCTCATTTCCATGGCTAAATTTTAAGTTACATGTAGGAGACCCCTCTAATGGCTATATCCAACCTTCTAGGTGGTGAAATAGGTGTTAGAGGATTCATTCCTAATAGATATATGGTTTAGAATGTTGTCATTTTGGTTGTTACGGGATTGTGACCACCAAGTGTTTGATACAAGATCTCAAAGGAATTTTGTATCATATTTTGTTGTATGCTTTGGTCCATATGTCCTAATTACGCTATCGAAGGATGCCATGAAACAAGATGATATGCTTGGTCTACTTGGACAAATTCCTAAAGTAATATATCTCATTATGAGCTTAATAGCATATTCATGGCTATACTCACATTGACATACGGATTTGGGGATGGCAGAGTATATCCACATGTCGAGAAGCCTTTTGTATCATAATTACGTCATATGTATCATGTGCACTTATATATGTATGTTTATGTATCTATAATTGGGGCATTTGGACATGTGCATCTTGATTTGGCACTTAGGGATACGTGTTGTCTACGTTGATTGTTATTGTTAGTATATATATTATTATTGTTAGTATATATATATATATATATATATATATATATATATATATTTTATATATATATAAAATATATATATATATATATATATATATATATATATATATATATATATAGTATACTTGTTCCTAGAGCAATGTACTCATATGTCGTATTAGAGTGATGTACTGTTATTGGAGTGCCTTCGTGCGTGTGTGCACTGGTGTATTATTATATATTCATAATTGGATAAGGTTGATCACTTGTAATTATGTACTTGAGTGCGTGCAATATTTTGGGCTACATAACTATAGGTGAGAGGGGGAGAGGGCACTGCCCAGGCTATAGCAGCAGTGTGCACACAAGTGTTCACTTGTGCACTCACTGGCCTGGTAGCAGGGGATCTTCCCTGCATTGCCTACTGAAGGTTGGGGGCTTGGCCCTACACTGGAATACCCAGGAGTGTACTGCTACATACGGACAGCATGTCTTAGGCCTGTACAGTAATAGGGAGGTTAAGTTAGCAACAATAAGGAGAGTATATGTGTACACTAGTATATAAGTTTGTGTGTGTTAAATAAACATGTGCGTCTATGTTACTTAATACATGTGTGATGTGTGTAATCGGGTGAGTGAGTGATAGAGATGAGGGGGAGTGTGACAGTAGTGTAATAAGTATGTGAGTGAATATATGAGAGTGCATTAAGTGTAAAGATAGGGCATGGGTCTGTGCCCCTGTGCATAGACTAGTGTGCAGCACAGGCAGAGTGTAACCCTGCCCTTGTGGCAGATTAGGGAGGGTCGGTGCAGGGGGAAGGGTCCTGCACACAGATTAGTGGACTGTACAGGTAAGTATCCATATGCAAGGCAGTGCACCTGTGCACTTGCATAGAGGTACAGGCCCTGCACAGGCTAAGTAATAACAGGGGCTTAGGCTACCCGCAGTAGGCTTGGAAGGCCTGCACTAGGCTTGGCTTGGCTTGCAGCCTTGGCCTTGGCCATTGGTTTGGCTTTGGTGTGGCCTGCTATTGTAGGCAGGTAACAGGGAGCAGAGGCAGTACTTACTTGTGCACTTTGCCTTTAACTGATGAGCATGTACACACAAGTGCAGACCAGTGAGGCTTAGGGGTTATGTATACCCTAAGGTACACAGAGGGAAATTTGACTTAAACAACAGTAGTAATAGGGGGCAGGGTTCTTGTAAGCACATATTGGAAATTCCTGTGTATACATGAATGAGTGGATTAAGTGTAAGTGTTGTGTGTTTTTGTGTGAAGGTATGTAGGTATAGGTTTAGGTAATACTGTCAGGACCCGCACCCACTGTGAGAGTACGAGCACGTAACAACGCCCAGTCTACGCCGTAGTGTCGGCGGTAGAACGTTATCCTAGGTTACTATCTAACCAACAACTCACGCAATTATAATGTACTTGTCAAATCTCAACTCCGAACGGAGGACAAGTATAGATATAATATAATCTCAATCACAGTCTAAGAACGATTTGATAACACAGAAATTATAACTAAGACTGAATAACAACAACCAACTACTAAATAATAATAATCTCAAACAAACAACATCTCAATATATTACAATTCAAATTCTAAAACATGAAACTGAACCTAGTCAACTAGCTAGTCTTCCGATCACTCCTGAGTGTCGGGGCTATAGGTAGCTAAGCCGTATCCTGGTCCATAATAAGTAGGGCAAGTGTCCTCAGGGCAATCATTTGTAAAAAATTTAACAGGTCCTAATCAGGACAGAAACGAGTACAACTCATCAAAAAATCCCAAGTAAATGACAGAGAACTATAAGGCAGTTATAGACAGTCATATTCATGAATCATGGCAGTTTTATACAGGTAGTGATGTAGAGAAACAGCTAAGGTACAAGGAACTAAAGTAACTAAACAAGAAGAGAAACATGGAAATGAAGACTGTAAAATATAATCTAACTGAACTAGAGTAGCATGATATAAGTCCAGACCGTATAGTAAGAGTCATGTGTGAGTCCATACAATGTAATCTAATACCAGGTGATTCCAGCACAAGATGAGTCCGGTATAAGGTGAGTCCAGTCAGTGATCAAGGAATCCAGGGTTAGTCCAGCCTATACTCTAATAATGTTTTTTAAAATATCAGGATCGACATATGAACGGCTGTATGTAATACGACACACCGTACACATGGCCAAGTATGGGATGGCTATCATTCCAGTATAATTCCAAGGGAGTGGTTCTAGTAATTGGGAATGTTCACATGTCTACTCCAATATTTCTTCGCCCAATAAGTACAAGTGAATCCATAACCGAACACAAAATAAGTACAAGTCCGGCCAGAACACGAATGATACCAGTAAGTGATTCCAGGATGATTCCAGTAGTGATTCCAGAAATAGAGGCCAGACCTGAATAATTGAGTGTCGCATGAAATGGATCCAGTAAGAACAAATTGTGTTTGTAACAGAGAATCATGTAGAAATAAATACAACTGAAGTATAGTAATGGACAAGTAAATGAAGAACTATCAGAGAATGTACTCGCCTGGTACTCTGAAAAGAGTAGTGTAATATCAGATGTCTGAACCGGAGTCACAATGTCCTAAATAGAGCAATATGGGTTATAATATGTTTAAAATAAGGTAAATGAAGTCTACGATACAATCTACATGATTTCTAGGTCAATCTAGGTCAAAGTCAACTCTAAGTTAAACCTGGTCAACTGTCTAGGTCAAACTAGGTCCAAGTCAAACTTGGTCAACTCTGGGTCTACCCAAGTCAACTACAGTAGTCAAACTAGTCAATTGGTCACATTTAGACTCAATATTGATTTTTGGTCAACTCTAGTCAATCTTGAACTATTGGGTCAAACCTTGGTCAACACTCTAGGGTTTCACTAGCAGCACATCAAAATCACAAGTCATAACTTAAAAAAGTTTTTAAATAGTTTAAAAATGATTAAAAATCACCAAAAATTATAATATGAAATAAATATCAATAATAATTATAATTACAAAATTTCAAAATTACCCTCATTTGGAAAATTGGGTGTTACAATCCTACCCTCCTTAGAAAAATTTTGTCCTCGAAATTAACATGATCGCACCCCTACTAGGTCAAACCGCCCAACAATCAAGGTCAAAAGATAATCATACAACATAATCTTACTAGTCGGGATTCCACAGTCTCGAACAGGTAGCTACACTATCTAGCAAATCACAAACAATATCCTGGCAGGTACTAATGGAATCACATAACAAGATGAAAATAAGAACAGGAAAGACAGACCTGCTAACCCGTCACCCGTAGCATCGGTCTACTCGACTGTCAGCGCAAAAGCCCTGCCCCTCTGGGGTGTTTCCCTCTGATGTTGTGGGGCACGGTACTGCGCTACAGGTGGCCTAGCTCCCTCTATCTAATCTATGACACTCATGTAATTATAATGTACTTGTCAAATCTCAACTCCGAACGGAGGACAAGTATAGATATAATATAATCTCAATCACAGTCTAAGCACGATATGATAACACAGAAATTATAACTAAGACTGAATAACAACAACCACCTACTAAATAATAATAATCTTAAACAAAAAATATCTCAACTTATTATAATTCAAGTTCTAAAACATGAAACTGAACCTAGTCAACTGCTAGTCTCCCGATCACTCCTGAGTGTCGGGGCTATAGGTAGCTAAGCCGTCTACTGGTCCATAATAA
This sequence comes from Iris pallida, assembly GCA_029216955.1. Lineage (NCBI taxonomy): Eukaryota > Viridiplantae > Streptophyta > Magnoliopsida > Asparagales > Iridaceae > Iris > Iris pallida. Next base: position 15,656,178 of record JANAVB010033620.1, read on the forward strand.
GTAGGGCAAGTATCCTCAGGGCAATCATCTGTAAAAATTTAACAGGTCCAGTCAGGACAGTAACGAGTACAACTCATCAAGAAATCCCAAGTAAATGACAGAGAACTATAAGACAGTTATAGGCAGTTATATTGATGAATCATGGCAATTTTATACAGGTAGTGATGTTGAGAAATAGCTAAGGTACAAGGAAAGTAAAGTAACTAAACAAGAAGAGAAACATGGCAATGAAGACTATAAAATATAATCTAGCTGAACTAAAGTAGCATGATATAAGTCCAGACAGTATAGTAAGAGTCATGTGTGAGTCCAGACAATATAATCTAATACCAGGTGATTCCAGCACACGATGAGTCCGGTATAAGGTGAGTCCAGTCAGTGATCAAGGAATCCAGGGTGAATCCAGCCTATCTCTAACAGTGTATTTTAAAATATCGGGATCGACATGTGAACGGCTGTAGGTAATACGCACACCGCACACTCGACCAAGTGTGGGATGGCTATCATTCCAGTATAATTCCAAGGGAGTGGTTCCAGTAATTGGGTATGTTCACATGTCTACTCCAATATTTTCCCTGCCCAACAAGTACAAGTGAATCCATAACCCGACACGAAATAAGTACAAGTCCAGCCAGAACACGAATGATACTAGTAAGTGATTCCAGGGTGATTCTAGTAGGTGATTCCAAAAAAATAGGCCAGACATGAATAAGTGAGTGTCGCATGAAATGGATCCAGTAAGAACAAATCGTGTTTGTAACAGAGAATCAGATAGAACTAACTACAACTGAAGTATAGTAATCGACAAGTAAATGGAAGAACTATCAGAGAATATACTCGTTTGGTATTCTAAAAAGAGTAGTGTAATATCAGATGTCTGCACCGGAGTCACAATGTCCTAAATAGAGCAATATGGATTATAATATGTTTAAAATAAGGTAAATAAAGTCTACGATGCAATCTACATGATTTCTAGGTCAATTTAGGTCAAAGTCAACTCTAAGTCAAACCTGGTCAACTATCTAGGTCAAACTAGGTCCAAGTCAAACTTGGTCAACTCTGGGTCAACCCAAGTCAACTACACTAGTCAAACTAGGTCAATTGGCCACATTTAGACTCAATGTTGATTTTTGGTCAACTCTAGTCAATCCTGAACTATTGGGTCAAACCTTGGTCAATACTCTAGGGTTTCACTAGCAGCACATCAAAATCACAAGTCATGACTTAAAAAAGTTTTTAAATAGTTTTAAAATGATTAAAAATCACCAAAAATTATAATGTGAAATAAATATCATTAAATAATAATTATAATTATAAATTTTCAAAATTACCTTCATTTGAAAAATTGGGTGTTACAAATACCTAGGTAATGGTAATAGGTACTGTAGGTAACATGTTAAGATAATATTGGAATAGAGATTGTAAACCCCTAAAAATTCACTATATTTTTAAAAAAAATTCTTTGATATTGTTTTAATTTAATATTAGTACGTCTAGTACGATTGCGAATATGCGATGTATATGAATTTCTTTTACACAAGGTTTTTCCTTTAGATTTTCTTCATACAAAAAATAAGTATATTTTTGAAAATAATATAAGATAAATATTTTAATTGCTGACTTTTATAAAAACACGTCGCGTTGAGATTTGTCCAAAATTTTATTTTAATTCGAAAAGCAAATTTTATTTTAGTAGACAAGTATAAGTAATAATTTAGAAAATAATATTTTATGTGAATATTCTATTTTGCATGCAAGATACATAAAAATTTAATTCATGTATATATTTTGAATTTTGAATCTATTTTTATTTTTCATAATTTATTAAAAGGTATTTTAAATTTATTTCCTATTAATATTTAAATATTTATTATGATTTTTGAAATTAATTATTATAATTATTTATTATAAAGATATTTTGAAATTCGTGGATTAATTTTTAATCATTTATGGTAATTTAAATTAAGATTTGATTATTAGTTTTTATGGATTTAACTTATAGATAAGATTTATCTGGATTTAATTTGGATTGTGATTGATTGAATTGGTTTTTAATTTGATTAAAATTAAATGGTGAAATATTCTATGATGATTTAAATTTATCCTAATCCATATCCCACTAGGAGTTCCACCCCCTATATATAGGGGAGCCTCAATATACTTTACCTTCACAAATGAATTTCCACAAGCCCAAATTTCTCTCCACCAGAAATGTGAGTGCATCGTGTCGGTGTCCAATCTTTTCCGTGTCAGCCGTGACGGCCTCGGGTCCAACCCCAGATATCTTTCCAATAAATTATTTTTTTACATATATATTTTGCCTTCGCGTCCGATAACCAGGATGCAACTTCGACTCCAAACCCCAAATCCTAACCACCTAATCCTAACCCTAACCAAGACATGGCCACAACAGCCTTGCCCCGAAAGCCACTACAGTGGCCAACCCCCAAACCGGCCTCCTGGCCATCACTATTCTTCTCACCCCCAATACGATTCCGCCACCATCACCTCTAACCTCCTCTCCCGGCCAAACCCAAGTAAACCAACACTGACTCATGGCCACCAATACCCCAGCCACGGCCATCCCAGGCTGCCAACCATCGCCAAAAATTCACCACCCCGTCCTAGGCAGCAGCCACCCCCTCCCCGGACCTCGACCAACAACCCTACAGATATCGTCAACACCCCACCACCACTTCCAACCCCAGCATGCCAAACCTCCATGACCATCCCCCCGCCAATTTCTCCATACACAGATTCTACCATCGTCAAGGCCATCGCCATCCTGGCGTCAAGACCCTGACCACCACCACAGCCACAACCAGAACTCCACGCCATCAAATCATCGGAGTCACCATGGACGCCCGCAGACATAACCACTGCCAGCATCCTTCCCTCATCAGAATTCGACCACCCATCACACAAAAACACCATCGACAACCACCTCTATCACCGTATCCGACCACCGTCATGGCCCCAAATCGAATCCCTAAAACACACAAGTTACCTCCACCTCGACCGATCCACCACGACCGCCCGTCCCCCACCAGTGACTGCCGGTGCCGCATGGCCGTACGCCCAGCCTCTGCGTCACTCCTGCGCCACCCTGAGATCCGCAGCGCCGGCGATCTGTTGCCCACACATGCAGCGAGCATCTCTCCGCCCGCAACGAACACACCTTCTTCTCCGCCGCGACCCCCTTGTTCCTGCCACTGTGAGCCTCCCGACTTCATGTCTCTCAAACCCTCTCGTACCGCTCCTCTCTTCCTTCCCTACGCCCTAGCTCTCCCTCTCGCCTCTCCTCCTTCCTCTTCATCTCGTCTTCTTCAACTTCTTCTTCTTTATTCTTTTTCCCTCTCTTCTAAAATATTGCTTTCTCTCTCACTCTCTGTGGTTAAAGAAGAGTGGTTGTTATTCTCATTTTATCTTTATTTTTGTTTATTATAATTTTTATTTTATGGTTTCATGGGTTTTAGAAAAATAGCATGGGTGGTGGTTACATCGATTTTATTATATTTTTGTTTTTTAATATTTTTTTGTATATTCTGATTTATTGTTACAGTATTAGTAGCTAACTGGTATTATTCTTAGTATTTAAATTTAGTAATAATATCAATATTATTAATATTTTTATTATAAAGTTATTGTTATTTTAAAAAAATTGGTATATTCAAATATATTACTGGGGCTTGGGCCTACAAGTTTAAAATTTAGTTTAAGCCCAAAAACACCTTACTAGATTTTATATTTTCTTTAAAAAAAACTATTTTCTACAATGATTTTCTAGCTTTTTTTAAAATATTTATTTTGACTAACAAAATATAGCTTCCTAGCTAAAAGTGTATTTTGACAAACTTAGATTTTAGCCCAAAACGATTTTTTGATTTTTTAAAGTATTTCTCCTAAAAATTTGTTTTAGTAATAAAATCTAGTTTTAAAATATTATAGACACCCTTCTAAAATAGTACATATATTATTTATCCAATTTCTACCGATTATCATCATGTCCTTGTCTAATCCAACTATTCCTATTCTATTGCTAATTCTATACTTGGTTATGACAACCCTAACTAATCTGACCATTTTGGACTCGATGGGACAATCTGTGCCACCATCGGAAGCTATCTCGCATAATTGTAACATCAAAGTCGTAGTCTGTGCCACCTTGGTCATCGTACCAGTCTAGGTGTCACTACCAGGCAAGATACTTTGCCATTTACTGTCTATTTACTTTAGCTCATATTTTATGCATTTATTTATTATTTCTTTTTCTGTAAAATAAATTGTGTTTCGTAGTTATATTGAGATGCAAATATTAATTTCTAGTTCTATTTCCTGCTATTTAATTATTTTATGCACATTAAACTTAGATTTAAGAGACCATCCTTGGTTGTGTTACATTCATAGGCCTTGACACATTTGTACCATGAAGTTGCGAGTCCCATATAGAACTCGGACATACGTAGCTGGTTGGACACCGGTGCGTATAAGTCGTGCGATAGGATTAACCGCTAATAGTATTACATGATTAGTTTGACTTAGCGGTTAATAGAGGTTGTGTTGTGAAGACAACATACAGGCATGGGGTGGGAAGGACATATCCTTAGCGTATGGGCTACTATGCACATTTCCTTTGTGATCGTACGCTCCGCCGGAGTTACGGGTTGATGACCCCTATATTTTATTCCTGGCCATTAACGTTCGAGGAACGGTTATACTTGAGGCCCCTAGTGCCCCAAGTGGGGACTATGTCGATCCCATTTTAGCCATAGAGCCCATGTGTTGGAGGTTTGTTCTAAACTGTATTCACTTAGAATAGTTAGGCTACCTTATCCGTTAGATATAGGTAGGTACTCTTGGTTTCGGTACTTATATCTGCTCGCGGCTTAGAATGGTAACTTATCGCAGACTAGTTTGCCACACCTTGTCTTTGTTTGGTTGTAGGTGTGGTTCACTGCTACGATGAGAAGGTACTGAACCTTGTTGTGGTCTGGATACTATATTGGATTTATGGCATGAAAGATACTTCGTCTGGATTAGGGTGCCATCTTTTGTCCTTATTTGGTTGGGGGGATGGTACGCTAATTCAAGGGTAGAGTATTGGACCATATTATGATCCGATTTGACATATTATTGAGCAGTTTATATTCAGTATTATGGCATGTTCTTCTTGTATCTTGTTACGTCCCTCTGAGGATATGGTAATTTCTCCAGGTGTGTGCTTTTATGATGTTTCGTACGTGCTCTAGCCTAGATCGTGACTTCACTTTCCTATTAAAGAGGATTATTCTTGGATTGTCCTTTGTTACTCTTATAAATTCTTCCCTTATATTTTTTTATTTAAATGGTTGGTAGTTGATTTGTCTCCGTCCAACGTTTGTACAAAATGACAATTCAAAGTTAATTTTATGATATATTTCTTTGTGGATGAAAATAGCTGTCATGATTTACTGCATTTTATAGCTTATGTATATTTATTATATGACTGGCATGTCTATAAACCTAGTCCTACGTATTTTGGAACTGGGACATTACAGAGATTAGATTAGAATAATAGGACATGTGAAGGTAATGTGGTTAGTGTCTTGGACATAGGCAATAGGGTTACCTATGTGATTTGTCATAGGGTATCAAGTGAGAGTATCCTATGTAAACCATAGAGTATGTTTGAATATTTTATAGGTAATAGGTAAACATGTAGTTGTTGGATATACCTAGGTAGATTGGGATAAGACTAATGCATAAGCATAGGGTAAATAGGTAAAGTAATTGATTATGCCCTTGTGTAGGGTGGAGGCTAAGGTATTGTGTCATAGGGTATATGTAGGTACTATTGTGTAGATACCTAGGGCATTGACCTAGTATAGACTAAGATACCTTGGTAAGGCAATATGTGGTCCTGAAAACCTAGAAGCGACCTAATTTGACCCAGTTGACTTAGTTCGACCTAGGAATGACTTGGAGACCTAGTTTTACCCGAATGACCTAGAATTGACCTAAAAACCTAATTTAAGCATGTTTGTGATTCCAAATCACTCTTTGACATGAAAATTCATATATAGATCACTTGGACTCCAGTTCAGATATCGATTTATGTTTACTGCGCAAGACGACATGTGAACACATTCTTTGATAGTTTTTCTTTATCAAACGACTACTATGATACATGTACTAGTGATGTTATAATTGAATTCTCGACATGATGGTATACGAATTGGTTCATATTGGATCCTTAGTTATGAGATGTTACCTCCATCTCGGACATTGTCCATCCTATTGATATTTAAACATTGTTCAATGTGATGATATTAGACATTGTTCGTCGTGTTTATATTAGATATTGTCTCATGATTCATATATTATGACATGTCATGGTTGATCCATTGTACTGGTCGGGGTAGAAAAATGCTTTTTAGATATGCGATCATATCCTTGACATTGTGAACGTGTAGACATTGTGAGTGCTAATCATATATTCATGGTTAGCCAGATCTTATAGATATTATGCAAGTTCCCAGACCGATCATATATCTCCGGTATTTTAAAACACATAGATAATTATAGTTATTTTCCATTTCAGTTTATATCCTATTTTTTGCCACTTGGACCTGCCTAATTATTGTTCATTATCTGTCATGGCCATGTATCAGTTTACCTTCTTATCACGTATTGTATTTACTGTTACAGTTTTATAGTCTTTATTATGATTATCGGAACTACTATTAGAGTTATGCTCGTTCCAATCCTGATTGGATAATATTTTTTAGGGATCGATTTGGAGGAGTGGTATCCTACTTATTTTGTAACCCGGGAGGGCTTAGGAGCAGAGTTGACCCCTGTGGCTTATGAGTAGATGAGAGATTGTCGGGAGGTTTAGTCGAATGATCTAGTTATATTAGTTTCTTTGTGAGAATTATAGTACCGGATTTGTCTCCATCAACTATTGATACCTTGGGTTGTTATATTAGATTTGGTTATGTTGTTGTTGTCTAGACTTATCCAGAAGATGTGATTTTGATTTATCCTCTCTTTATATTCTATCATGCCATATTATATCGTGATTTTAGATTTTGTGATTGAGTATTGTTATTATCAGATATCATTTTTCTTCTTTGGAATTAGATATCTATTTGAGATGGTAGTTGTAGTAATTGTCTAGACAGCTTACTATGCCAATGCTGCAGTATAGGCTGGATGTGCCTCACGTACTCGTACTCGAACATGCGGGCGCAGGTCGTAACACTACCTTGTAACTGAATGATCGCCGTCTAACCCATTAGTGTCCAAGATGGCTTGAATTGCCAGTGACCCTTTATATAGTTGAGTCGGTATGCTGAGCGGCAATCTGCATGCACGATGTCGGTTGAGTCACATAAAGTATAAGCATGACAATAATGGGCCAAAGAAAATGTGTGCACGATTTATAACCCAAATATGAGCCTAAGATTTGGCAATAGAAGAGATACATGCTTCAACAAGAGATGTGGCATCGTTTGTTTAGTAAATGACATAAGTTTATGAGTATAGTTTGAGTCAGTTTTACATTGAAACGGGAAACACCATAAGGCAAGTACGAATGTGTTATACTATGTTGCGAAGCATGGCCTCGGTGTTGCAACACAAATGGATCCTATGGCACGACCATGATGTTTGCACAACTAGGTTTTATAGCATGGTCTCAAAGAATTGATAGTACGATCATGTTGCTTGCCATATGAATAGCCCAGTAGTCTAAGTAATAAAACTGATTCTAAGGCAAAAATATAAAGATAATCAAAGGAATAGTTGCACCCACTAAATAAATGTGTTAGTTTTATATGGGTGGATGAGGGGCTCACTTATTAGAATGGTAGTGTACTAACAAGCCACCAGTCTTCATATGCAGGTTCAGGTGTCAACATGCTCGAAACGGAGCTCGTTTGTGCATGCTGAGGCATAGAGTTCCTTGGCATTTCAAGGCGTACAGCCACATTGAAGTCTTGACCTATATGGGACCTAATGTATGGACATCGCCTTCTGAAGCACCTGCAAAGTTATAAACCTTTGGGCATAAGTGATGGTCATTGAGAGAAGATAGAGGGCTGAGTATTTGTATTAATAGAGAAAGTGAGCTTGAGTGACTTATAATTTTGGCTTCGCGCCCTTGCAATCTTATTTTTAATATCAATAAAATATTATTTTGAACACTTATTTGTGCTATTCAACTTCTCTGTTTGGGACTTCTATGCGACGACCCCTTCGTGAGCTACTGTAATCGGCCGTTATGGAACCCACCTTGCTCAAGCGTAACCTAGGCTCGCACTGTATGAAGCCCTAGTGAGGACGAACCATTTTGTGGAACCGCCGCATGACATAATGGTATCAGATCACGGCCTTGCATCTTTGGACTTTCAATTAAATTCTTTAACTCTGATGTTGTCGTTCTCGTATTTGATATTTTTGGCGCTCTCTCTCAATGTTCCACGGGATGTTCCATACAATAAGTGTTTATATTTTGTAAAATCTCACCAGGGATAATTTGGTTGAACAAAAGATAATATCACATAAAGCACCTTTGGCTGAATTGAGTTGGACAATAATTACCTTAACTTGCAACAATGTTAGCAAAGTTGTATACGAGATCGAAAATATTTTTGGATGAGAGTTTGTCGGACTAGATTCATGAGATGTTGGGTAGTCAACGATAGAAGTGTAATTGGACGACGATGTCGTCAATAAGATATGGATTAAACATGTTTGGATTTTGAGGAATGGTTCGGACGGAGATTCAAAATTGATCGGTTGTGATTCAAACAAATAATCATTTCGGGGATCTGTTGAGTGACTTCATCCCTGAGTAGTATATGGGATATCCTTGGGGATGTTCGATCGAATTATGGATCGGGTTACCAATGAGTCTTAGCAAATGATGTGATAGCATAAAGCCTTAGAATGAGTATGACATAATTTGTCGTAATTTTTGAAGTTTCGTACAAGTTGAGTTAGAAGAAACAAAGGTGACGCATAGTAGATTGGGATGCATCGGTTACGCAATGTTGAAAGAGAGAATAGAAAGATTGAATCGCAGAAAAAGTTAAGGTGTAATGGATGGAGACTCGGTCGAGGAAATCGATATGAATCGTATACAAAAAGTTAGCACGATTGGAAGATAGCGTACAGAAAAATGTTGATTTGAAGATACAAAAATTGACTCTATGGATTTAAATGAAATTGCTCTATGACTTGAGTTAGCATTGAATCATGCAATTTGAGAAATTATGTTGCATGATGACTAGACTAGACGATAACAAACATAATTTTGGATTTGAACGAATTGATTATATAACTTGTTCGCGGGATAGCTTTAACAAAAGTGATCATGAATGTGTAAGAGCTGATCGTATATCCAGTTCGGATGAAATCATTAGTTGCACGACTAGAAGTTCGTTGCAAAAGGAAGATCGTCAGGTTATGTATATCATTGATGGTATTGAGGCGTATCAAAAATTGATATGCCATAACTCAGGGGTACTCTATTTCAGAGAATGACAATCGTGTAAAATGTTATTGTTTAGATGGATTCTATGTCTTGGAATTTTGATATAAATGAATGTTTCGATACCTTGATAAGATTAAGTTGAAGTTTACGTGAATGGATACTACTCGGGTTATGCAAAACAAAACTATTGATAGATTTGATGATCATTGAGATAAGGATTATTATGACTCAGGGAAATTATGATAGGCGATCTTGCGATTAGATATATGTAAGACTTGAGGACTAGTAGGATTGAAACATGAGATAAGTTATGATTGATGTTATACGACTTGAAAAAGTTGAGATCAATGAGTATGACTTATGATTTCGTAGTCAAGGAATACGAATTTGGATAGGTAGTTCTAACGAACGAATTAAGGATTTACGATCTGGAGAGTTGTGCGATTGTATCGTGGAACCATAGTATGATCGAGGATGATCATGAATGGAATTACCTTAGAGATGGCTTTGCTGAAAGACTCGAACCCATTGTACTGAACTTTACAAGTGCGGATAGGAGAAATCTATGCTCGATGATTAAAAACGGAGTGATGGAAGCTTGGTAGGAAGACCCTATACTACCAACTATGGTTTGACCTTAGAATTTGGAGGAGGGGTGAGTGTTTTGATATTGTTGTTTGGGAATGGTGATCCCAACACCGACTTTGACTTTAGCCTAGTGAAGATAGCCTAGCGATTAGGCATACGTCCCTGTGCAGAGAGAGAGAAATTATGCAATCGACCCTAGTGAGAGTTGTCTGAGTAGATGATAGGGCTGGGTTATCTAGTTTGTGTAGGAACGTTGAGCACCTCAGTAGAGGAAAGGTGAATAAAGTGAGTGTATTTAGCAAAAAGATAATCGCTAAATTATAAAATATAAGTAGTGTCACAGGTAGGAAGTACTAATCAGATGATAACAAACTATATAGAAATCAAATGTGTAAAGTAAAGAGCATCAAAGCAAACTCATGACACAGCGACCTATATTGGTATCCCTCTGAGAGGACTAGTACAATCTCGAGTACTCTTGCTTGATGCTAATCCACTATGGTACATGCTTTAAATAGACTGCTTGCAGCTCCTTATAACACGAGTTTTCGTCTGAAGGACTCGCAACTTCAAATAAGGCAAACTTTTAAAAACTGAAACATTTTCTTAAAAAAAGCCTTCTTTACAAACTGGAACCAAATTCTAGATCGAACCAAAAAGGCACTTGTCTTGGCTAGGAGTTGTTCAAGTGTAGATATGAAAGTGTAGAGCTCTGGAATACTTTTGAATAGATAGAGAAGAGAAGAATGATTGAGTGATTTGGATTGAGAACTTCACCTTTATTTATAGCATTTGTGTGGACAGAACTCGGCATGAGTTCGGGTCTACATTTTTCATAATTTGAAAATTGGTTGCAGACCTTCAAGGAGACCAATAACGATCAGAAACTATCTTGGTAGAACTAGGGCATAGTTTGGTCCGAACTTGGGCCGAAGTCGCATGTAGAGTTCCATGATCAGTTATTGGTATTTCAAATGAAGATTATATTTCGGTATTGGACTTTTTGTTTATTGGATTTGGGTATAGGCTAGTATGTAATATGGAATAGATAGTTAGGCTATTTGGAATGTGGAGTTCAGTAGAATAGTCAGTTGCTAATCCGATCGACCTCACATTTTTCTAGACTCAAAAAAATAAAAAATACAGAATAAAATGTAAGAACAAGTCATAATCAACATTTGAAGTCTTTGTATGATGAAGACGATTAGTTGTAGGAGTGTGAAAGTAGACATTCTGTTTTTATACCGGTAGCTACGTATTATTTGTGTATCGACTAGAGTTTACGTTGATTATCAAAATCAGGTTTGACGATCACCAATAGGCCAATAATCTTCCCAATTTTGATAATTGAGAAACTTTGAGTTTATACCAAATAATATCTACGTTGTCTAACATCCAAATTTTTAAATATTTGAGACAGAATTCTGGCCGAATTATGCCTCCTTAGACTAGTATATATATGACTTGATTTCTCTCATTTCAAATCACCTCTCTCAAACTTCTAAGCCTAATACATTCTAAGCCTTCCTCTTCCAATCTACTAGCCACAAAACTTCCTAAGCTTCAAGGTGTTCATGTGTGATTCAGCTAGAAGTTCTGTGCAAGAGTTGTAAGAAGTCACTTGGACAATTCCAAGTTTCACCCCTGTGAAGTTGTAAGAAGTTGGCGTGCTCTTCTGAGTAAAGGCACGTGTGTGCACCCTATTTCACAAATAGTGGATTTCAATCTTGAGCAAGAGTTCTCATGCCTGGACTAGTTCTCCACGAGGGAAACTAGGTTAAATCGTTGTGTTTGTATGTGCTCTTCTGATCTCTCTTAAATTTTTGCATTACTACTCTGATTATATATTCGGTTGGTAGTTGATTCTGGGCTAGCATAGATTTGAATTTTTAATTGGTGATTTTTTGACACAAACTCTGTTAACTCCCCTCTAGAGTTGCCAACACGCAATTTCATATATATATATATATATATATACATATATATATATACATATACATATATATACATATATAAAAAAAATATATATATATATATACATATATATATATATACATATACATATATATACATATATATATATATATACATATACATATATATACATATATATATATATATATATATATATATATATATATATATATATATATATAGTTGATTCTGGGCTGGCATAGAGTTGAATTTTAATTGGTGACTTTTTGACACAAACTCTATTCACTCCCCTCTAGAGTTGCCAACACGTAATTTCATATATATATATATATATATATATATATATATGGATACTGTGGCATATAGAAAAAGGAAAAGAAAAAGAAAAAATGATAATAAAAACCTATTGTTCCCTTGCGGGAACAGCAACCCTCACCCGAGCCCATAAGTGAAACCCGAGCACAAAGAGCCAACATGTATATATATCACGAAAGAGAGAAGAAGGGATTCGTACGAAAACCCAAACCCTAGCCACACATTCCCTCAGCCATGGCGACCCCTCCCTGGTCGTGACATCGCTGGAGAGTCAACACACCGCCGGCCGAACCACGGTAGCCGTACGTAGGGGTCACGGTTAACGCAGTAGCAGCACCAACACCCAAACTCAGTACCCACATTTTTGATCCAATTTCTCTTGGCATACCCGATTGATTTTCGATCCATAAATTTTGTTAGAGAACCTTGTTGACCCTCTACCAATTCCAGTAAATATATTTGTTTAGTTGGCCCGAGCATCTCGTGATAAATCTCGAAAGTTTGGAAAAAAATCACCATCATAATGACAAATTTTCATTAGACGAGACCCCTATTTTAATACTATTTTGCAAGCAGTATGTTATGAATATTAAGAATCTATTGAAGACATTGGTAGTCAACCTATAGAGCTTCACAAGCCTTTTTGTATATTTGGATTTGATCAAATATGTGTCGAGAAAATTGCACCCCAAATTTGTCAAAAATAGTGTTCAAACCAATACGATTTTAGGAAAATCCTTCCGATATGGTGTGCGCTCCGACAAACCGGGCGACGTGGTCGTAACCCATGAGCATCAAAAGATGCGTTTAGATGTTGTCGACGTGTGGGATTCAACGGAACTCAATTTTATTGTGCGTGCACGACAAAATCGAGGTGTATCCGTCGAGATACCCTACATCAGCCCCTTTGCAAATTAGTCAATTACTTCGTATACGTTTGTCATCTTGAGGTGAAACATTCACAACAGGACTGTGTTATTTTTTCGGTCATGTATGCCAAGTTTGGTCTGATTCGGAGAAGTTCGACCAGAACACCCTTTTGGTGGACCTACAACCCGATCCAACGGACAAATTTGTGCACGGCCCACCGGAATCCAAATTTGGACATACGGTTGGGTTCGTATCATCAAATTGGACATGTAGACATATAGCTTGATGACTTTAGAGATTGTAGATACTGGCATGCTTTTCGGTGCAAAGCAGGTCTAACGACAGACATCATTTTGATCCGAATTAGAGTACAAAGCAAGTCTAACAGAGATCGTAGATGCAGGCTAGACAATGTTCTACTGCCGACACTGCGGCGTAGGCTAACTTAGACACGCACTCGTATCCCGAAAAGTGGGTGCGGGTCATGAACCTAATAACCATGCACGTTTATTTAGATTCCATATAATTGTATGTTGTATCACTTTAGATAGGATTCTGTTAGACTTTGATTGTTGAGGGCTTGACCTAGAGAAGAGTACAGCCAACTAAAATTTTGAGGCCGAAATTTTTCTAAGGATGGTAGAGTTGTCACTACCATATTTTCGGTTAGGGTTATTTTTGACCCAATTAAAATTTTGCCATTCGTATGCCATTAGCATGACAATTAACTTAAGTTCATAAATTAGAAATTTCCTATTTAGTTAAACCATATTCATGGCTAGGTTAAGTACAAGCATTAATTTAGGGCCAATCACTTATTATCCCTAAAAAGACTTTAACCAACTAATTATCATGAAGACGTTTAGGGTTTAACTAAACCTAATCAACCCCCATATATACCCCTACATGGCCGACCACTAGAACTAGGGTTTCCTTTATTTTCTTTCTTTCCACACTCTTCCAAACTTTCTTCCCATTCATCTCCTTAGTGTGCTGAAGAGTTGGGGAGCTCAAGGAGTCTTGGTGGAGGCACTAGCAAGATTTTGGGAGCTACTTCTTCTTCTTCCTTCCCCAAATTCGTAGGTATTCGTGAAGGCACCATTCTCCATAGGTACAACACTCTATTCTCTTATTTCCACGGCTAAAGTTTAAGTTACATATAGGAGACCCCTCAAATGGCCTGATCCAACCAACTAGGTGGTGAAATAGGTGTTAGAGGACTCATTCCTAGTAGTTATATGGTTTAGAATGTTGTCATTTTGGTAGTTACGGGATTGTGACCACCAAGGGTTTAATACAAGATCTTAAAGGAATTTTGTATCATATTTTGTGTAGGATTTGGTCCATATGTCCTAATTATGGTATCGAAGGATGCCATGAAATGAGATGATACGATTGGTCCACTTGGACAAATTCCTAAACGTAATGTATCTCATTATGAGCTTAATACCATATTCATGGCTATACTCACATTGACATAAGGATTTGGGGATGGTGAGTATATCCACATGTTGAGGAGCCTTTTGTATCATAATTACGTCATATGTATCATGTGCACTTATATATGTATGTTTATGTATCGATAATTGGGGCATTTGGGCATGTTTATCTAGATTTGGCACATAGGGATACTATATATATATATATATATATATATATATATATATATATATATATATATATATATATATTTTATATATATATATATATATATATATATATATATATATATGTATATTTTTTTTTATATAAAATATATATATATATATATATATATGTGTATATATATATATATATATATATATATATATATATATATATATATATATATATATATATATATATATATATATATATATATATATATACACATATATATATATATATATATATATATATATATATATATATATATATATATATATATATATATATATATATATGTATGTATGTATATGTATGTATATGTATATATATGTATATATATATATATATATATATATATATATATATATATATATATATATATATATATATATATATATATATATATATATATATATAGTATAAAAAATATATATATATATATATATATATATATATATATATATAGTATACTTGTTCCTAGAGCAATATACTCACATGTCGTAGCAGAGTCGTGTACTGTTATTGGAGTGTCTTTGCGCATGTGTGCACTTGTGTATTATTATATATTAATAATATGATAAGTTGGATCACTTGTAATTATGTACTTGAGTGTGTGCAATATTTTAGGCTTGATAGGATACATAACTACATGTGAGAGGGGGAGAGGGCACTGCCCAGGTTATAGCAGCAGTGTGCACCTGTGCACACACATGCCTGGAAGCAGGGGATCTTCCCTGCATTGCCTCATAAAGGTTAGGGGCTTGGCCCTGCACTGGAATACCCAGGAGCGTACTGCTATATACTGACAGCAGGTCTTAGGCCTGTACAGTAGTAGGGAGGTTAAGTTAGTAGCAATAAGGAGAGTATATGTGTACACTAGTATATAAGTTTGTGTGTGTTAAATAAACATATGTGTCTGTGTTACTTAATACATATGTGATGTGTGTAATGGGGTGAGTGAGTAATAGAGATGAGGGGGAGTGTGACAGTAGTGTAATAAGTATGTAAGTGAATATATGAGAGTGTATTAAGTGTAAAGATAGGGCAGGGGTCTGTGCCCCTGTGCACAGACTAGTGTGCAACACAGGAAGGGTGTAACCCTGTCCTGTGGCAGATTGGGGAGGGTCGGCATGGGGGGAAGGGTCCTGCACACAGATTAGTGGACTACACAGGTAAGTGTCCATATGCAGGGCAGTGCACCTGTGCACTTGCATAGAGGTGCAGGCCCTTTACTGGCTAATTAACAAACGGGGCAGGGGCTTGGGCTACCCGCAGCAGGCTTGGAAGGCCTGCACTAGGCTTAGCTTGGCTTGGCTTGCAGCTTTTGCCTTGGCCATTGGTTTGGCCAACTATTGTAGGCAGGTAACAAGGAGCAGAGGCAGTGCTTACTTGTGTACCTTGCCTTTAACTAATGAGTATGTACACACAAGTGCAGACAAGTGAGGCTCAGGGGTCATGTCTGCCCTAATGTACACAGAGGAAAATTTAACTTAAACAATAATAGGAATAGGGGGCAGGGTTCTAGTAAGCACATATTGGGAATTCCTGTGTGTACATGAATGAGTGGATTCAGTGTAAGTGTTGTGTGTTTTTGTGTAAAGGTATGTAAGTATAGGTTTAGGTAATACCTAAGTAAATGTAATAGGTACAGTTGGTAACATGTTAAGATAATATTGGAACAGAGATTGTAAACCCCGTAAAATTTCACTATATTTTTAAAAAAAAATTATTTTGATATTATTTTAATTTAATATTTGTACGTCTAGTACGATTGCGAATATGCAATGTATATGAATTTCTTTTACACAACATTTTTCTTTTCGATTTTCTTCATACAAAAAATAAGTATATTTTTTAAAATAATATAAGTTAAATATTTTAATTGCCTACTTTTATAAAATATGTCGCGTTGATATTTGTCCAAATTTTTATTTTAATTCTGAAAGCAAATTTTATTTTAGTAGACTAGTATAAGTAATAATTTAGAAAAATAATATTTTATGTGAATATTCTATTTTGCATGTGAGTTACATAAAAATTTAATTCATGTATATATTTTAAATTTTTGAAAGTATTTTTATTTTCCTTAATTTATTAAAAGGTGCTTTGAAGTTATTTCCTATTAATATTTAAATGTTTATTATGATTTTCAAAATTAGTTATTATTATTATTTATTACAAATATAATTTGAAATTTGTGGATTAATGTTTAATCATTTATGGTAATTTAAATTAAGATTTGATTATTAGTTTTTATGGATTTAACTTATAGATAAGATTTATTTGGATTTAATTTGGATTGTGATTGATTGAATTGGTTTTTAATTTGATTAAAATTAAATGATGAAATATTCTAATGGCGATTTAAATTTAACATAATCCATATCCCACTAGGAGTTCCACCACCTATATATAGAGGAGCCTCAATGTACTTTTCCATCACAAATAATTTTCACAAGCCCAAATTTCTCTCCACAAGAAATGTGAGTGCATCGTGTCGATGTCCAATCTTTTTCGTGTCAGCCGAGACTGTCTCGATAACCCGGACGCAACTCCAACTCTAAAACCTAAATCCTAACCACCTAACACTAACCCTAACCAAAATATGGCCACAACAGCCTTGCCCCGAAGCCACCACCATGGCCAACCCCCAAACAGGCCTCATGGCCATCATTATTCTTTTCACCCCCAAGGTGATTCAGCCACCATCACCTCTATCCTCCTCTCCCGGCCAAACCCCAGTTAACCAACACCGACTCATGGCCACCAACACCCCAGCTACGACCATCCCAGGCTACCAACCGTCGCCAAAATTTTACCACCGTGTCCCAGGCAGCAGCCACCCCCACGGACCTCGGCCAACCACCCTATAGAGACCGTCAACACCCACCACCAGTTCCAACCCTAGCATGCCAAACCTCCATGAATGCACCCTGCCAATTTCTCTATACACAGATTCTACCACCGCCAAGGCCATCGCCATCCTAGCTTCCAGACCCAGACCACCACCAGAGCCACAACCTGAACCCCACGCCATCAAATCCTTGGCGTCACCTTGGACTCCCATAAACATAACCACTGCCAGCATCCTTCCCCCACCGGGATCTGACCACCCATCATATAAAAATACCATCGACAACCACCTCTATCACCAAATCCGGCAACCGCCATGGCCCCAAATCAAATCCTAAAAATATAACTTACCTCCGCCGCGACCGTTCCACCATGACCGCCCGTCCTACATCGTGACCGCCGGTGCTGCCTAGCCGTGCGCCTATCCTCTACCTTACTTCTGCACCACCCTAAGCTCGACAGCGCCGGCGATCCGTTGCCCACGCGTGCAATGAGCACCTCTCTGCCCGTGACGAGCACACCTTCCTCTCCGCTACGACCCCCTTGTTCCTGCCACTGTGAGCCTCCCGACTTCATCCCTCTTAAACCCTCTCGTACCGCTCCTCTCTTCCTTCCCTATGCCCTAGCTCTCCCTCTCACCTTTTCTCCTTCCTCTTCGTCTCGTCTTCTTCAACTTCTTCACTCTTTTTCCCTCTATTCCGAAATATTGCTTTCTCTCTCACTCTCTGTGGTTAAAGAAGAGTGGTTGTTATTCTTATTTTATCTTTATTTTTGTTTATTAGTATTTTATATTTTATGGTTTCATGAGTTTTAGAAGAACGGCATGGGTGGTGATTACATTGATTTTATTATATTTTTGTTTTCTATTTGTTTTGTTTTGATATTGTTTTTTTTTTGTATATTCTGATTTATTGTTACAGTATTAGTAGCTAACTGGTATTATTCTTAGTCTTTAAATTTAGTAATAATATCAATATTATTAATATTTTTATTACAAAATTATTGTTATTTTAAAAAAAATGGTATATTCAAATATATTACTAGGGCTTGGGCCTACAAGTTTAAAATTTAGTTTAAGCCCCAAAAACACCTTACTATATTTTATATTTTCTTAAAAAAAACTATTTTTATCTACAATAATTTTCTAACTTTTTTAAAATATTTATTTTGACTAATAAAATATAGCTTCCTAGCTAAAAGTGTATTTTGACAAACTTAGAGTTTAGCCCAAAACGATTTTTGATTTTTCAAAGTATTTCTCCTTAAATTTTGTTTTAGTAATAAAATCAAGTTTTAAAATATTATAGACACTCTTCTAAAATAGTATATATATATTATTTATCCAATTTCCACCGATTACAGTCATGTCCTTGTCTAATCCAACTGTTCATATTCCATTACCAATTCTATACTTGGTTATGACAACCCTAACTAATTTGACCATTTTGGACTCGATGGGACAATCTGTACCATTATCGGAAACTATCTCGCGTAAATGTAGCATCAAAGTCATAGTTTGTGCCTCCTTGATCATCACATCACGCTAGGCGTCACTACCAGGCAAGATACTTTGCCATTTGCTGTCTATTTACTTTAGCTCATATTTCATGCATCTATTTCTTATTTCTTTTTCTGCAAAAACAATTGTGTTTTGTAGTTATATTGAAATGCAAATGTTACTTTCTAGTTCTATTTCCTGCTATTTAATTATTTATTCACATTAAACTTAGACTTAAGAGACCATCCTTGGTTGTGTTGCATTCATAGGCCTTGACACATTTATACCACGAACTTGCGAGCCCCATATAGAACTCAGACATACGTAACTGGCTGGCCACCAGTGCGTATAAGCCGTACGATAGGATTAACCGCTAATAGTATTGCATAATTAGTTTTACTTAGCGGTTAATAGAGGTTATGTGTTGTGAAGAAAACATATAGGCATGGGGTGGGGAGGACATATCCTTAGCGTATGGCTACTATGCACATTTCCTTTGTGATCATACGCTCCGCCGGAGATACGGGTTAATGACCCCTTTATTTTATTGTAGGCCATTAACGTTCGAGGAACGGTTATGCTTGAGGACCGTAGTTTCCCAAGTGGGGACTATGTCGATCCTATTTTAGCCAGAGAGTCCATGCGTTGGAGGTTTGTTCTTAAACTGCATTCACTTAGAATGGTTAGGCTACCTTATCCGTTAGGTATAGGTACTCTTGGTTTGGGTACTTATATCTGCTCGCGGCTTAGAACGGTAACTTATCGCAGACTAGTTTGCCACACCTTGTCCTTGTTTGGTTGTAGGTGTGGTCCACTGCTATGATGAGAAGGTAATGAACCTTGTTGTGGTCCGTATACTATATTGGATTCATGGCATGGGAAGATACTTCGTTTAGATTAGGGTGCCATCTTCTGTCCTTGTTTGGTTGGGGGGATGGTACGCTAATTCAAGGATGGAGTATTAGACCATGTTATGATCCAATTTGACATATTATTGAGCAGTTTATATTCAGTATTATGGCATGTTCTTCTTGTATCTTGTTACGTCCCTCTGCGGATATGTTGATTTCTCCATGTGTGTGCTTTTATGATGTTTCGCAGGTGCTATAGTCAAGATCGTGACTTTCCTTCCAATTAAAAAGGATTGTTCTTAGATCGTCCTTTGTCACTTTTATAAATTATTTCCTTGTATTTTTTCATTTAAATGGTTGGTAGTAGATTTGTCTCCGCCCAAGTTTGTACAAAATGACAATTCAAAGTTAATTTTATGATATATTTCTTTATGGATGAGATTAGCTATCATGGTCTACTGTATTTCACAGCTTACGTATATTTATTATATGGTTGGCATGTCTACAAACCTACTCCTACATATTTTGGAATTGGGACGTTACAGATATTAGATTAGAATAATGGGACATGTGTAGGTAACGTGGTTAGTGTCTTGGACATGGGCAATGGGGTTACCTATGTGATTTGTCATGGGGTATCAAGTGAGAGTATCTTATCTATGACATAGAGTATGTTTGAATATTTTATAGGTAATAGGTAAACATGTAGTTGTTGGATATACCTAGTTAGATTGGGATAAGACTAAGGCATAAGCATAGGGTAAATAGGTAAAGTAATTGATTATGCCCTTGTGTAGGGTGGAGGCTAAGGTATTGTGTCATAGGGTATATGTAGGTACTATTGTGTAGATAACTAGGGCATTGACCTAGTATAGACTAGGATACCTTGGTAAGGTAATATGTGGTCCTGAAAACCTAGGAGCGACCTAATTTGACCCAGTTGACCCAGTTCGACATAGGAATGACTTGGAGACCAAGTTTTACCCGAATGACCTAGAATTCACCTAAAAACTTAATTTAAGCATGTTTGTGATTCCCAATCACTCTTTGACATGAAAATTCATATATAGGTCACTTGGACTCCAGTTCAGATATCAATTTATGTTTACAGCACAGAATGACATGCGAGTACATTCTTTGATAGTTTTCCGTTGTCAAACGACTACTATGATACATGTACTAGTGATGTTATAATTGAATTCTCGACATGATGGTATACGAATTAGTTCATATTGGATCCTTAGTTATGAGATGTCACCTCCATCTTGGATATTGTCCATCCTATTGATATTTAAATATTGTTTATTGTGATGATATTAGACATTGTTCGTCATTTTTATATTTGACATTGTCTCATGATTCATATATTGTGACATGTCATGGTTGATCCATTGTACTGGTCGGGGTAAAAAAATGCTATTTAGATATGTGATCATATCCTTGACATTGTGATCGTGTAGACATTGTGAGTGGTAATCATACATTCATGGTTAGCCAGATCTTATAGATATTATGCAAGTTCCCTGATCGATCATATATGTAACACCCAATTTTCCAGATGAGAGTAATTTTTAAATTTTATAATTATAATTATTATTTAATGATATTTATTTCATATTATGATTTTAGTGATTTTTAAATTATTTTAAACTATTTAAATTCATGACTTATGATTTGGTGTCTTACTAGTGTTCATTTCCAGACTGAGGGGTATTTTAG
Organism: Iris pallida; assembly: GCA_029216955.1. Lineage (NCBI taxonomy): Eukaryota > Viridiplantae > Streptophyta > Magnoliopsida > Asparagales > Iridaceae > Iris > Iris pallida. The sequence continues at coordinate 15,677,932 of JANAVB010033620.1, forward strand.
TCATTTTTATAATTTTAAGAATTATTTGGGATTATTATTTATTATTTAAATTTATTAGAATTTATTGGAATTTATGGGAATTTTTAGGATTTATTTTAGAATTGTTTGGACTAGGTTGACTTTGACTAGTTTTGACCCTTGTAGACCAACCTAGAAGCTAACCCTAGTTAGTGGGCCATGGTTAGGTCAAGTGACTCTAGTCTAACCTAGTATGACCTAAGTTAGTAGTTATTGTTTCATTAGAAATTTAATTAGGAATGTAGGAATCAAGTTATTTGATAAATGGCTTGTGATTACATAAGTCATTTTGTGACTAAACTTGATAGGACTAGCTAACCTAGCTCAAACCCCACCCAAACCCAACATGGCTGACCAGCTAGGTTTAACCTAGGGATTCCCCCCTATTTAATCTCTCCTAGTTTTTAGGGCTAGCCTCTTTTAAGGTTCTTTCAAAAGTTCTAAGGAAAGAGGTGAGTCCCATCTTCTAAAAATCCTTAAAAATACATTTTAAATCCTTTTTCCTTCAAACCAATTCCATTAGGACCTAAAATTTATCCTCTTGCTGCTGGAATTAATTTGGTTGCAGGAAGAAACAATTTGTGAGATTTGGAGGCTTGAGGAGTTCATTGCATTTGGGGGCTTTTCTACCCATTGTTCTTCAAGAGGTAACTTCTCCATTCCTCCATGGATTTCCATTTAGTCTTCACCAATAGGAAGCCCTAAGGGTCCCCCTAAGGTCTGGATAGGTTTCGTGTCCTGTGTCATTGGATTCGTGTCCGTTCTGGACACGTATCATTGACCATAGCTTAGTGTTCGACGAAATGCCTCAAAGGGCATTTCGATCGAATTAATTCATTATTTTTGAAAAGGAATCTTTGTTTTGTTCTCGCTTACACGTTTCTGGGACACTGGAGTGGTTTTTGTGTTGTGTCGTGTTGATATTGGACACGCACACACGGGTTCAGGCGCACGTGCACGAGTACTGTAGCTCCCCTGCTACCAGCATGCTTGTGCGGGCTGCCCAGGGCACGTGGGCGCGTGCCATTAGACGTGGAGCTTGGGGCAGTATCTGACACGACACCCCCCAAGTCTCCTGTCACGAAGAGACGTGTCGGGTGCGTGCGGACACGCGCACTGGTCACGTTGACTGTGCATAGCCTGTATGTTATGTTTGGTGTGTTGCTCTGTGTATTATCGGGTTTGAATGTTTTAATCATATTTAAATTGATATTTAAGATCCTAATATATAGTATATAGTGTATGTATGTTGTTTACATATTTAGTTAGGTTTTTATGGATTGTTGGATTCGATTTGGCAACAAACTGTTTTCCTGATACTCTTTGTTCTAGTTTTATGCTAACCTTAAACTTTAATGTAAATTCATGTTTTTCCCACTGAGGGCTATCCCCACATGATTGTTAGCTTTGGATAACTCATTAATTGCTTTCGAGAGTGGTTTTTGGGTAGTAAATAAGAATTTAGACATTTGTTTGAGTTTCACCTAGTGTTTGACTGATACTTGATGTCTGAATTATTTCAGTTTTCATCAACTGTTTTGATACAAGAATTGATTTCCTTTCCTTCCTATTTCCTACTGTCCTTATCACAGTTTACACACATTTTGTTCTATATTGTCTTCACTGCTTGCTCACTGATTTTGGGTTCTTATTGAAATAGTTTGAATGTTCTTCATGAGGATGAACTGGGAATTGGTTGGTTTAATTGTGTAAACCTGAGAATAGGAAGGAGGGAAATGTCTTTTAATTCTGAGTTTGTTTTTACATCTCATTGATTTACAATGTGAGGAACCTGAGATTACCTGTGCTTGCCTTATTGTTTTTCTGAAACCTGGAAAGGGGCATATAGCTCACTGTCACACTATAGTTCATTATTTCCTTCACTACCTAATATCTGAGAACTTTAATACATGCCATTATTTTCCTGATTAACTTCATTATAGATGTAACTTGTTAATGTGATCCCAACTTCACTATTAGGTAGAGGAACTTCACTGTTGTTCACTGATTTGCTTTAAGGTTTTGTAATTCTTAATACTAGCTTACATGACCTACATGCCTAAAACTGAGAATTATATAGGTATTAACTTGAATGTATTGCCTAGAAAATTGTTGGATTGAAATGAGTTAACTTCCTTACCTATCCTGTGTGTTTCCCCCACTGTTATGAGTATTTTCCTCCACTGTTGAATTTCCTGAACACTCTCACAAGACACATCCTTCACTGCCAACATATTCCTGATTTTCCTGAGTCCACAGACACCAATTGTCCACTCTTCATTGATTCTTTTCCTGTGCACTGTTACATATTCACATTGTTTTATTTCACATATACATGGTGGCTCTTTTACACTGTTTTCTAGTCCTAAGTAATCTGTATAATCCATGTTTTCTGACATGATTCACCATGGTTTTAGTTTCACTTATTGCACTGTTATTTCCTGCACTTTAGTTCACCCATACACACACTTTACACTGCATTCCTGCTCTCACATACACTGTTTTCCTGCATATTTATAATTCCTGCACACACTATTCACTATTAAGTCCCTGTACACCCACACACACATAGCCCATTGTATTGTCCTGATCCCACACACACACTCTTCCCTCTTCTTTCACTGTGTATTTCCTGGACACATATTCACACACCATATGGTTTCCCTCTCTATGTATACATAGCACATATATTCATACCTATGTCTAATCTAAGGTGAATGTAATGTGCCTAATATATAGGTGTGAATGAATATCTATTTGTATACATATAATATTTTAGCCTAGGAATGCATAGTGTTACTCAATATTTGTATCTATATATATAGTGTTGTATATGCATAGGTGTAGGAGTACTTGAATGTTGTGTGTAGTCTAGTATAGCCTTGTTAGAGCCTAGCATGGCCTATTAGACCTAGCTAGTTGAGTTTAGCCTAGTTTAGACAAGGTTGACCTAGTTTGACTTCTAGGGTTGACCAAAGTTGACCAAGAGTTGACTTTGGCCTAGATTGACTTAGAATCATGTAGAATGCATAGTAGGACTCCATTTCACTATTTTAGACTTGTTGTGACTTGTGCTGTTCTATAGGAGACAGACACCACTCCTCGGACAGTATATTCTCTTCAGACACTCAGGATATCAGGCGAGTACATTCTCTGACCGTTTCATACTTGTATGGATTTACATTCTTGCTCTAGATTACTGTACTTGATGCTGACACGATCTTTATCACGGATTGGTACTATATGGATCTTCTTCTGAGATGTTATCTTCTTGTATTCACTAAGTACATATTGTGATGTGCGTTTCACTTACATGTTGTATTTATTGAATACCTTATCATTGTACACTCATTGTGCATATTGTACTCTCAGTATCACATTGAGCCATTGTACAAGCCATTGTACAAGCCATTGTACAAGCCATTGTACAAGTCATTGTACAAGCCATTGTACAAGTCATTGTACAAGTCATTGTATAAGGTAACGTAACTGAATTGGATCCTTGTGTATTGATTGGGGAGGGGGAGTAGAAAATGGTTATGTGATCAATCGTATTGTATAAGAAATTGTATATGTCCATTGTACACCCACGTATAAAGGAGTCCCATTTTATTGTATAACCTAACCCGTTTACATAACCATATTGTGCTCTAAAATCACATGTTCCTTACAGTCTTACTTATCATATTTAGATATTTCCTATTATCAAATCTCTACTGTTTTTCATATATCTTCTTCTTTCAGCGTTTCATGTACTTTACTCTATTGCATGCTTTATATTTTCTAACTCGTTATGAACTGCGTGAGATGTTTTGTGCTCGCTTCCGTCCTGACTGGACCTGTTGAAAATTTTACAGAGGAGGAGGAGGAGGCCTGCAAAGACACCTACTATGGGGCAGCTGTAGATGCCATGTGTGACCCAGATTTCCAGCCTGATCCACTAGCTTAGAGACTGAGGCTCCCTAGTCTAGGTTTTACTATTTCTGTCTTCTGAGATATGATTGTATATATTCTTTCATTTTCAGTATTAGAGTCTTGTATTGAGTTGGATGTTCAGTTTGTATGGCAGTAGACACTTAGACTCTTTCTCTCTGATTGTATCCTGTGGATCTTTTTATTCCAGTATCTATCTATCTTTTATTTTCATCATTCTGCCTTAGATGTGATTGAGACTGTATATTGTTATGTCCCCTCCATTCGGAGTGTATATACTGTACAGGTACCTTTATATTGTTAGATGATTGACCTAGGACAGTGTTCTACCGCCGACACTGCGGCGTAGGCTGGGCGTTGTTACATTCTCGTACCCTCACAGTGGGTGCGGGTCATGACACGTTTTTAGTGGTGGCCCATGCAGGTCAAGTTTATGTAGTGGTATTCGAACTAGAGTATCACTACAGCCTGCAGTAGGATTAGGATATTTTTGGGGTACTCAATCACATTAGGAAAAACTCTTAATCAGATTTCTTTTATCCAATTACTGTTTATTGATTTCCCTTGAATATAAACTGTCCTTCCTTGATTTTTTGCTTCATTCTCAGAAATTGCTTCCTGTTTTGATCTGTCTCCATGATGGTTATGAAGACACGATCTGATCGTTTCGGTTCAGGGATACTATCGAGAGGCTGGCCACCTCTCGTCCTGTTCATCAGGGCCTCGAGACCGCAGCTCCTATTGTGCCGACTCAGGTTGGCGTTTCTGCTATATTGGAGGTGCACCTCTATCTGTACAGAGATTTTCTCCCATTATTTCTGATTTCTCTCAGCAGCGGTGATTCATGCAGCATCAGCAGCAGACCAAGGAAGACTAGTAGGGCGAGCTATCGTCAGGACAGTCAAGGATGCACAGACTATTGGAGATCTTGCTGCAAGTTCCATTCTTCTTGATTCCATTCCCAAAAATTGTCTTTTATAACTACCTTGAAATTCGATTCCATCTGTTCCTTGCTGATTGATTAATTTTGTCATATTGTTCTTTTGTTATGGTTGTTTTTTCTTCTGAGAAAAAACATATGGGCTAGGTCACCTAAATCATGGGATCTAGAATCTTCGATAGTCGTGTTAGTTGGCATAGTGAGGACATGTAGTCAGATTTCGAATGTATTTCTTGGGTATGGGAATTTAAGGTTTTCGCCGTCGCATGTGGCAATGCAAAAATTTTAAATACCATGAACCTAGAGGTACGTACCTTAGTCAAGGACTCTGTGATTATCATAGCCTTGCTCACTAGCATGATGAACACTCTGGACAACATAATTTTGGACAGATGCATATGATTAGCAGATTGTATCTTGAGAAGGTTTAAAACATCATAACCTTTTTGTTGTTATAAATAACTTAGGAGTAGGGATATTTAGATTGTAGAGCTTGTTCATAGGTAGTTCCTTCATAGTATATAGATATGGTGACTTGTAGAGTGTCTGTACCCTAGAGGTGATAGTTAGCATTGGTGCTAGAATAGTAACCCATTGCAGATAATTCCCTGTTATTATGATACCAACCAGTTACGTATAGGATGTTAGTATGCCATACAACCTTGATGATTATTTATTGTTTTCCATTACCCTTCCAGTAAGGCACCCAGTAACCAGAGCCTGCCCTTGAGCATAGTTGTAGTTTCGCCTAGGACTAAGAGGTCTATATATATAGATGATATACTTAGGATATATGTGATGGGTTGTTGTTCTTGAGCATATATATATATATATATATATATATATATATATATATATATATATATATATATATATATATATATGTGTGGTATTTGGGATTGGTGTGCTTAGCTTGTGGGTAATTAGTTATGGGTGACTTGATAGGATTTGGAAGTTAAGAGCTAGTCTATTATAGAGTTTTTTTGCTAATCCCTAGTTGCCAACACTAGGTAGCTAACATAGGTAAAAGTCCTAAGAAGTTGACCAGCTGATGACCAAGAACTAGGATGTTGAGGAAATTGACTAGTGATTGACCCTTGTCTATGTTCGGCCTAGAAAAGGGTGCGATCATCTTAATTTCGAGGACGAAATTTTTATAAGGTGGGTAGGATTGTAACACCCAGTTTTCCAGATGAGGGTAATTTTGAACTTTTATAATTATAATTATTATTTAATGATATTTATTTCATATTATGATTTTTAGTGATTTTTAAATTATTTTAAACTATTTAAATTCATGACTTATGATTTGGTGTCTTGCTAGTGTTCATTTCCAGACTGAGGGGTATTTTAGTCATTTTTATAATTTTAAGAATTATTTGGGATTATTATTTATTATTTAAATTTATTAGAATTTATTGGAATTTATGGGAATTTTTAGGATTTATTTTAGAATTGTTTGGACTAGGTTGACTTTGACTAGTTTTGACCCTTGTAGACCAACCTAGAAGCTAACCCTAGTTAGTGGGCCATGGTTAGGTCAAGTGACTCTAGTCTAACCTAGTATGACCTAAGTTAGTAGTTATTGTTTCATTAGAAATTTAATTAGGAATGTAGGAATCAAGTTATTTGATAAATGGCTTGTGATTACATAAGTCATTTTGTGACTAAACTTGATAGGACTAGCTAACCTAGCTCAAACCCCACCCAAACCCAACATGGCTGACCAGCTAGGTTTAACCTAGGGATTCCCCCCTATTTAATCTCGCCTAGTTTTTAGGGCTAGCCTCTTTTAAGGTTCTTTCAAAAGATCTAAGGAAAGAGGTGAGTCCCATCTTCTAAAAATCCTTAAAAATCCATTTTAAATCCTTTTTCCTTCAAACCAATTCCATTAGGACCTAAAATTTATCCTCTTGCTGCTGGAATTAATTTGGTTGCAGGAAGAAACAATTTGTGAGATTTGGAGGCGTGAGGAGTTCATTGCATTTAGGGGCTTTTCCATCCATTGTTCTTCAAGAGGTAACTTCTCCATTCCTCCATGGATTTCCATTTTGTCTTCACCAATAGGAAGCCCGAAGGGTCCCCCTAAGGTCTGGATAGGTTTCGTGTCCTGTGTCATTGGATTCATGTCCGTTCTGGACACGTATCAGTGACCATAGCTTAGTGTTCGACGAAATGCCTCAAAGGGCATTTCGATCGAATTAATTCATTATTTTTGAATAGGAATCTTTGTTTTGTTCTCGCTTACACGTTTCTGGGACACTGGAGTGGTTTTCGTGTCGTGTCGTGTCGATATTGGACACGCACACATGGGTTTAGGCACGCGTGCACGAGCACTGTAGCTCCCCTACTACCAGTGTGCTCGTGCGGGCTGCCCAGGGCACGTGGGCGCGTGCCATTAGACGTGGAGCTTGGGGCAGTATCTGATACGACACCCTCCAAGTCTCGTGTCACGAGGAGACGTGTCGGGTGCGTACGGACACACGTACTGGTCACGTTGACTGTGCATAGCCTTTGTGTTATGTTTGGTGTGTTGCTCTGTGTATTATCGGGTTTGAATGTTTTAATCATGTTTAAATTAATATTTAAGATCCTAATATATAGTTTATAGTGTATGTATATTGTTTACATGTTTTAGTTAGGTTTTTATGGATTGTTGGATTCGATTTGGCAATAAACTGTTTTCCTGATACTCTTTGTTCCAGTTTTATGCTAACCTTAAACTTCAATGTAAATTCATGTTTTTCCCACTGAGGGCTATCCCCACATGATTGTTAGCTTTGGATAACTCATTAATTGCTTTCGAGAGTGGTTTTTGGGTAGTAAATAAGAATTTAGACATTTGTTTGAGTTTCACCTAGTGTTTGACTGATACTTGATGTCTGAATTATTTCAGTTTTCATCAACTGTTTTGATGCAAGAATTGATTTCCTTTCCTTCCTATTTCCCACTGTCCTCATCACAGTTTACACACATTTTGTTCTATATTGTCTTCACTGCTTGCTCACTGATTTTGGGTTCTTATTGAAATAGTTTGAATGTTCTTCATGAGGATGAACTGGGAATTGGTTGGTTTAATTGTGTAAACCTGAGAATAGGAAGGAGGGAAATGTCTTTTAATTTTGAGTTTGTTTTTACATCTCATTGATTTACAATGTAAGGAACCTGAGATTACCTGTGCTTGCCTTGTTGTTTTTCTGAAACCTGGAAAGGGGCATATAGCTCACTGTCACACTATAGTTCATTATTTCCTTCACTGCCTAATATCTGAGAACTTTAATACATGCTATTGTTTTCCTGATTAACTTCATTATAGATGTAACTTGTTAATGTGATCCCAACTTCACTGTTAGGTAGAGGAACTTCAGTGTTGTTCACTGATTTGCTTTAAGGTTTTGTAATTCTTAATACTTGCTTACATGACCTACATGCCTAAAACTGAGAATTACATAGGTATTAACTTGAATGTATTGCCTAGGAAATTGTTGGATTGAAATGAGTTAACTTCCTTACCTATCCTGTGTGTTTCCTCCACTGTTATGAGTATTTTCCTCCACTGTTGAATTTCCTGAACACTCTCACAAGACACATCCTTCACTGCCAACATATTCCTGATTTTCCTGAGTCCACAGACACCAATTGTCCACTCTTCATTGATTCTTTTCCTGTGCACTGTTACATATTCACATTGTTTCATTTCACATATACATGGTGGCTCTTCTACACTGTTTTCTAGTCCTAAGTAATCTGTATAATCCATGTTTTCTGACATGATTCACCATGGTTTTAGTTTCACTTATTGCACTGTTATTTCCTGCACTTTAGTTCACCCATACACACACTTTACACTGCATTCCTGCTCTCACATACACTGTTTTCCTGCATATTTATAATTCCTGCACACACTATTCACTATTAAGTCCCTGTACACCCACACACACATAGCCCATTGTATTGTCCTGATCCCACACACACACTCTTCCCTCTTCTTTCACTGTGTATTTCCTGGACACATATTCACACACCATATGGTTTCCCTCTCTATGTATACATAGCACATATATTCATACCTATGTCTAATCTAAGGTGAATGTAATGTGCCTAATATATAGGTGTGAATGAATATCTATTTGTATATATATAATATTTTAGCCTAGGAATGCATAGTGTTACTCAATATTTGTATCTATATATATAGTGTTGTATATGCATAGGTGTAGGAGTACTTGAATGTTGTGTGTAGTCTAGTATAGCCTTGTTAGAGCCTAGCATGGCCTATTAGACCTAACTAGTTGAGTTTAGCCTAGATTGACTTAGAATCATGTAGAATGCATAGTAGGACTCCATTTTACTATTTTAGACTTGTTGTGACTTGTGCTGTTCTATAGGAGACAGACACCACTCCTCGGACAGTATATTCTCTTCAGACACTCAGGATATCAGGCGAGTACATTCTCTGACCGTTTTATACTTGTATGGATTTACATTCTTGCTCTAGATTACTGTACTTTATGCTGACACGATCTTTATCACGGATTGGTACTATATGGATCTTCTTCTGAGATGTTATCTTCTTGTATTCACTAAGTACATATTGTGATGTGCGTTTCACTTACATGTTGTATTTATTGAATAACTTATCATTGTACACTCATTGTGCATATTGTACTCTCAGTATCATATTGAGCCATTGTACAAGCCATTGTACAAGCCATTGTACAAGCCATTGTACAAGCCATTGTACAAGTCATTGTATAAGGTAACGTAACTGAATTGGATCCTTGTGTATTGATTGGGGATGGGGAGTAGAAAATGGTTATGTGATCAATCGTATTGTATAAAAAATTGTATATGTCCATTGTACACCCACGTATAAAGGAGTCCCATTTTATTGTATAACCTAACCCGTTTACATAACCATATTGTGCTCTAAAATCACATGTTCCTTACAGTCTTACTTATCATATTTAGATATTTCCTATTATCAAATCTCTACTGTTTTTCATATATCTTCTTCTTTCAGCGTTTCATGTACTTTACTCTATTGCATGCTTTATATTTCCTAACTCGTTATGAACTGCGTGAGATGTTTTGCGCTCGCTCCCGTCCTGACTGGACCTGTTGAAAATTTTACAGAGGATCAGGAGGAGGCCTGCAAAGACACCTACTATGGGGCAGCTGTAGATGCCATGTGTGACCCAGATTTCCAGCCTGATCCACTAGCTTAGAGACTGAGGCTCCCTAGTCTAGGTTTTACTATTTCTGTCTTCTGAGATATGATTGTATATATTCTTTCATTTTCAGTATTAGAGTCTTATATTGAGTTGGATGTTCAGTTTGTATGGCAGTAGACACTTAGACTCTTTCTCTCTGATTGTATCCTGTGGATCTTTTTATTCCAGTATCTATCTATCTTTTATTTTCATCATTCTGCCTTAGATGTGATTGAGACTGTATATTGTTATGTCCCCTCCATTCGGAGTGTATATACTGTACAGGTACCTTTATATTGTTAGATGATTGACCTAGGACAGTGTTCTACCGCCGACACTGCGGCGTAGGCTGGGCGTTGTTACGTTCTCGTACCCTCACAGTGGGTGCGGGTCGTGACACGTTTTTAGTGGTGGCCCATGCAGGTCGAGTTTATGTAGTGGTATTCGAACTAGAGTATCACTACAGCCTGCAGTAGGATTAGGATATTTTTGGGGTACTCAATCACATTAGGAAAAACTCTTAATCATATTTCTTTTATCCAATTGCTGTTTATTGATTTCCCTTGAATATAAACTGTCCTCCCTTGATTTTTCGCTTCATTCTCAGAAATTGCTTCCTGTTTTGATCTGTCTCCATGATGGTTATGAAGACACGATCTGATCGTTTCGGTTCGGGGATACTATCGAGAGGCTGGCCACCTCTCGTCCTGTTCATCAGGGCCTCGAGACCGCAGCTCCTGTTGTGTCGACTCAGGTTGGCATTCCTGCTACATTGGAGGTGCACCTCTATCTGTACAGAGATTTTCTCCCATCATTTCCGATTTCTCTCAGCAGCGGTGATTCATGCAGCATCAGCAGCAGACCAAGGAAGACTAGTAGGGCGAGCTATCGTCAGGACAGTCAAGGATGCACAGACTATTGGAGATCTTGCTGCAAGTTCCGTTCTTCTTGATTCCATTCCCAAAAATTGTCTTTTATAACTACCTTGATATCCGATTCCATCTGTTCCTTGCTGATTGATTAATTTTGTCATGTTGTTTTTTTGTTATGGTTGTTTTTTCTTCTGAGAAAAATCATATGGGCTAGGTCACCTAAATCATGGGATCTAGAATCTTCGATAGTCGTGTTAGTTGGCATAGTGAGGACATGTAGTCAGATTTCGGATGTATTTCTTGGGTATGGAAGTTTAAGGTTTTCGCCGTCGCATGTGGCAATGCAAAAATTTTAAATACCATAAACCTAGAGGTACGTACCTTAGTCAAGGACTCTGTGATTATCATAGCCTTGCTCACTAGCATGATGAACACTCTGGACAACATAATTTTGGACAGACGCATATGATTAGCAGATTGTATCTTGAGAAGGTTTAAAACATCATAACCTTTTTGTTGTTATAAATAACTTAGGAGTAGGGATATTTAGATTGTAGAGCTTGTTCATAGGTAGTTCCTTCATAGTATATAGATATGGTGACTTGTAGAGTGTCTATACCCTAGAGGTGATAGTTAGCATTGGTGCTAGAATAGTAACCCATTGCAGATAATTCCATGTTATTATGATACCAACCAGTTACGTATAGGATGTTAGTATGCCATACAACCTTGATGATTATTTATTGTTTTCCTTTACCCTTCCAGTAAGGCACCCAGTAACCAGAGCCTGCCCTTGAGCATAGTTGTAGTTTCGCCTAGGACTAAGAGGTCTATATATATAGATGATATACTTAGGATATATGTGATGGGTTGTTGTTCTTGAGCATATATATATATATATATATGTGGTATTTGGGATTGGTGTGCTTAGCTTGTGGGTAATTAGTTATGGGTGACTTGATAGGATTTGGAAGTTAAGAGCTAGTCTATTATAGAGTTTTTTTGTTAATCCCTATTTGCCAACACTAGGTAGCTAACATAGGTAAAAGTCCTAAGAAGTTGACCAGCTGATGACCAAGTACTAGGATGTTGAGAAAATTGACTAGTGATTGACCCTTGTCTATGTTCGGCCTAGAAAAGGGTGCGATCATCTTAATTTCGAGGACAAAATTTTTATAAGGTGGGTAGGATTGTAACATCCAGTTTTCCAGATAAGGGTAATTTCGAAATTTTATAATTATAATTATTATTTAATGATATTTATTTCATATTATGATTTTTAGTGATTTTTAAATTATTTTAAACTATTTAAATTCATGACTTATGATTTGGTGTCTTGCTAGTGTTCATTTCCAGACTGAGGGGTTTTTTAGACATTTTTATAATTTTAAGAATTATTTGGGATTATTATTTATTATTTAAATTTATTAGAATTTATTGGAATTTATGGGAATTTTTAGGATTTATTTTAGAATTGTTTGGACTAGGTTGACTTTGACTAGTTTTGACCCTTGTAGACCAACCTAGAAGCTAACCCTAGTTAGTGGGCCATGGTTAGGTCAAGTGACTCTAGTCTAACCTAGTATGACCTAAGTTAGTAGTTATTGTTTCATTAGAAATTTAATTAGGAATGTAGGAATCAAGTTATTTGATAAATGGCTTGTGATTACATAAGTCATTTTGTGACTAAACTTGATAGGACTAGCTAACCTAGCTCAAACCCCACCCAAACCCAACATGGCTGACCAGCTAGGTTTAACCTAGGGATTCCCCCGTATTTAATCTCTCCTAGTTTTTAGGGCTAGCCTCTTTTAAGGTTCTTTCAAAAGTTCTAAGGAAAGAGGTGAGTCTCATCTTCTAAAAATCCTTAAAAATCTATTTTAAATCCTTTTTCCTTCAAACTAATTCCATTAGGACCTAAAATTTATCCTCTTGCTGCTGGAATTAATTTGGTTGCAGGAAGAAATAATTTGTGAGATTTGGAGGCTTGAGGAGTTCATTGCATTTGGAGGCTTTTCCACCCATTATTCTTCAAGAGGTAACTTCTCCATTCCTTCATGGATTTCCATTTAGTCTTCACCAATAGGAAGCCCTAAGGGTCCCCCTAAGGTCTGGATAGGTTTCGTGTCCTGTGTCATTGGATTCGTGTCCGTTCTGGACACGTATCAGTGACCATAGCTTAGTGTTCGACGAAATGCCTCAAAGGGCATTTCGATCGAATTAATTCATTGTTTTTGAATAGGAATCTTTGTTTTGTTCTCGCTTACACGTTTCTGGGACACTGGAGTGGTTTTCGTGTCGTGTCGTGTCGATATTGGACACGCACATACTGGTTCAGGCGCGCGTGCACGAGCACTGTAGCTCCCCTGCTACCAGCGTGCTCGTACGGGCTGTCCAGGGCACGTGGGCGTGTGCCATTGGACGTGGAGCTTGGGGCAGTGTCTGACATGACACCCCCCAAGTCTCGTGTCACGAGGAGACGTGTCGGGTGCGTACGGACACGCGCACTGGTCACGTTGACTGTGCATAGCCTGTGTGTTATGTTTGGTGTGTTGCTCTGTGTATTATCGGGTTTGAATGTTTTAATCATGTTTAAATTGATATTTAAGATCCTAATATATAGTATATAGTGTATGTATATTGTTTACATGTTTTAGTTAGGTTTTTATGGATTGTTGGATTCGATTTGGCAACAAACTGTTTTCCTGATACTCTTTGTTCCAGTTTTATGCTAACCTTAAACTTCAATGTAAATTCATGCTTTTCCCACTGAGGGCTATTCCCACATGATTGTTAGCTTTGGATAACTCATTAATTGCTTTCGAGAGTGGTTTTTGGGTAGTAAATAAGAATTTAGACATTTGTTTGAGTTTCACCTAGTGTTTGACTGATACTTGATGTCTGAATTATTTCAGTTTTCATCAACTGTTTTGATACAAGAATTGATTTCCTTTCCTTCCTATTTCCCACTGTCCTCATCACAGTTTACACACATTTTGTTCTATATTGTCTTTACTGCTTGCTCACTGATTTTGGGTTCTTATTGAAATAGTTTGAATGTTCTTCATGAGGATGAACTGGGAATTGGTTGGTTTAATTGTGTAAACCTGAGAATAGGAAGGAGGGAAATGTATTTTAATTCTGAGTTTGTTTTTACATCTCATTGATTTACAATGTGAGGAACCTGAGATTACCTGTGCTTGCCTTGTTGTTTTTCTGAAACCTGGAAAGGGGCATATAGCTCACGGTCACACTATAGTTCATTATTTCCTTCACTGCCTAATATCTGAGAACTTCAATACATGCCATTGTTTTCCTGATTAACTTCATTATAGATGTAACTTGTTAATGTGATCCCAACTTTACTGTTAGGTAGAGGAACTTCACTGTTGTTCACTGATTTGCTTTAAGGTTTTGTAATTCTTAATACTAGCTTACATGACCTACATGCCTAAAACTGAGAATTACATAGGTATTAACTTGAATGTATTGCCTAGGAAATTGTTGGATTGAAATGAGTTAACTTCCTTACCTATCCTGTGTGTTTCCCCCACTGTTATGAGTATTTTCCTCCACTGTTGAATTTTCTGAACACTCTCACAAGACACATCCTTCACTGCCAACATATTCTTGATTTTCCTGAGTCCACAGACACCAATTGTCCACTCTTCATTGATTCTTTTCCTGTGCACTGTTACATATTCACATTGTTTCATTTAACATATACATGGTGGCTCTTCTACACTGTTTTCTAGTCCTAAGTAATCTGTATAATACCTATTTTCTGACATGATTCACCATGGTTTTAGTTTTACTTATTGCACTGTCATTTTCTGCACTTTAGTTCACCCATACACACACTTTACACTGCATTCCTGCTCTCACATACACTATTTTCCTGCATATTTATAATTCCTGCACACACTATTCACTATTATGTCCCTGTACACCCACACACACATAGCCCATTGTATTGTCCTGATCCCACACACACACTCTTCCCTCTTCTTTCACTATGTATTTCCTGGACACATATTCACACACCATATGGTTTCCCTCTCTATGTATACATAGCACATATATTCATACCTATGTCTAATCTAAGGTGAATGTAATGTGCCTAATATATAGGTGTGAATGAATATCTATTTGTATACATATAATATTTTAGCCTAGGAATGCATAGTGTTACTCAATATTTGTATCTATATATATAGTGTTGTATATGCATAGGTGTAGGAGTACTTGAATGTTGTGTGTAGTCTAGTATAGCCTTGTTAGAGCCTAGCATGGCCTATTAGACCTAGCTCGTTGAGTTTAGCCTAGTTTAGACAAGGTTGACCTAGTTTGACTTCTAGGGTTGACCAAAGTTGACCAAGAGTTGACTTTGGCCTAGATTGACTTAGAATCATATAGAATGCATAGTAGGACTCCATTTCACTATTTTAGACTTGTTGTGACTTGTGCTGTTCTATAGGAGACAGACACCACTCCTCGGACAGTATATTCTCTTCAGACACTCAGGATATCAGGCGAGTACATTCTCTGACCGTTTCATACTTGTATGGATTTACATTCTTGCTCTAGATTACTGTACTTGATGCTGACACGATCTTTATCACGGATTGGTACTATATGGATCTTCTTCTGAGATGTTATCTCCTTGTATTCACTAAGTACATATTGTGATGTACGTTTCACTTACATCTTGTATTTATTGAATACCTTATCATTGTACACTCATTGTGCATATTGTACTTTCAGTATCACATTGAGCCATTGTACAAGCCATTGTACAAGCCATTGTACAAGCTATTGTACAAGTCATTGTACAAGCCATTGTACAAGTCATTGTATAAGGTAACGTAACTGAATTGGATCCTTGTGTATTGATTGGGGAGGGGGAGAAGAAAATGGTTATGTGATCAATCGTATTGTATAAGAAATTATATATGTCCATTGTACACCCACGTACAAAGGAGTCCCATTTTATTGTATAACCTAACCCGTTTACATAACCATATTGTGCTCTAAAATCACATGTCCCTTACAGTCTTACTTATCATATTTAGATATTTCCTGTTATCAAATCTCTACTGTTTTTCATATATCTTCTTCTTTCAGCGTTTTATGTACTTTACTCTATTGCATGCTTTATATTTCCTAACTCGTTATGAACTGCGTGAGATGTTTTGTGCTCGCTTCCGTCCTGACTGGACCTGTTGAAAATTTTACAGAGGATCAGGAGGAGGCCTGCATAGACACCTACTATGGGGCAGCTATAGATGCCATGTGTGACCCAGATTTCCAGCCTGATCCACTAGCTTAGAGACTGAGGCTCCCTAGTCTAGGTTTTACTATTTCTGTCTTCTGAGATATGATTGTATATATTCTTTCATTTTCAGTATTAGAGTCTTGTATTGAGTTGGATGTTCAGTTTGTATGGCAGTAGACACTTAGATTCTTTCTCTCTGATTGTATCCTGTGGATCTTTTTATTCCAGTATCTATCTATCTTTTATTTTCATCATTCTGCCTTAGATGTGATTGAGACTGTATATTGTTATGTCCCCTCCATTCGGAGTGTATATACTGTACAGGTACCTTTATATTGTTAGATGATTGACCTAGGACAGCGTTCTACAGCCGACACTGCGGCGTAGGCTGGGCGTTGTTACGTTCTCGTACCCTCACAGTGGGTGCGGGTCGTGACAATATATCTCCAGTATTTTAAAACACATAGATTATTATAGTTATTTTCCATTTTAGTTTATATCCTATTTATTGCCACTTGGACCTGCCTAATTATCGTTCATTATCGGTCATCTCCATGTATCAGTTTACCTTCTTATCATGTATTGTATTTACTATTACAGTTTTATAGTCTTTATTATGATTATCGGAACTGCTGTTAGAGTTGTGCTCGTTCCAATCCTGATTGGATAATATTTTTCAGGGATCGATTTGGAGGACTGGTGTCCTACTTATTTTGTAACCCGGGAGGGCTTAAGAGCAGAGTTAACTCCTGTGGCTTATGAGTAGATGAGAGATTGCCGGGAGGTTTAGTCGAATGACCTAGTTATATTAGTTTCTTTATGAGCATTATAGTAACGGATTTGTCTCCATCAACTATTAATTCCTTGGATTGTTATATTAGATTTGGTTATGTTGTTGTTATCTAGACTTATCTTGAACTTGTGATTTTGATTTATCCTCTCTTTATATTCTATCGTGCCATATTATATCGTGATTTTAGATTTTGTGATTGAGTATTGTCATTATCAGATATCATTGTTTCTTCTTTGTAATTAGATATCTGTTTGAGATAGTAGTTGTAGTGATTGTCTAGACAGCTTACTACGCCGATGTTGCAGTATAGGCTGGATGTGCCTCACGTACTCGTACTCAAACATGCGGGCGCGGGTTGTAACACTACCTTGCAACTGAATGATCGTCGTCTAACCCATTAGTGTCCAAGATGGCTTGAATTGCCAATAACCCTTCATATAGATGAGTTCGTATGCTGAGCGGTAATCTGTATGAACGATGTCGGTTAAGTCACATAAATGTAAGCATGACATTAATGGGTCAAAGAAAATATGTGCATGATTTATAACACAAATATGGAGCCTAAGATTTGGCAATAGAAGAGATACGTGCTTCAACAAGAGATGTGGCATCATTTGTTGAGTAAATGACACAAGTTTATGAGTATAGTTTGAGTCAGTTTTATATTGCAACGTGAAAGACTATAAGGCAAGTACGAATGAGTTATACTGTGTTGCGAAGCATGGCCTCGATGGTGTAACAAAAATAGATCCTATGACATGACTATGATGTTTGCACAACTAGGTTTTATAGCATGGTCTCAAAGAATTGATAGTACGTTAATGTTGCTTGCAATACGAATAGCCCAGGATTCTAAGTAATCAAACTGATTCTAAGGCAAGAATATAAAGATAATCAAAGGAATAGTTTCACCCACTAAATAAATGTGTTAGTTTTGTATGGGTGGGTGAGGGGCTCACTTACTAGTACAGTTGTGTACTAACAGCCCACCAGTCTTCATGTGCAGGTTCAGGTATCAACACGCTCGGAACGGAGCTCATTTGTGTGTGCTGAGGCATAGAGTTCCTTGGCGTTTCAAGGTGTGCAGTCGCGTTGAAGTCTTCACCTATATGGGACATAATGTATGGACATCGCCTTCTGAAGCACCTACAAAGTTGTAAAACTTCGGGCATAAGTGATGGTAATTGAGAGAAAAGAGAGAGAGCTGAGTATTTGTATTAATAGAGAAAGTGAGCTTGAGTGACTTATAATATTGGCTTCGTGCCCTTGTAATCTTATTTTCAATATCAATAAAATATCATTTTGTGCTATTCAACTAATCTGTTTGGGACTTCTATGCGACGACCCCTTTGTAAGCTGCTGTAATCGGCCATTATGGAACCCACCTTGCTCAAGTGTAACCTAGGCTCCCGCTGCATTATGCCCTAGTGAGGACGAACGTTTTTGTGGAACCGGCGCGTGACACAATGGTATCAGATCCCGGCTTTACGTCCTTAGACTTTTAATTGAATTCTTTAACTCTAATGTTGTCGTTCCCGCATTTGATATTTTTGGCACTCTCTCTCAATGTTTCATAGGATGTTCCATACAATAAGTGTTTATATTTTGTAAAATCTCACGAGGGATAATTTGGTTGAACAAAAGATAATATCACATAAACCACCATTGGCTGAATTGAGTTGGACAATAATCACCTAAACTTGCGACGATGTTAGCATAGTTATGTACGAGATCGAAATATTTTTGGATGAGAGTATATCGGACTAGATTCTTGAGATGTTGGGTAGTCAACGATAGAAGTGCAATCGGACGGTGATGTCGTCAATTAGATATGGATTGAACGTGTTTGAATTTTGAGGAATGGTTCGGACGAAGATTCAAAAATGATCAGTTGTGATTCAAACAAATAATCATTTCGAGGATTTGTAGAGTGACTTCATCCCTGAGTGGTATACGGGATATCCTTGGGAATGTTCGATCAAATTGAGGATCAGGTTACCAATGAGCCTTAGAAAATGATGTGATAGCATAAAGCCTTAGAATGAGTATGACATAATTTGTCATAATTTTTAATGTTTCGTATGAGTTGAGTTAGAAGAAACAAAGGCGACGCATAGTAGATTGGGATACGTCGGTTACGGAATGTTGAAAGAGAGAATAGAAAGATTGAATCGCAGAAAAAGTTAAGACGTAATAGATGGAGACTCGATCGAGGAAATCGATATTAATCGTATACGAAAAGTTAGCACGATTGGAAGATAGCCTGCAGGAAAATATTGATTTGAAGATACGAAAAATGACTCTAAGGATTTGAATAAAATTGCTCCATGACTTGAGTTAGCATTGAATGATGTGATTTGAGGAATTATGTTGCATGATGACTAGACTAGACTAGACGATAACAAACGTGATTTTGGATTTGAACGAATTGATTATATAACTTGTTTGGAGGATAGCTTTAACAAAAGTGATCTTGAATGTGTAAGAGCTGATCGTATATCCAGTTCGGATGAACGCATTAGTTGCACGACTAAGAATTCATTGCAAAAGGAAGATCATCAGGTTATGTATATCATTGATGGTATTGAGGCATATCAAAAATCGATATGCAATAACTCGAGGGTACTCTATTTCAAGGAATGACAATCGTGTAAAATGTTACTGTTCAGATGGATTCTATATCTTGGAATTTTGGTATAAATGAATGTTTCGATAACTTGATAAGATTAACTTGAAGTTTACGTAAATAGATACTATTTGGGTTATGCAAAAAGAAACTATTGACAGATTTGATGATCGTTGCGGTAAGGAATATTATGACTCGGGGAAATTATGATAGGCGATCTTGCGATTAGATATATATACGACTTGAGGACTAGTAGGATTGAAACATTAGATAAGGTATGATTGATGTTATATGACTTGAAAAAGTTGAGATTAATGAGTATGACTTATGATTTTGTAGTCAAGGAATACGAATTTGGATAGATAGTTCTAACGAACGAATTGAGGATTTACGATCTGGAGAGTTGTGCGATTGTATCATGGAACCATAGTGTGATCGAGGATGATCATGAATGGAATTACCTTAGAAATGGCTTTGCTGAAAGACTCGGACCCATTGTACTGAACTTTACAAGTTCGAATAAGAGAAATCTATGCTCGATGTTTAAAAATGGAGCGATGGGAGCTTGGTAGGAAGACCATGTACTACCAACTATGGTTTGACCTTAGAATTTGGGGGAGGGGTGAGTGTTTTGATATTGTTGTTTGGTAATGGTGATCCCAATAATGACTTTGACTTTAGCCTAGTGAAGATAGCCTAGCAATTAGGCATACATCCCTATGCGGAGGGAGAGAGAAATTATGGAATCGACCCAAGTGAGAGTTGTCTGAGTAGATAATAGGGCTGGGTTATCTAGTTTATGTAGGAACGTTGAGCATCGCTAGTGGGGGGTGAATAGAGTGAGTGTGTTTAGCAGAAATATAATCCCTAAATTATAAATTATTAGTGTCACAGGTAGGAAGTACTAATCAGATGATAACAAACTACATAGAAATTAAATGTGTAAAGTAAAGAGCATCAAAGTAAACTCATGACACAGCGACGTATAATGGTATCCCTCTGAGAGTACTAGTGCAGTCTCGAGTACTCTTGCTCGATATTAATCCACTATGGCACATGCTTTAAACAGACTGCTTGCACCTCCTTATAACACAAGTTTTCGTCCGAAGGACTCGCAACTTCAAATAAGGCAAACTTTTAAAAACTGAAACATTTTCTTAAAAAATCCTTCTTTACAAACTAGAACCAAACTCTAGATCGAACCAAAAAGGCACTTGGCATGGCTAAGAGTTGTTTAAGGGTAGATATGAAAGTGTAGAGCTCTGGAATACTTTTGACTAGATAGAGAAGTGAAGAATGATTGAGTGATTTGGAATGAGAAATTCTCCTTTATTTATAGCATTTGTGTGGGCAGAATTCGGCATGAGTTCGGGTTTATATTTTTCATAATTTGAAAATTGGTTGCAGATCTTCAAGAACACCAAAAACGATCAGAAACTATCTTGGTAGAACTCGGGCATAGTTCGGTCCGAACTTGGGCCGAACTCGCATGTAGAGTTCCCTGATATGTTATTGGTATTTCAAATGAAGATAATATTTCGGTATTGGACTTTTTGTTTATTGGATTTGGGTATAGGCTAGTATGTAATATGGAATAGATAGGTAGGATATTTGAAAAGTGGAGTTCAGTAGAATAGTCAGTTACTAATCCGATCGACCTCACATTTTCCTAGACTCAATAAAATAAAAAATACAGAATAAAATGTAAGAACAAGTCATGATCAACATTTGAAGTATTTGTATGATGAAGACGATCAGTTGTAGGAGTGTGAAAGTATACATTCTGTTTTTATACTGGTAGCTGCGTATTATTTGCGTATTGACTAGAGTTTACGTTGAGAAATTTTGATAATTGAGAAATTTTGAGTTCATACCAAATAATATCAAAAAAAAAAATAGTAACATAAAATTTTTATACCTTTTGACCAGTATATTTGGTATACTTTTCTCCCCCTTTGTCATTTGTATAAAATGAATGCTCCCCCACAAATAGTGAGCACAAACAACAAAGAAAGAAGACATAATTATGCCACAAAATAAAGAAACAAAAATTATCATGGCCCTTAATGTATCAGACTGCATGAATAACGCAAGTAGATATCACTAAGCATCAATAATAGTAGCATGCAAGTACATGAAAAACTCACTAATAAAATATAGAAGTCTGAAAGAGACTTAACCATAACTAGTGCATAACGAAAGAAGTCTAAATAAATGCTACAAAATCATCATCATCGGCAGACAGAGCCACAAATATCCAACGCCCAAAAAATCTCATCAACTCTCATCATCACCAGTGTTAGCAAAACGAGTAGGATCAATATAGGCTGCAGTGGGATCAAAGTATCGTCGAGCCTGACGATCATCAAATCTGGATCCAGTGAAGTCCAGATGACATAGCATAGGAGTAGGACCAGAGGGATGATGTGTTAAAGTCCACTGAAGATCAGTAATATGGTTTCCATAGAGTCTAGAACTCGTAAGTGAGACGGTAGTTTATGTCTCGCTGATGAATGCGCTCTGGCTGATAGAACTCAACCTCAAGAGTGCAATGAGCCTCAAATCGCTCGCTTTGGAGGGTCATCAAAGCATACAGCTGGTCTATGGTGTGAGAAAGAGAAACATCAACAGGATCTGGATCAAACTGAGGAACCTGAGCAGCAGGTGGAATGCCTTTGGCACCAACTGCATGAGGAAGAGGAGGAGGAAACCTATGAGACCTATAAAGTTTAGATGGAATGTAATTAATGGGACACAAATCCAAAGGAATGTGTTATATCTATAAAATAAAATATGAATAATCATTGGATAGATAAGGTTTCGATTGGCCTACGTGCAGTTGAATATAGCCATTATCATGGTTTTGTTAAGACTAAATAGAATCCCAAAGTGAATGTAGTACATAGCAAATAACTCTAAATAGGTGACCTCATCGGTAGATCCTATTTTGGATAAAATAGATACCATAATGATCCGATGAAGTTCATATAAGTGTTAATTCAAGTACCATGACATGAGCCATCCTGGGGGTCTAGGATTCGGAGCACATATCGCGTCCTTGAAGGTCTCTAAGTTTAAGTCAGCACCGAAATGGATTTTATTGATGTCAACTAGAGCATCTCTATTGTTGGAAACTTGGAGTCATTCATTCAAGTCATCATCATCAAATTGCATCTCGATACGACAAACAGATGAGTACATCATTACTTGGGAATATTGTAAGTTACAATAGAACATGCGAACTCCATTTTCATATATCGGGTTGGCAACTTCCAAAAATTCATGCAGGCCGATGTTTTGAATGGTTTAAACAATATTCCAAAAATATATTAAAATTAATCGAATTTCTTAGTTAAATTGCTAGTTTATGGTAGTCATCAAACCAAGCTATAGAGGTTTCTAAATCTAAAAATAATGTAGCATAAAAATCATCCTCATTGGATGGAGGATGAGGGCTAACAAAGATTTTCTAGAGGACTATAAGATGGGCTTGAAGTTGAAGCACCATCTCCTCTTTTCTTCTTCTTAGAAATTCTAGGATCCATTGGAAATTTAAGACAAAAGTCAGAGAATTTACCTCAAAAGATCGATGTAGATCGAAAGAGAATACCAACAAACCTTCAAGTCATAAAACTTGGAGTTAGAAAACCGAAGGATTGAGATTTGTAGGGTTAGAGTTTTGATTTTAGGGCTTTTAGAGAGGGGTTTGTGGCTACTGTTCGGGGAAGAAGGACAAAAATAATGATGTGACCAAAATAAATATGGGCCAGCAGTCGGGTATGTTCTAGGTTACCGAACTCAGCCCGAACGCGACCGAAGTTCGGTCCGAGTTCGGCATACCTGAATTTAATGAAAACATGATTTGTTTTATTTAAATAAAATAACTAAAGACTATTATTCATTTGATTTAATAAATTTTTATTACTTTGGGTTAGCTATACGGACCAGATCTCAGCTAACGGTAGTCTAAAGAATAGTACATCGTGTTGCTTCAGGCTATTTACACCTGTACGACAGAAGGACCCTTTTGGCTTGTACCTAAAACAGCTTCGACTTAAAAATATCGTTTGAATAAAGTCTAAGTATTTTTCTGAACATAAAACATTATGTTTCCAAAAATTCAAGAATGCCTAACTCGCGACGAATAAATTTAAATCGGTCTTCGGCCAATAGTTTTATGAATATATCTACCAACTGATGATCTATGTCAATAAATTCTAAACAAATATCCCCGTGTTGTTGATGATCACGTAGAAAGTGATGACGTATTTTAATATATTTAGTGCGTGAGTGACATACAAGGTTCTTTGTCAGATTTATTGTGCTAGTGTTGTCACAGTCAATAGGAATCTTAGTGTAGTGCAGATTATAGTCTTCTAAGGTTTGTTTCATCCATAAAATTTGTGTACAACAACAACCTACACCGATATACTCAGCTTCAGTTGATGACAATGCAATAGTGTTTTGTTTCTTGCTAAACCAAGAGACTAGAGCTTTTCTTAGAAAATAACACGTACCGCAGGTACTTTTACGGTCTACTCTATATCCATCAAAATCTGCATTAAAATACCTAATTAGGTCAAATAATATTGTTTCGGGATACCATATGTCGACAATAGAAGTACCCATAAGGTGTCGAAAGATACGCTTAACTACGCAAAAGTGTGATTCCTTTGGTTTAGCTTGATATCTTACACAAATACAAATGCAAAACATAATATCAGGTCGATTAGCAGTTAAATATAATAAATTATCAATCATACTTTGATACTTATAATGATTGACCGGTTTACCACATTCATCAAGATCAAGTTTAGATGATGTAGACATAGGAGTCCCGATAGGCTTTGCATTGTCGAAGTCAAACTTCTTCAGCAAGTCCTTCGTGTACTTAGCTTGATTGATGAAGGTTTCCTGAGTGTTTTGTTTAATTTCTAGTCAGAGGAAGTAGTTCAGTTCTACCATCATACTTATCTCAAATTCACTCTGTATACACTTAATAAATTCTTGATGAGGCCCTTTTCAAAAGCGCATAAGCTTCTGAATCTCTTCTAGCCTAACAACGGCGCGCAGCCGCTAATGAGCAGGGCAGAGCACAACCTGCAGAGCCTCATATTGGAAACCAGACCGAACTCGATCGACAGGACCTCCAAGATGTTGCTCAGGTTCTAACTCCCCATGAGAAGTGTTTTAGCACATTCCGAAGCTCATCAGCAGTTATTCTATGAAGGCACAGCTCCTTTGAACGAAGGGATCCTCAACCAAAATCTGACTTAGGCAAGGCCAACGATCGCTTGAAGCTAAGTCTGGATCCAACATGGTGTTGAAGGATAAACAGAGTAAGACATGACTCTTCGAAAGAAACTCCCCCTTTATATAGGGCGGGAGTGGCCCAAGACATAGGCCACGGGGCCGTCGATCAAAATTCCTATATTAATGGGATGAACCTAAGACTTAGCACGATGAACTTCATTAAATAGGTTCATTTGACTAAGTCTTTGACCATTAAAAGACCCCTTGAAATTCCCCAAGTAACAGCGGCAATTAAGAGGGAGTCATTCCTTAAAGAGCTATCATTAATTGCTCTTAAAGAAGACTTCAAAGCCAGCTTCTTCAAACCAGAAGTGCAGCTATAATCCTGCGCCAGCAGAAGGCACAGACTGGTGATGACTTCACATCATCACAGCTTCAATGGCGCAGACCTCTGCTTCGATCCAGAAGCTCAACCCCCTTCATCAAAGACTTAGTAAACACCATTGCATCCAACACATGTTCGCCTACCGCTCCAAAAGTACAGTAACCTCGTTAGCCTGAAGCACAGCCTACTCGTCGCCAAACACAGTCTCCTCATCGGTCAAATGCACAGAGGTTCCATCGTCTTCGAAACATAGTCCACTCGTCGCCTGAAAGCGTAGAGGCTCCATTGTCTCCAGAAGAACAGTCTACTCGTCACACCAGAAGTACAACAACATTAAGACCTCGCTAGAGGCACAGGTTGCATAGTCCCACCCAATTGGTTTATTTAAACCGCCACTCTCAAAGATAGGACAGAGGTTGATCATATTGATAAGTCCAAATATCTTATCAATTGGTTTAAAACTCAGATAAGGACAAAGTTTGCTCTTTTGATAAAGGTCGTATCAAGTCGGTTTGTTTAAACCGATAGTCTTCTGAAGATCAAACATAATCTTACTCTGAGATGAAATCTAAGATCTACTCGGCTTCATCTAAACAGAGGATTCCCAGCAATAGACACGCGCCACGTGTCTCCTCCTTCGATTATTTTGATAACCACCCAAGATCTCGATAGAGGAGAATCTCGACGTCCGCCACGTATCACCCCAGCAGAAGTCCGTACCGTGTAATGACAGCAGATTCTTTCACATCCTAAATCTGAGTGCACATCACATATGTGCCCTTTTTCTCCTATAAATAGAAGGTGTTTTCCCTTCAACAAAAAGAAGAGGAGGACACACACAGAAAGGAAATCAACAAAAGGCAAAAGGCAGAGATTTGAAGTCTTCAACTCCGGCATCCTCTTGATTGGTAACCCTAGAGTTCCATCAAAGGTACCAGAAAGCCAAAGTAATTCAAACTCGTCTTCAGATCATCAACGGGGTAAAGGAGTCGCTGCAGTGCTCGATCTCCACCGTTACGCTTTCCTAGAATTCTTGTACGTAGATTTCCTCGCATAGGAATCGATTGTACCTTTTTCAAGTTCAATAAGCAAAAAGTTTGTATAACCTTTTATGATGTCGAACAAAATGGTGACTCTGCTGGCGATAACCTTCTCCTCCAATGAGAAGATGGGGATGCAATCTAACGACAACTTGCTGGGATCTTCCCAGAAGATGCTGGTCGTATGCTTCGACCAACAACCTTTTGAAGATCTCATTTCTGAAGAGAAGTCGAGTCCTTCAAAGCGGTTCGTAAAATCGAAGAAGACTCGACATATCTGGGTATCCAAGGTGGCTGCGATGAGTAGCACGACAAAGGAGACTGTAATCCAGAACCCTCTAAATGCTGAAGCCCTGCAGAAGATTTTGGCTACTACGGCCATGCCACCTCACTGGATTCCTACTTTGGGAAGATATAAAGATGAAGACAGTACACCTATGGCAGGCCTGACAAGGGCACAACACCAAAGGAAGCACGAGGCGGTTCAACCCCTCACAAAGGAAGCGTTGCCGACGAGAAGATCTATCTTCGATAGAATTCCTTCCCATGAGGCAAGCCTTTATTGGATTCTGAATACTATGCACCCGCTGGAGGGTAGTTGGAAGAAATCTACCTCGTACAACAAACGTATTATGCCAATAACCGACCAAAGGCCTGCGTTGACAGTCACACGTGCAGTCGATTGGAAGTTATTCAAAACTGGTCCCCATGCTTCGATGCCTCGACCAGTTAAACCCCATGTCGCTTAAGCACTCCTGTACGTGATGTAAGCTAGGGGTACATCCCATGGATAAGGACTCATACAAGCAGCATTCTTGTGAGCATGATAGGAGAATGCCTCACCAGACCCTCTCTGATCGTACCCGCGCACAGCTTCCATGTGCATACACTGGGGGTACAAATGTGGAGGACCTGATGCTTTCACACAAGCATAAGACGGAAGAGAAATCTGCGGCATAGGGCATGCCTAAATTAAGGCATGCTTGTACCCAGATTACCATCAACTGTTGTTGTCAACAAGCAGCCACTATGCCGCCGATGAGGCATTTTGTCTTGCAAAGACTATAGGATTAATGTAATTTTAATTATTTTTTGATCAATCGTGATGGCGATGGTGGCTATTTTTGACGCCAGATGAGATGCTAGTTTTAACCAATCCAGAGGCAGATTTTGGATTCAGATAGTTGAGGACGAAGCAGAAAAGATGACCATAATAGTTGGATATTTTTCTTCTGTTTATTGTTATTTTGCTTTTTCTGATTATGCATGTTTATTATTCTGTAGATTTTTTTATGAAAAACTAAGCCTGCATTAATAATGGATAATATGGACATAGTGTCAACTAGTGGAAAAACCCTCATTGTTAAATAACTAAGTGGGAGCGAAAATTTACTTAGCATAAATCATATGGTCTCCATTACTGGTTTGTAGGTGATGTAATTATACTTGCGCGTTGGCTTTAGTGCCCTCCTCCATATCGGATGAGTATAATTATAGATCACCAGTACAAACTTCCTTAGGGATAATTATAGAAAGTTATCTAGTATGTGTTTACTTATCCACCTGAAGGAACTCAATACAAGGTAATGGACTTAATATTAAGTAATGGTATACACTTAGATACAAATAATGGTATCCTCCCTATCGGAGTCACGGCTATTATTTTTATGACTAGAGCAAGACCAACATATTAATTTTATTTGTCATAAAGTTATGTTGACATGATAGTAAAATTAATAAGAAAAACCTACTTGAACAAAGTTGAATCTGTATACGTCCACACTATCGTGGCATGCTAGACTCATGGTGTTCAAGGTGTTAGTGAATTTCTTATTATTGTTTTAAGGGAATCAATATTTAATTAATTCAAAAAGTTTTTTTTTGCCCTATATAATTTTTATTTATGTGATTCTTAGGATTTTAAGAAAATTGGTTCTTTCAGTCCACTTATGGTGATTCTTAAAGAAAACAAACTTACTGGACCTAATTATATTGACTGGAAACGTAATTTGGATATTGTCCTGACTGTTGAGGAGTACAAATATGTACTTATTGAGGAATGTCCACCTAAGCCTGATGCTAACTCTGATGAAGAGGTTAAAGAGACTTATAAGTAGTGGAAAAAGGCAGATAAGATGGCACGATGTTACATTCTGGCATCAATGTCAAATATACTGCAACATCAGCATCAGGCCATGGAAGGAACTCTTCAAACATCAGAGTAGAGCATCTAGGTAGTTTGCTATAAAGTATTTGATGAATACAAAAATGGCTGAAGGTACGCCAATAAGGGACCATGTTCTCAAGATGATGGGTCATATGAATGAGATGGAGATCCTTGGAGCCAAAATTGATGGGAAATCCCAGGTCGATATCATTTTCGGACTCTGACTAAAAGTTTTGACAATTTTTGCCTTAACTACAACATGAACAAAAGGTTGTATAGTTTGGCAGAACTTACAAAAGAGCTACAGGATGCTGAATCTCTTTTTAGGTAGAGTAGTCATATTTTTGTTTCTTGAAAGGCTTCCACTTCTAAGACAAAAGGCGGTATGAAGCAGAATAAAATTCAAAAACAAAAAAACTCAGCAAAGAAGGGCATGGGACCTCAAGGCGTTGTGAAAAAGTCGAAAGACAAATATTTCAAGTAAAAAGGGTCAGGACATTGGGAGAGTGGCTGTCCACTTCTCAAACAAGGGAACAAATAAGGTATATCTCATTTACTAGTAGTTGAAATATGTTTAGCGGTATTATCTACCGGCACCTGGTGTGTAGATACAGTTGCCACTAATCATGTTTGCAATACATTGTCGAAGTTTCAGGAAACCAGGCGTCTCAGTGATTGAGAGATGCTTATTCATGGATGACGCTACAAAAGTAGCGGTCGTTGAATTAGGATATGTTACTTTATCTTTTGGTAGAAATAAGTCTTTGACATTAAGAGAATGTCTTTATGCACCTTCACTTAGAATGAATTTAATTTCTGTTTCTATGTTAGTTAAGGATGGATATTCATTTTATTTTAATAACAATATTGTTATTAGAATGAATAAATATTTTATCTGTTCTGGTGCATTAGTTGATAATTTGTATGTCATTAATCATATTTTGCCCACAATACAACTTAAGGAAATGAATAATATGTCATCTAACTTAAATAAGAGAAAAGAACCTTCTTGTATGAACCAAACATATCTTTAGCACTTGCGTTTGGGGCATATTAACCTAAGAAGGATTCAAGGACTAGTTGGAGATAGACCTTTGAGTTCATTGGAAGTGGAGGCACTAGCAGTCTGTGAATCTTACGTGGAAGGTAAAATGACCAAAAGACCTTTTACGGCAAAGGCGTATAGGGCCAAAGATGTATTGGAATTGGTTCATTCTGATTTGTGTGGACCCATGACTATCCAGGCTAGAGGTAGCTTTGAATATTTTGTCACATTTATTAACGATTATTCAAGGTATGGATACATTTATTTGATGTGTCGTAAGTCTGAGTGCTTTGAGAAATTCAAAGAGTACAAGGCTGAAACGGAGAAATGTCATAGAAAATATATCAAGTCACTACGATCAGATCATGGTGGCGAGTACCTCTTCGGAGAGTTTAGGGATTATTTATCAGAGGCTAAGATTACATCCCAATTGACTGCACCTGGAATGCCCCAGCAGAATGGTGTAGCCAAAAGAAGGAATAGAACTCTTATAGAGATGGTTAGATTAATGATGATTTATTCGGATTTACCAGACTCATTTTGGGGATATGTCTTAGAGACTGCAGCTTATATTTTGAACTTGGTTTCTTCTAAGTCAGTACCTCTTACTTCCACAGAGCTGTGGATTGGGCGGAAGCCTAGTCTGAAATATGTTCATATTTAGGGAAGTCCAGCACATGTGCTGAATAGGAAAGAAGACAAGTTAGAATCTCGTACAGAACTATGCTTATTTGTAGGCTATCCAAGAGAAACGAAAGGAGGTTTATTTTATAGCCCTAAGGAGCAGAAGGTCATTGTTAGCACCAATGCCTGATTCTTAGAGGAAGACTATGTGATGAACCATAAACCCACAAGAAGAGTTGTTCTAGAAGTACTAAGAGGTGAGACACCAAGTACTTCAGTACCAACCGTACAAGAGGATGAACCACAAATAACTGCACAATGTGTCACAAATGTTACTCTACAACCGATAGTGCCTCATCGTAGTGGGAGGGTTGTGATACAACCAAATAGATATATGTTCTTGGGTGAGTAGTCAGACTTCGTCCCTGAAAAACAAAATTATGATCCCTATACCTATAACGAAGCACTCCAAGATAAAAATACAGAGTCCTGGCAAAAAGCAATGATATTTAAAATAGAATCTATGGATTCCAATCAGGTCTAGGAGCTTGTAGAGCCACCCGTTGATGTAAAAGCCATTGGATGCAAGTGGGTCTATAAGAGAAAAAGAGGATCAGACGGTAAGGTTGAAACCTTTAAAGCTTGGCTTGTTGCAAAAAATTTTACTCAAAGAGAAGGTATCGATTATGAGGAAACCTTTTCTCCAGTAGCCATACTTAAGTCTATCCGGATTCTTTTATCTATTGCAGCTCATCTCGTTTATGAGATTTGGCAAATGGATGACAAAATAGCTTTCCTTAATGGAAGTCTTGAGGAAGACATCTATATGAAGCAACCAGACGGGTTTATTGAAAAGGGCCAAGAGCATCTTATTTGTAAACTCAAGAAGTCTATTTATGGTCTTAAGCAAGCATCCAGATCTTGGAACATATATTTTGATCAGGTGATAAAATCCTATGGATTTGATCAATGTCAGGATGAAACATACATATACAGAAAGTGTGACGAAAACATGGTGGTATTCGTAGTACTTTACATAGACGACATATTGCTTGTTGGAAACAATATGAAGGTGTCTTCTGATGTAAGGGTATGGTTATCCAAACAGTTTGATATAAAGGACTTAGAAGAAGTAGATTACATCTTTGGGATCAAAGTTCTACGAGAACACAAGAAAAGGATATTGGGCTTGTCCCAAGCTTCCTATACCGATACTGTACTAACTCGTTTTAGCATGCAAGAATCTAAGAAAGTTTTCTTACCTTTTAGGCATGGAATTGCTCTATCAAATGAGCAGTGTTCGAGGACACCTAAAGAGATAGAGAACATGAAAGCAGTTCCTTATGCTTCAACAGTAGGAAGCTTAATGTATGCAATGCAATATACGAGACCAGACATATGCTTTGCCGTTGACATGGTCAGCAGATATTAGTCTAACCCAGGACAAGAGCACTAGACTGCAGTAAAGCATAGTTTGAAGCACCTGGAAAGGACTAAAGAGTATATGCTAGTTTACCAGGTAGATAGTTTAGTTCTTTTGGGGTATACAGACTCAGATTATCAGTCAGATAGGGATTCCAGGAAATGTACCTCAGGTTATGTATTTACTTTAGAAGGTAGAGCCATTATGTAGAGGAGTATCAAGCAAAAATATATTGTTGATTCAACCATGGAAGTCGAGTATGTGGCAGCCTCCGAGTCAACCAAAGAAGTGATTTGGCTCAGAAAGTTTCTATTAGACTTGGATGTGGTACCTAGTTTGCCTAAGGCTATTACACTTTATTGTGATAATAGTGGTATAGTTGCAGACTCGAAGGAACCACGAGCCCATAAGACAGGTAAAACATTGAGCGCAAGTACCACCTAATACAAGATTTCGTAAAGAAAGAAAAAGTTGTTGTGATCAAGATAGCATCAGGCGACAACCTAGCTGATCCCTTTACAAAGAGCTTACCAGCTAAGGCTTTTGATAGTCATGTTGAGGGAATGGGAGTCAGATGTGTAGCAGCATGGCTTTAAGCATAGGTGGGAGATTTATAACAATATACTGAAAAGAAATGCTTTGAGTATAAGTGGGAGATTGTTAGGGTTATATACTACAAGCATCACTTTTATATTAACATTAGGCTTAATTGCACTTTGATACCCTCAACTATTCCTGTTTTTCAACTTCATACCCTAATCCTTTTTTGTAACAAGTTGATACCCGAAAAAAATTTGGACGAAAATACCCATGGTCAAACTTGAAAATTACCCCCCCCCCCCACCCCCTTCCCGCTTCGGGCCACCCCCCCTCCCGCTTTCGACCGCCACCCCCTTCCGCTTCCATCCACCCTCCCCCCCAGCCCCGCTCCGGCTACTCGCCCCCGCCTCTTCCCCTAGGGCACGGCAGCGTGGGAGGAGGGGGGGCTGAGGGTGGGTGGACAGAAGCGGGAGGGGGGGAGGCGGCCGGAAGCGGGGGGTGGCCGAAAGCGGGAGGGGGTGGTCGGAAGGGGGCGGGGCGGAAGGGAGGGCGGCTGGGGCTGTGCGGGAGGAGGGGTGGCCGGAGTGGGGGAGGGGGTGGGGAGAAGCGGAGAGGGAAGGGATAAGGGCATTTTTGGGATTTTTAAAATTTTAGGTATGAAGTTGAAAAAAAATAATAGTTGAGGTATTAAGTTGTTGAGTAAAAAAGTTTAGGGTATGAAGTTGAAAAATCGGAATAGTTGAGGGTATCAAAGTGCAATTAAGCCTTAACTTTATTTCCTTAAATTTTGAATGAAAATCATATGAGAAATGTTTCCATATTGTATTTGCTGCAAGTGTTAATACAAGTGTCTGATATTCTATATTATAAATAATATGGTGTGTGGTGTCACACAGAAGATCATATTGGAATATATATATATAGTTCACAACCTAGATGGACTTGGACAATCCATTGAAAAGGTTGCAGTATAATCTGGTATTAGTCTATCTTAACAATAGGTTTAAACTAGTACACTTTGTGTGTATTGAACAGGACCACTTGAGGTTGTTCTCTTTGTACTGACTACATAAGAGAACAAACACCTCTGTTATTATGGATGCTTGTGCTCTTAATTCGGATATAATAACAGACATGTATATGAAGTGTGCATTACTTTGACTCATAAAAGAGTGAGATTCATTATAGGTCAACAACCTCTATAAATTGGATAATAACATTGTATGCATAATGGGCTGTTGATTATAAAAGGAATCCATGTCCCGATATATCGGGTTGATGGTATCCCATTAAGGAGCTCATAAGGATTGTCATGTAACCCTACATGTAGATTATATCCGACATGACAAATAAAGTTGAGTGGTACTACTTAAGGATAAACGATGTCGATCAATATAGTTGTCAGTAACTTAATTTGATCGACGGACATTTGATATCTTAACATGGGGAGCCAAACAAGCATATAATAAAAGGAGCCTATAATCATAATTTGGGATTAGAAAGATAGTGCAACAATAGCTCTATAGTGGACCGAGCTATTGTTAATGGGCCTAGGTTGTGTGTTCGGGCTGAACACATGATATATAGATCCGTTAGGAGACCTAATCCTAAATTCTCCTCATGGTCCCTGTTGTAGCCTTATATATATCCTCTATTCTCTGGCCGTCATAATATCATAAGAAATAAGAAGCTTTCTCTAAATTCGTAATTCACGTAAGGAGAGAAAATGGAGGGCTGCCAAGAAGAAGAAAAGGTTGGAAGATCATCGCCCACACGACGTCCAAACCGAGGAAGAAATACGTGCAGAAGATCTTGGGATCATGACTGCTCAAGATTACTAGGAACTGTTGTCTTCTTCCCGCTGCAGGCATAATTCGTGAACCCTAGTTTTCGCCTATAAAAGGTTAGAACACATTTATATATGTTTAAGTTTCTATCGATCAATACGCACACTAAACTAGGGTCTTGGGAATCTCCAGTTCCATCATATGTCCAAAAGGACTAGCTACAGAAGTGCCAGCTCTGTGAGAAGGGTGCGGAGTAGCACAAGAACCATGGTACCAGTCAGAAGCGTTACCGGGCTCAAAGAAGTGACGAACCGCCTCATCCTCATAGTGGTAGCCAGAGACAGTAGAATCTTGTGGAAGAGAAGTGGCATGTAGACCAGCTAGGCAAAATGCATATCCACAAAGGAGTTTGCCAGGGCCTAAAATTGACTAGCATCTCGGAACTCATGTTCCCTCAATTTGTCAGTCACAAATGCTTGCAAAGAGTTATGCTCTTCCAGCTGAGCACGTCGTATATTAGATAGGTGTTGGTGAATACCCTTAAAAGACATAGGATAATTCTGATGAGGTGGAGGTGGTACAGTAGGAGGAGTAGGAGGAACAGCTGTGCTTCGACGAGATAGCTGAAGATACTTGGGCTCAGAGTCACGAGCACAAGTGGATAATTCAATGTTAAAGTGCTGAAAGATGATCGAAAGAATCATCGCGTAAGCAAGATTCCTGTGCCTTCCTCGACAATGACCCATCATCTGAATAATCATCTTAGGGATAGAAAACAAAATCCACTTATGAATATGATATAAAGTAGACATTTCAAAGGTGGTCACATCATCCTTGTAAGTGGATTTCGGTAAGATAGTGGAGTAGACGATGTGATACAATTCATAGAAAATAAGTTCAAATGTGCAACTTTGAAATTTCCAGAATAAACTCAATTAGGAGAACAAAGTTCATTCTTAAAACTATTTAAAGTCATGTCTCCGAGAAATTTAAATTCAGTGATATCGTCTAGCGGAGCACCTTCATTTGGAATATCGAGGATTTTGGCTAATTCAGAATCATTAAATTGAATATCAATTCCAGCAACACGCCTCTTAACAAAGAAAGTGTCAAGGATGAAATTGTAATAAAATAATCGAATAGTATTAGTTATGATAGGATATGAGTGAGTGACAAGGTTGTGCAATCCTAATGCTTTAAAATAAGTTCAGTATGACAGAAAGATAGTCCACTTGATCGGTACGCCGGGACATATGTTACGAATAGAGAAATCCGCATACCATAATAGGGATTGGTTATGAGTTTCAAAAAAAACTCATTGAACGCCCCTTCGTTCGATTAAACCAGTAAAAAGAGCGATCCTTGGATAGGATCCAAAGACGAGGTTTCTTCGCTAGCCGCTGTCTTCTTTCCCTTGAAGGTGTTGTTGATTTTCGGCATAATTTCTAGAAAAGTATAGATATTTACGAAATTAAAATAGAGAGAATGAGGAAGTTATACCTTCTAAAAATTGAGTATGTGGAAGAGAATGAGATTTCACGCAAGAATCCAAAATTTGGACATAAAACTACAAAGGATTTGAAAGAAATCAAATAATAAAAATCTAGGGTTTGGAGCTATCGGGCGTGGCTGCAGCTCTGTTTGGAGGAGGAGAGGATGATGAACAGGAAGGGCCACATTCAAAGTTGACTTAAAAGAACCCGACACCAACAGAACTCGGGCCGAATTCTGTACGAGTTTGCCTGGAGTTTTGTTGAGGTATTTTTTGTACAAAAAATAAAATGAAATGCCACTTTGTATTCATCAATCCTTTTTCAATTATTTAATTCCAATTTTAGTTATTTTAAATTTTAATTAATATAATTTTTTGAATTAAATTTTGTTACACAATGACTGTCTCAGATTAGCTGTAGGGGTACTGTCCCATCTAACGGAGATTCACAGGGGAATGCTTAAGTACCGTTTCGCTTTGACCTTAGTCGTAGTGACAGACAAACCCTTTGTAGTCTTGTCTCAAAAATATTTTTTGTATATTAAAAAATAAATAATAAAATAAAATTAATTAATATTATTGACATCTAAAATTCCTAATTCTTGATGTAAATTATTGAAACGATCTTCTATTAACGGTTTTGTAAAGATGTCAGCTAATTTGTTCTCTGTATCTACATATTCAAGGTTTATATCTCTATTTGTTTGATGGTCTCAATATGCTTAGTGCGAGAGTGATATACAGGATTCTTAGTCAAATTAATAGTGCTAGTATGTCACAAAAAATGGTTATGTGTGAATACTGTAAACCAAAGTCTTCTAAGGTTTGCTTCATCCATAAAATTTGTGCACAACAACGTCCTGCAGCGATATACTCAGCCCTAATAGTTGATAATGCGATAGAATTTTGCTTCTTCCTAAACCAAGAGACTAGAGCCTTAACTAAAAAATGACATGTGCCGCTAGTACTTTTTCTATCTACTTTACATCCTGTAAAATCAGCATCCGAATAACCGGTTAGGTTAAAGGATGTGGTTTTAGGATACAATAAGCCGACAGAAGAAGTGCCTTTAAGGTATCGAAAGATACGCTTAACTGCGCACAAGTGTGATTCCTTAGGCTTAGCTTGAAAACGTGTACACAAACAAATACTAAATATTATATCAGGGCGACTAACAGTTAAATAAAGTAAACTACCAATCATACCTCGATACTTACGTATGTCGACCAGTTTGCCTTGCTCATCAATATTAAGCTTGGTTGAAGTTGCCGTTGGAGTGACAAGAGGTTTGACGGTTTCTAGAACGAACATCTTTAGTAAGTCATTTATGTACTTGGCTTGATTAATGAACGTCCCATTATTGGTTTGTTTGATTTATAGTCCAAAGAAGAATTTGAGTTCTCCCATCATGCTCATCTCAAACTCATTTTGCATACACTTTGAAAATGCTTGACAAAGAGACTCATCAGTAGATCCAAAGATAATATTGTCAACATAAATCTAAATTAAAAGAAGATTTTCTTTCAAAGATTTTATAAACAGTGTAGTGTCAACCTTTCCTTTTGTAAAATTGTTATCAAGTATAAAAGAGCTTAAACGATCGTATCAAGCAAAAAGGGCTTATTTCAGACCATATAAAGCTTTCTTCAGCTTGAAAACATAGTCAGGGTTTTTAAAATCAGTAAATCCTGGAGGTTGAGCTACATAAACTTCTTCCTTTATAAGACCGTTAAGAAAAGCACTTTTTATGTCCATTTGAAAAAGTTTAAAATTATGTAAATATTCAAACGCACATAACATGCTAATGGATTCTAATCTCGCAACTGGGGCATAGGTCTCACTGTAGTCGATACCTTCTTCTTGATTATATCCTTGAGCTACGAGTTGGGCCTTGTTATGAGTGACAAAACCATTCTTATTGAGTTTATTTCAAAATACCCAACGGGTGCCAATGATTAGATGATCAATGGGCTTAGGAACAAGTTCCCAAACTTGATTTCGTTCAAATTGGTTTAATTCTTTTTGTATAGCATCTAACAAAAAATTATCGCTATATGTTGTTTTCCATA
Source organism: Iris pallida (assembly GCA_029216955.1). Classification (NCBI taxonomy): domain Eukaryota; kingdom Viridiplantae; phylum Streptophyta; class Magnoliopsida; order Asparagales; family Iridaceae; genus Iris; species Iris pallida. Next base: position 15,715,427 of record JANAVB010033620.1, read on the forward strand.
AATAAATTCACTTTATTTATTTTGTATCTGAGAAAATTACAACTGTAGGAATCCGATCTAGAAGACGATCGCTTTATCCTTTGGACTATACGAAGAAGAAAAGCTTCTCAAAATTTTGACACTAGATATCAATGTATCTGTACAATGAATAAAAAAAGAACCCTATTTATAGAGTCAAAACAGTAACTGAAAAGATAACTACCTCACCACTAGTGCATTTGAAAAGTCACACAGACTCTAAATACACGCAGGATTAGTGAGTAGTTACTGGACGTGGCCCGTAACTGTTGGACACATGGCATTAGTGCATGGGTCGTGTGCAAGTTACTGGGCACGCGAGAGAGAGATCGGTGGCATGGCTGCCACGTACTCCAGTTGAAATGAAATCCACGCTGTCTTGCTGAAGGCAAAAATCCACGCAGTTTCGTTGACGCAGACTCGTTGAAGGCGAAATCCACGCAAGCTTTGAAGAAGAATACTTCAGAATTTACGCAGGCTTTGAGAAGAATAACTCAAAAATCCACACAAACTTGAGGAAGGAGAAGGTTCAGAATCCACGCCAACCGCCAGCTGTCTTAATTTGGCACGCTTTGTCTGACACAAAATCTCTGACATTGATTATATTGTCAGCCGCATTAAATGAAGATAAGACCCAAAGTCACGCCAACTTGGTGAAGAGTGAGTCTTGCTAAGGAAGATTTTGAAAATCACGCAAAAGACGGCGATGATCTCTCGAATTCTGTGCATACGTGGCATACGAGGAGACGTTTCTCGACTGCTGTGTTGTCAGTCATTATGATTCTGACGTATGGCTGAGCTGTCTCTGCGTGACTTCTAAAGGAGATGGCCAGACAGAACTTAGCGTATCTTTTGTGCTGCTTCTTGGATCACTCTGCGTGACTTGTTCTGATCAACTCAGCGTAACTTTTATTTTTGAGGCCTACAAAACCCCCTTCAAAGTTTTCGAAAAAATGATAAAATATTTTCGAAATACTTTGAAATAGAGATGATAAAATGAGTTAAAGTCACGCTGAGATGACTTAAATGATTTTTCGAAAGTCGAAAAGACTTTGAAGTTCTTCGAAAACACCCGAATGAACCAATTAAATATCATAATGACTCTTCGTTCTCCGAGACTGATTGCGTCCAATTTATGATAGAATATGAACTGTCGACGAGATCTGTTATATAAACAGGAAGAGATTCTCAGTTTTGACATTCATCTCTCGAAAATATGACCCCAAAGGAAGCAGCCGAAGAGGAAGCACGCAAGTTGGGCTTTTTTTCCCATGGTGACCCCACTTTTGGGGGTGAAGAGCCAGAGCCTTTTGTCTTCGAGCTCAAAGATGATCCCTTGCAACCTAGCCAAGAATTTCTTGAGCTATTTTGGCTTGGATGGCTCGTCCTCTTCTGATGGGCGCAGCTTCATAGAGCAGCGTGAAATGTTTAAAGCTCTGTTGTACTGTCTGGGAGTTAGGAGCGTAGAAGAACTAGGCACTAAGCTCAGTCGCTCTGGAAAATAGAGCGTGATTTTTATGCTTTTGTTGTACTCTTTTTGTCTTGTCTTTTGTAAGGCCATCAGTGCCTGTTTAAAGAATGAAGTACAACTTTTGTGTTTGATCTGCGTGCCTGGTGAAATAGGAATGAAAATGACAATTCTTCTATGCTCAATGATTTGTATTTGTAGATGAATTGTGGACATGATAGATAATAAAATCATCTTTTCTATTTTTAGAGTATATGATATTATCAGAGGTATTATAGACATGATAATATATAGGAACTCGAAAGAAAATAGATTGATTTCTATGCAGAGGTCAAAACATGACAAATGAGTAAACAGATTCGGAATTGATTCAGAGGTTATGAAAACATGATAAATAACGAATCCCCACTTAATAAACTGATAGAAGATTATGAACGGATGAACCGTTAGGAAATGATGAACAGATAGACTGTCGAGTGAATGTAATAAATGAACGGACGAACCGTCAAGTATTAATGAACATGTGAAACGTCGGATGAATGTGAGAAATGAATGGATCAACTGAATATCGGGAAAGAATACGTCCCTTCGATCCTTGTAACCATATGCCTATAAATAGAGCATATATTTGAAATAGAAGGATCCCATTTTATCCACAATGTCTTTTGAAGAGAACATAAAGAAGGCTGAAGTCGCCCTTGAAGCTACTGAAGGTGTTAAAGAACATCCACCTCCGCAGAAGAAGGAAATGGGCGAAAGCTCGTCTACTCCCAAGCCGTCAAAAGTTATCCTGGACTTCCTGGTCGAACCAGGAGAAACCGAAGAAGAAGAAGCAATGAGGCTGGCTGCCTGTCAATTCTTGGTGCGGTCAGGAAAAGATGTATTCAATTCTTTTGCTGATTATGTATGCGGTCCTCGTCCCAAATATGAAAGGGATCATAGTGATCTTCCATGATGATGTACTCTTTTTTTTTCTTGAGGAATTTTGTCTCAAATAAACTCCGTTTAAGGAAACTTTGTTTATGATATATCCTTCCCACTTTTATATTTTTGCCTTTATTCATTGATCTTTTGACTCAGAAATCAGAAAGACTAAATATCATTTTCATAAATATGATATTGAGATAGAAAATTCAGAGGTGATGTGGACATGATTTTCTGGATATCAAATTTGTTGAGAAAACGATACAAAGTAGAATACCTATCTCCACTGGGGATAATAGATATCAGAATGATTCATCGGAAAGAACAGTAAAACAGCTGGAGAGTGATGGGAGGACAATTTTGATAGAAATATCAGACGTAGTACTTCTTCAAGAATTTGCCGTTGATGGGCATCATAGTGGCTTTACCATCTAGAGTAGTGAGTTGATAAGCCCCATTAGAAAAGATCTTATTGACAATGAATGGACCTTCCCATTTTGCATCAAACTTGCCCTTACTTATGTGTGTCATAGTCATCGGGCGTCTGACAGTAAGCACAAGTTCTCCTTTCTGAAATGTTCGAATTCTGACTTTCTTGTTAAAAGCCCTTGAAATTCTAGCTTGATAGAATTCAATATTCTGTTGAGCAGATAACCGTTTTTCATCCAGAGCCTCTAATTCTTGAAGTCGAAGACGATCATTATTTTCGGCAGTGAGTTCATTAGCGATTGCTATCCTTAAAGAAGGAATTTGAATCTCTAATGGGAGAACAGCCTCAGATCCATACACCAGAGAGAAAAGGTGTACACTTAGTAGCATTACGGACTGTAGTGCAATAAGCCCACAAGCATTCCCCGAGCTTGTCACTCCAATTACGTTTGTTAGTGGAGACAAACTTCTTTAGGAGTTTGATGATAGTCTTGTTGAAAGCTTCTGCCAATCCGTTAGCTGCTGGATTATATGCGGTAGAAGCAACATTATTGATCCGGTGATCGTCACAGAATCGAGTAAATTTCTGGCTAACGAACTGTGGTCCGTTATCATGAACAATGCGTCGAGGAACACCAAATCTGTAGATGACATGGTACTTAATAAAGCTGATGACATTAGACGTCTTAACTTCAGATAAAGGAATAGCTTCGGCCCATTTGGAGAAGTAATCGGTTATTGCGAGAATGAACCGATGACCTTTAGATGATGGAGGATTGATCGGGCCGACAATGTCCATGCCCCAAGCTTCGAAGGGCCATGATGCTGCCGTCGGATGTAGAAATTCCGAAGGTTGATGTATAAAATCAGCATGGATTTGGCAAGCTTTGCATTTCCTTGCATATTCAATGGCATCTGATAACATAGTTGGCCAATAATAACCCATCCGTCGAATACGGTCTTGAAGTTTTAGCCCAGGTTGATGCGCTCCACAAATTCCATCATGTGCTTCACGAATAACTTGTTGGGCTTCATCACCGGCAATGCACCGAAGGAGTAAACCATCATAAGCTCGATGATATAAGGTCTTTGTTGTATGATTGTAATAGAATCTGAGTGATCGTCGTCTGATAGATGCTGCCTCACTCGGATCGTCCGGAAGAATATCATACAATACAAGATCTAAGAAAGGAAGTCTCCAATCTTTATCCGTATTCTGATTCTCAGTCGAGTTATTGAAGATGAATTCCATGCTGGAACCGGATGAAGATGATATCGATTTACGACTAAATCCAAATCCTCTTGTTGTATTGACGTCATGAGATGTTGATTCTTCAATGTCAACTGGAAGTCCTAGAGTCAGGTTATTTTCAAGATGAAATAATTCTCGACTATGAACAACAATCATTTGTTACCGTCTGATTGGGATAGCCAGCACCGCTGCAAGATTAGCAAGGGCATCAGCTTCTGTGTTACATGCTCGCTTAACATGTTCAATGAAGAATTCCTTAAATGATGAGGCCATAGATATGGCCACTCTATGATAAGGAACCAGATCTTGATGGCGAACTTCATAAGTACCCCTGATCTGATTGACAATAAGTTTAGAGTCTCCATACGCCTCCAAATGTTGAATATTCAGATGTTTAGCGAGTTGAAGACCAATAAGCAATGCGTTGTACTCAGCTACATTATTTGAACACGGCTGATCGAGAGAATAAGCTCTTTGGATGGCAAGACCTTCTGGCGATACAAGAACAATTCCAACTCCAGCAACAATATCGCCATTAGGACCAATTCTTGACGCTCCATCAAAGAATAGACGCCAAGTAGGATCTTCTTCAGCACTTTGATTTGAATCTAGGACTTTATCTGGAATTTCATCATAGAGTTTTGAATTTTCTGGAATTGAGTGAGCAGCCAGAAAATCAGCTAAAGCTTGTCCCTTGACTGATTTCTGAGGAATATAGTGCATATCATACTGAGCAAGTAGGATTCCCCAGTTAGCCAATCGAGAATTCAAAACACTGGGTTTCTTCATCATGATCCGTATAGGATTGATCCTGGAGATGACATGAATAGTCTGACCAATGATATAATGACGTGTCTTTTGGACAGCAAATATCAAGGCTAGACACTCTTTTTCAACTGGTGAATATCGAGGTTCAGCTCCGGTCATAGTGCGGCTGAGATAATAAATGGCTTGTTCATGGCCATTTTGATTCTTTTGAGCGAGTAATGCACCCAATGAATGACTCATTGCTCGAATATAGAGGAGGAACGGTATTCCTGAGACGGGAGGTACCAATACTGGAAGGCTCATCAGATATTGTTTTATATCATCGAATACTTTCTGACATTCATCATTCCAGACAAAAGAGACACCTTTCTTCATAAGTTTGTTGAATGGTCTGCAGCGTCCTGATAAATTAGAGATAAATCTCCTGATATAAGCAATTCTTCCTTGAAATCCTCGTAGCTCTTTTAAGGTGCGTGGAGGACGCATCTCTTGGATGGCTTTGATCTTCTCGGGATCCACGTGTATACCTTTAGAGGTAATGATGAAGCCGAGAAATTTACCACTAGAGACGCCTAAGAAGGACTTAGTAGGGTTCATCTTTAATTGATGCTTACGTATTAGATCAAATATAGTCTTCAAATCTTGGATATGATCTTCCTTTTGTCGACTTTTGACTGCAATATCATCAACATAGCATTCGACTGTTTTCCGCAAATGTTCACGGAATATAGTACTCATAGCTCGTTGATAAGTTGCTCCTGCATTCTTGAGACCGAATGGCATAACTGTATAACAGTATGTACCAATCGGCGTTCTGAAAGAAGTGTGCTTCTCGTCTTCTGGGAACATTTTGATCTGATTATATCCAGAATACCCGTCCATGAATGACATTCGTTCAAATCCACAGGTATTATCAACCATGACATCAGTGATTGGTAGAGGGAATTCGTCTTTAGGATATGCCGCATTGAGATCGCGAAAGTCTATGCATACTCTGATCTTGCCAGTCTTTTTAAGAACAGGAACAATATTAGCCACCCAATCGGGATGTTGTTCCTCTCTAATAAACCCAGATGTAATAAGTTTATTGACTTCAGCTTCAATTGCATCCATGATGTCCGGACGAAATCGTCGCTGTTGTTGTTTGACCGGTTTAGCATTCGGCAAGATGTTGAGCTTGTGAGTTGCAATCTGTGGATCAAGACCTGGCATATCTTCATAACTCCAAGCAAAGACATCAATGTATTCACGAATGAGTTTGATCATGTCTTTCTTATCAGTTTCTGAAAGACTTTCACTGATGAATATTGGTTTGGGAGACCCCTCTTCACCAACATCTATTTGAACAAGTTTATCTTCAGTCGGAGGTTCTTTTTGTTCGAAACGGAACTCCCATTGATTATCTAATCTTTGGGCCCACTGTTCTGATTCAGGTGAGATTTCAAACTCTTCCTCGTCTTCATCACTTTCTTCAGAATGGTCAATGGAAACCATATTGGAAGACAGAAGGTTGCAGTAGAAGTCACCGATACTCGTATCGGAATCCCAAGAAGTGGTACTAGAAGAATCAGATCTCTTATCTTCGTCAGACTCAAGATCTTCATGGATAATGTTGATGAAAGGAGTAGGAGCAGTATAACCCAATCCGTATTTCTTCTTCGCATAGTCCAAAGGATAAAGCGATCGTCTTCTAGATCGGATTCCTACAGTTGTAATTTTCTCGGCTAAGGAGCCAGTACTGTCAACGTGACTTTTAGTTACTGTCATCTTCGAGCGCACAAGAGTGTGCGTGCTTGCAATGGAGTTCTTGCCAGTGTTAGGAGTAGACACTGTGGCAGAGACTTCACCATTGACTGCCAACTGATTCTTATGGACATAGACAGAGTGTCCCTTCGACTTGGCAGTGATAATGGAGGCTGGATTGGGCTTGCCACCCTTAGCCCGCTGCATTTCTTCATAGGCGAGTTGATCGAATTTGATCGTCATCACCTTCTTCGTCGAGCCGATAGACGAAGTATCGCATTGAGTTGTTACCATCTCAGAAGAGGAGATGGTTTTCCCCAGCAGAGTCGCCAATTTGTTTTCCATAAATAAATTCACTTTATTTATTTTGTATCTGAGAAAATTACAACTGTAGGAATCCGATCTAGAAGACGATCGCTTTATCCTTTGGACTATGCGAAGAAGAAAAGCTTCTCAAAATTTTGACAGTAGATATCAATGTATCTGTACAATGAATAAAAAAAAAACCCTATTTATAGAGTCAAAACAGTAACTGAAAAGATAACTACCTCACCACTAGTGCATTTGAAAAGTCACGCAGACTCTAAATACACGTAGGGTTAGTGAGTAGTTACTGGACGTGGCCCGTAACTGTTGGACACATGGCATTAGTGCATGGGTCGTGTGCAAGTTACTGGGCACGCGAGAGAGAGTTCGGTGGCATGGCTGCCACATACTCCAGTTGAAATGAAATCCACGCTGTCTTGCTGAAGGCAAAAATCTATGCAGTTTCGTTGACGCAGACTCGTTGAAGGCAAAATCCACGCAAGCTTTGAAGAAGAATACTTTAGAATTTACGCAGGTTTTGAGAAGAATAACTCAAAAATCCACGCAAACTTGAGGAAGGAGAAGGTTCAGAATCCACGCCAACCGCCAACTGTCTTGATTTGGCACGCTTTGTCTGACACAAAATCTCTGACATTGATTATATTGTCAGCCGCATTAAATGAAGATAAGACCCAAAGTCACGCCAACTTGGTGAAGAGTGAGTCTTGCTAAGGAAGATTTCGAAAATCACGTAAAAGACGGCGATGATCTCTCGAATTCTGTGCATACGTGGCATACGAGGAGACGTTTTTCGACTGCTGTGTTGTCAGTCATTATGATTCTGACGTATGGCTGAGCTGTCTCTGCGTGACTTCTAAAGGAGATGGCCAGGCAGAACTTAGCGTATCTTTTGTGCTGTTTCTTGGATCACTCTGCGTGACTTGTTCTGATCAACTCAGCGTGACTTTTATTTTTGAGGCCTACATATGCTTCTTCAATAGTCTTGGGTTCTAGCTGTAAAATAAATACAACACAGAAAACTATATCTCTGTTAGAGGAATGAGTACCTACACCTCTGGTAATCTTACCTATTACCAAGTCCTTGGGATGGTCAGCCATAAACTTTATTCTTTTTGGTAGACTCTCAAGGTAGCCAGTTCCAGCTTCTGGTTCTGTATGTGCTCTGCTTGGTAGTTCTGCAGGTACTATGCTTGAAGGTTCTGCAGGTGATGTACTTGGTGTACTGACGTCTTCATCATCATCATCGATCGTCTGTTGATTTAGTTCGTCAAAAGTAGCGTTCATTAACTCTTCGATGATCAGGGTCCTTTTGTTGAAGACTCGGTACCCTTTGCTTTTGGCCGTATAACCTAAAAATATACCTTCATCGACTTTTCATCAAATTTTCTAAATTATCTTAGTATTAAGAATAAAGCATTTGCAACAAAAGATTTTGAAATAAGAAATTGATGGTGTTCTATCAAACCATAACTCATAGGGAGTCTTCTTCGATTTAGGTCAAATTAGAACCCTATGGAGAACATAACTAGTTGTATTGACAGCTTCAGCCCAAAAGTATTTAGGTAGACTAAACGGGTTTAACATTACTCTAGCTATTTCAAATAGAGTCATGTTCTTATGTTCTACAACTCTATTTTGTTGTGGAGTCCTAGGACAAGAGAACTCATGTAGATAACCGTATGTATCACAAAATTGCTCAAACTCTGCATTCTCAAATTCATCGCTATAATCATTTCGGATACGAGTGATCATGAATCATTTTTTATTTTAAACTTTCTTGCAAAAGGAGATGAATTTAGACAATTTATCGTTCTTGTGGGCGAGAAAGTATACCCACGTGTATTTAGAGAAATCATCTACTATTACAAATGCATATAACTTACCACCTAGGCTAGTAATTCTACTAGGCCCAAATAAATCTATATACAGTAATTATAGAGGTCTAGTGGTACTTACAGCGTTCTTGGACTTAAATGTGGATCGGATAGTATTGTTCTTTTTGTATTCACTACATACCGTATCCTTCTTGAAATTGATGTCTGGTAAGCCTCGTACCAATTTCTTCGTAGATAGTCTTGAAATTGTGTTCATGTTTGCATGACCGAGTCTTATATGCCATAGTTGACCTTTCATCATTTATGGCGATTAAGCATCTACCTACTTTGTTATCATCTTCCAACAAATAGAATATATATATATTTTGTAATGTCTGTGTTCGTATTTCGTATTCTTGGAATATGTGTACGTGTTTTACCTTGTATTGCATGATTCCTTGCTTAGCTCTTCCTTCATGGCTTGGTTATTCTTGGTTCGGGTTGGCTTGGTTCGGTTTGGGATTGCTATTGGTTCATTATGAACCAAGGGTGAACCCCCTACCTACCACCACTACCATTTATTAACCCCACTTCCTTCTCTCTCTTTATTACTCTCTTCTTTCCTCCATTAATTATTCACCTACCAGAGAGAGGAAGAGAGAGGTCTAGGCAAGTACAAATTGCTTCATGGAGGAACTCTAATTTTATTGCTTCATTCTCTTCGTTATAGCTTTTTAACTTACTTTAGTACTTGGCATTTTTACTTTCCATGGCCAGATTCTTGTAGATCTAAGTTTATCTTATTTTCGAATTTCTTGGGTTTTGATCTACTTAGTCTTGTTATTTCCGAGTTTTTAAGGTTCCAAGTTGTAGAGAATTTCGTTCTACCCCATTTTGACCTATAGAAGTTCGGATTTGGACTCTGGATGAAGGTTTTATGAAGCTTGGAAGGCATGGCCTCATGGTGTTCTTCTTTTCGGAAATTGAAGAAGAAGAACAGTTCCCTAGCAGTACTTGGCCGCATGAACATTTCATGCGGCAAGTCGCTCTCAGCCGCATGACGACCCTTGCACTTCCAGCCGCATGAAATTCTCTCCCCACTTAGCCGCATGATGACCCGACCGCGTGAGTCTATATGGACTTAGCCGCAGGGCTGGGAACGAACTCTTAAACCGCATATGTGCCGTCACCCCCAGCCGTATAAGCAATCATATCAACCCAGCCGCATGTGCGCCCTCCACATCGAGCCGCATGAACCCGGGCCCCCATCAGCCGCATGAGAATCCCTTTCCCCTCAGCCGCTTGTGTCTGCCCCTATTCAGCCGCATGGACCTTCATCTCAACCCAGCCGCATATACTCCGCTCCCCCTCAGCCGCATGCACCTGACCCTATTCAGCCGTAAGGACTGTTCTCTTCCCAGCCGCATGAGATCATCCCTGGCCGCATATGCCTTAGCCGCATGACTCTTCTATAGCCCTATGTATTGATATTTTATTATATATTTTATGTCCATTTTATATCCTTACGCCTTTTGTCATGAACTTGATAATTACGAATTCGTTTAATATGTTTGGAAATGATAATTGAGCATGACATGACAGTGACCCGTAGTGGTGCACACTTGACATGATAACCTGACATGATAGTGGCCCACCGTGGCGCACTCATGACAAAGTACACTTGACATGATAAACTGACATGATATATCTTGATAAGTTGTTGCGACGGCTCCATGACATGACATAACCTGTATAAATTACCTGGACACCGTGGGCGATTGTGCTTGTACAAATAAACCAGTCCTGTCTTGCATCATGTCTAGGACAGGGACTCCTGAGTACCACGGTCAGGAGTATCTACTAAAATGGACTAAGGTTAATAACTAGAACTACACAGTAGTCATGAAAAGATTTCCCAGCTACAGGCAATCCCGTTATATAGACGCTCCTGGGATCTGTAGCCTGCCGTCGAGTAGGGCACATTTCCAGCACACTGTCATGTGTTGCACTCTTCAAGCTACCTAAGGGTACATGCGTTTCCTGGACGATGTACCCACCTGAATTCAACCCTAATCTTTCGACCTGGGTAACCTGGATGGTCTGCTGGGCTTGTGGCTGTGGAATAATCTCACTGCATCTTATTAGTAATTAGGCTTGTGACAACCCTAGTTAGTTAAAGTATCAAGCCGTAATTCTTGCTTGGCCATGAAATGATTGGATGGAGTCTAACCTGTCTAGTCTTGCCCTGATCTTGTTCCATGTTACTGCATGACCGGAATGCCTGTATTTATTTTATCGATAAATGGTGAGAATCCAAGTTCTATTCAGACGAAGGGTTACAACCCCGGTCCTTGTTTGGTTTACGGGTTGTAACCTGGTTATCTGAATAGTTCTATGGTTATCTCGTCGTATATCATCCTGAGGTATTTTCTTTATTTTCAGTTTTTACCTTATTTATACTCTTGTGCTGATTGCTGGTTTTAGTTCCTAAGTGAAGCTTTCTTTGTGGCACTTGCTCTTTCTGGGGTCTGACCCAGCTGGTTTTGTGTGGCCAGATTTCGGAGCAGCTCCAGAGAATCTACCGACCTTCCAGCCAGATGGTAGCCACTAGACGGAACCCTGGCAACGAGTGGGTTTATTTTTGACCTCCCACTCTATTGTAAAAATATTCTTTTGAGGCGTTTAGCCGACGAGCTCCTGTTAGCTCGGTCGCACTTTACTTACTGTCTGCCTACGGGCTGAAACATGATTGACAGATCCTAGGGTTGATCATGTATGACTAAACTCTTGCTATTCCTAACATTTTGTAACGACTAGCTTCATGATCTGCTGAATATGTAATATTTGGGACGCCTTACTATTGTATATTTAATGATCATACTTCTTGTAACCTTTACTTACTTGCTTGTGATTAAGATAATAGGCTTGTTCATGACCTTGTTGGCTTGTAGATAAACCCTCATGTATCTAGACAGCCGTAACCGTATATAGAGGTGGATTGCACTTCAATATACGTAGCTGGCTATGTCTGCCCCCGCCCTCCAGTATTCTGGTTCTGGGGCGTGACATGGTTTAAGTGGTGGCCCGTACAGGTCCTGTAAATCAAGATATGTGAGGGTTTATCGAATAGATGTCTTAATCAGTATTCGTCATTTATCTCTGCTCGTATCATCTGAATCCCTGGATTTTTGTCCCGATCATATGTTTGTATCGTTGATCTGTCCTGGTCCTTCCTTATTGTTCCCTATGTTCTCTTCTTCAGCGGTATTGTTCGTGGTCCTACCGATCAGCAAGGCGAAGCACCTCCCGTAGACCAGTCGCAACCCGGAGATCAAGCCCAGCATTCAGGAGTAGCCTCCAGAGTCGTACCTTCTGGCGGAGAGCCACCAGTCCAGCCAGTTCAGCCTGCCGAACCTGATGATGGCACTTTGGTAGGACTCGTCACAGCCTTGATAGCTTCTCAGAATCGTAGAGGAGACGCCTTGCACCAGGCAGTGACGGATGCCTTGACCAGAGGAGGTCATCAAGGTAACAGCGCGGCCAACAGCTTTAAGCGCTTGAACCCACCCTTCTTTGACGGTAGTGATGATGCTATCGCAGCAGATACTTGGCTTCAGGACACTGAGGTGATTCTCGAAGCAGCCAGGACTCCAGAGAACGAGAAGGTGGCCGTGGTGCGCCTGCAGTTGTTGGATCTTGCCCGCAGCTGGTGGACAATGCATGCCGTTGGATTAGTGGCACCCATTGCCTGGACAGTATTCAGAGAGAGATTCCAGACCAAGTATTTCGATGTTGTAGCTCGGTACGATCTACAGACGAGGTTTACCAATCTGAAGCAGATGGGCAGGACGGTCGACGGATATGCGGCCGAGTTTTCCAGACTCAGTCGGTTCGCTCCCATCTTGGTGGCAACTGAGTATGATAGAGCCCAGCGGTTCCAGCAGGGACTTCACCTAGAGATCTTGTTGGCAGTCGAGCAGTTTGAGCATCAGACTTTTGATGCAGTCTTGAGAGCAGCTAGGAGGCATGAGTATACCTCCCAGAGGATTGTGGATAGGGCCAGAGGTCGGAAGAGATCCCACGGCCAGATGAATCAGTCTTCAGCACCAGCCCCGACAGCCAGGTCTTTGACTATTGGAGCTCCAAGGCAGGCGGCCTCAGTAACGTCGGTTCAGCATTCCATCTCGACGTACCCTCAGCAGCAGCAGCAGAAGTAGAAGCAGTCTTCCGCAGTGGGATGTTCTCATTGTGGGAAGCCAGGCTATGTAGTGGCAGAGTGTCGTAGGGCACAAGGATTGTGTCTGGCTTGTGGAGCACCGGATCATAGGGTTGGATCCTGCCCGAATAGGGGTGGTTCATCATCGTCCAACCTTTCTAGCTCATCGGTGAGAGGACCAGCACCGGTCCAGCAGCAGCAACAGCAGTACCCATTGTCGAGGCCCTTGCCGCCTCAGACCGAAGTATTCCAGCAGCAGAACCCCCAGCAGTATGTACAAGCCCAAGCCCAGAGTCAGAATAGGCAGCGAGGATTTCAGCAGAGGGGACCAGCACCCCGAGGGCATGGTCAGGCTATGGCGATGACCGTGGAGGAAGGATTGGCACCAGGAGAGGTAGTGGCAGGTACAACTCTTGTCAACTCTTTTCCAGCTTCAGCTTTACTTGATTCTGGTGCATCGCATTCTTTTATATCTGCACGAATCGCGACACGGGTAGGATTGGAGCCCGAGTCATTATCAGTAAGGCTCAATATACTTACTGGTAACGGACTTGTGGGAGTAGATAGACTGTTTTTCTCGTGTCGGATCATAGTTAGCGGTAGAGAGTTCCCCGCTAGATTGATAGAGTTCTCGATGGCCGATTATGATGTAGTCCTAAGGATGGATTAGTTGAGAAACTAGTATGCTAGGATAGACTGCCACATTGGCAGGTTTGTTTTTAGCATTCCAGGCGAGCCGGAGTTTTCCTTTTCCCGAGGTGAAGTTGAGTCTTCTCCTCCGATATTGCGGATGGCAGTAGCTGTAGTTCAGTTGCCCAGGATAGTGGATGAGTTTCCAGATGTTTTCCCAGAAGAGCTTCCAGGTATGCCTCCGGAGCGGGAGATCCAGTTCACCATAGACTTGATTCCCGGGACAGCCCCAGTGTCAGAGAGAGTCTACAGGATGGCGCCGTCAGAATTGGAGATCTTGTACAAGATGATTGAAGAGCTTAGAACTAAGGGATTCATTCGTGTTAGTGGATCGCCTTGGGGAGCCCCGATGCTTCTTGTGAAAAAGAAGGATGGTACGTCCAGGTTATGTGTTGATTATCGTACCATGAACTCAGTGACAATCAAGAACAGATATCCTCTCCCGAGGATAGATGACTTATTTGATCAACTCAAAGGGGCATCAGTATTCTCGAAGACCGACTTGCGCTCAGGATATCACCAGATCAGAGTCAGAGAGCAGGATATCCCGAAGACAGCTTTTAGATCGAGGTATGGGCATTGGGAGTTCCTTGTTATGCCTTTTGGAGCGACCAATACGCCGACAGTATTCATGGACCTCATGAACCGTATCTTCATGCTTTACTTGGATCGGTTTATGATCGTGTTCTTGGATGACATCCTGGTCTACAGTAAGAGTGAGGTGGAGCTTGAGCAGCATCTCTGTGTGGTTCTTTAGACTCTCAGGGAGCACCAGTTATATGCTAAGTTCAGTAAATGCGAGTTCTGGCTCGACCGTATTTCGTACTTGGGTCATATCATCACCAGAGAAGGAGTAGAAGTGGATCCCTGGAAGATTGTGGCTATTGAGTCATGGCCAGTACCCAGCACCGTTGCAGAAGTTCGCAGTTTTCTTGGATTGGCCGGCTATTACCGGCGGTTTGTTTCAGACTTTGCCCGGATCTCAGCACCGTTGACCCAGTTGACCCGCAAGGAAGTACAGTTTGCTTGGACAGCCGAGTGTCAGAGTTCTTTTAAACAGTTGAAGCGAGGCCTGATAACGGCTCCTATTCTCACGCTTCCAGATGGAACAGGAGGATTCTCAGTATATTGTGATGCTTTAGGCAGAGGTTTAGGATGTGTTCTAATACAGCATGGGAAGGTAATAGCTTATGCGTCACGACAACTTCGTGATCATGAGAGGAATTACTCAACCTATGACTTGGAGCTGGCAGCAGTGGTGTTTGTACTTAAGTTGTGCAGGCACTATTTGTATGGAGATAGGGTAGAGATTTTCACCGACCACAAGAGCCTGAAGTATGTTTTCACTCAGAAGGATCTTAACATGTGTCAGAGAAGATGGTTGGAGCTTCTTGTGGATTATGATGTCAGCTTGCAGTATCATCCCGGGAAGGCCAACGTTGTTGCGGATGCTTTAAGCAGGAGAGCCGGAGTTTATTTCCTAACAGCGCAACCAGAGTTGTTAGCCGATCTTCAGAAGATGGGTATAGAAGTTGTTCGCCCTTCCAGTGTGGCATTGATGGCCAACATGCAAGTTCAGTCCACTATAGTCGAGAGGATCCGGATGGCACAGTCAACAGATTCTAAGCTTCAGCGACTCAGAACAGAGTGCGAGGCAGGACGAAGACCAGAGTTATGCATTCATGAGAATTGTACACTTCGACATGGTAAGCGTCTTTGTGTACCCAGTGGAGATATCAGACAGGAGATCATGTTGGAAGCGCATAGTTCTCAGTATTCCATCTATCCTGGCAGTACGAAGATGTGCCGTGATATCCGTCAGCACTTTTGGTGGAATAGCATGAAGCGGAAGATAGCTCGGTTTGTCTCTCGGTGTTTGGTTTGCCAACAAGTTAAGACCGAACATCAGAGACCGGCTGGACTTCTTCAGCCCTTGCCGATTCCAGAATGGAAGTGGGAGCATGTGACCATAGATTATGTGACTGGATTACCTAGGTCCCCAGCTGGTCGAGATGCTATTTGGGTTATAGTTGATCGGCTCAAGAAGGTGGCTTACTTTCTTCCATTCAGAGTTGGCCAGTCGACGCCTCAGCTAGCGGAGATGTACCTTAGGCAGATCGTCAGGTTGCACGGAGTGCCAGTCAATATCATCTCAGACCGGGATTCAAGATTTATGTCACACTTTTGGCGTAGCTTGCAAGAGAGTTTGGGGACTCTTCTCCAGTTCAGTTCAGCATATCACCCGCAAACAGATGGCCAGTCGGAGCGCACGATCCAGACTCTTGAAGATATGTTGCGATCTTGCACACTTGACTTCGGTGGTTCGTGGGAAGATCACTTGCACCTGGTAGAATTCTCGTACAACAACAGTTTCCAGGCCAGTATCCAGATGGCGCCGTTCGAGGCACTGTATGGCAGAAAGTGCAAATCCCTGTTAGCCTGGGACAATGTCGGAGAGAGACAGATGCTCGGTCTGAAAATGATTGCCCAGACAGTTGAACTGGTCAGAAGGGTCAGAGATCATCTTCGAGTTGCTCAAGATCGCCAGCGTCATTGGGCCGATTCTCATCGGCGCCCTCTAGAGTTTTCGGTCGGCGATCATGTATTCCTGAGGATTTCGCCTAACCGTGGCGTCATTTATTTCGACGTACGGGGAAAGCTTAGTCCTAGGTATATAGGACTGTTTGACATTCTGGAGCGAGTAGAAGATGTATCCTATCGTCTCGCTCTTCCGCCGTCGCTAAGCGATGTGCATGACGTGTTCCATGTATCCCAATTATGACGGTATATCCCAGACACGAGCCATATCCTGGATCATTCGAAATTGGTTGTTGGTACCAACCTTTCGTATGAGGAAAGGCCCGTGTCTATATTGGACCGAAGAGAGAAGACACTCAAGAATAAGACTATCACGTTAGTCCGAGTTGCTTGGGGTCATCACTCTTTGGATGAGTCAACGTGGGAGCGCGAGGATGATATCCGATCGCGATATCCCAATTTGTTTGACTCGTGAGGTATAATGTCTTCCTTGTGCCTCACGCCTTCGATTCCTTGCTTGAATGAGTGATTGCTTGCCTCGCTATAGATTTCATGTGATTATTATAGCTTGTCATTGCTCCTCTAGCCTCTTAATTAAATTCCGAGGACGAAATTCTTTTAAGGTTGGTAGAGTTGTAATATCTGTGTTCGTATTTCGTATTCTTGGAATACGTGTACGTATTTTACCTTGTATTGCATGATTCCTTGCTTAGCTCTTCCTTCATGGCTTGGTTATTCTTGGTTCGGGTTGGCTTGGTTCGGTTTGGGATTGCTATTGGTTCATTATGAACCAAGGGTGAACCCCTACCTACTACCACTACCATTTATTAACCCCACTTCCTTCTCTCTCTTCATTACTCTCTTCTTTCCTCCATTAATTCTTCACCTACCAGAGAGAGAAAAAGAGAGGTCTAGGCAAGTACAACTTGCTTCATGGAGGAACTCCAATTTTATTGCTTCATTCTCTTCCTTATAGCTTTTTAACTTACTTTAGTACTTGGCATTTTTACTTTCCATGGCCAGATTCTTGTAGGTCTAAGTTTATCTTATTTTCGAATTTCTTGGGTTTTGATCTACTTAATCTTGTTATTTTCGAGTTTTTAAGGTTCCATGTTGTAGAGAATTTCGTTCTACCCCATTTTGACCTATGGAAGTTCGAATTTATACTCTGGATGAAGGTTTTATGAAGCTTGGAAGGCATGGGCTCATGGTGTTCTTCTTCTCGAAAATTGGAGAAAAAGAACAGTTCTCTGGCAGTACTTGGCCGCATGAACATTTCATACGGCAAGTCGCTCTCAGCCGCATGACGACCCTTGTACTTCCAGCCGCATGAAATTCTCTTCCCACTTAGCCGCATGATGACCCGACCGCATGAGTCGATATGGACTTAGCCGCAGGGCTGGGAACGAACTCTTAAACCGCATATGCTCTGTCACCCCCAGCCGCATAAGCAATCACATCAACCCAGCCGCATGTGCGCCCTCCACATCGAGCCACATGAACCCGGGCCCCCATCAGCCGCATGAGAATCCCTTCCCCCTCAGCCGCTTGTGCCTGCCCCTATTCAGCCGCATGGACCTTCATCTCAACCCAGTCGCATATACTCCGCTCCCCCTCAGCCGCATGCACCTGACCCTATTCAGCCGCATGGACTGTTCTCTTCCCAGCCGTATGAGATCATCCCTGGCCGCATATGCCTTAGCCGTATGACTCTCCTATAGCCCTGTGTATTGATATTTTATTATATATTTTATGTCTATTTTATATCCTTACGCCTTTTGTCATGAACTTGATAATCACGAATTCATTTAATATGTTTGGAAATGATAATTGAGCATGACATGATAGTGACCCGTAGTGGTGCACACTTGACATGATAACCTGACATGATAGTGGCCCACCGTGGCGCACTCCTGACAAAGTACACTTGACATGATAACCTGACATGATATATCTTGATAAGCTGTTGCGACGGCTCCATGACATGACATGACCTGTATAAATTACCTGGACACCGTGGGCGATTGTGCTTGTACAAATAAACCAGTTCGGTCTTGCATCATGTCTAGGACAGGGACTCCTGAGTACCACGGTCAGGAGTATCTACTAAAATGGACTAAGGTTAATAACTAGAACTACACAGTAGTCATGAAGAGATTTCCCAGCTACAGGCAATCCCGTTATCTAGGCGCTCCTGGGATCTGTAGCCTGCCGTCGAGTAGGGCACATTTCCAGCACACTGTCATGTGTTGCACCCTTCAAGCTACCTAAGGGTACATGCGTTTCCTGGACGATGTACCCATCTGAATTCAACCCTAATCTTTTGACCTGGGTAACCTGGATGGTCTGCAGGGCTTGTGGCTGTGGAATAATTTTACTGTATCTTATTAGTAATTAGGCTTGTGACAACCCTAGTTAGTTAAAGTATCAAGCCGTAATTCTTGCTTGGCCGTGAAATGATTGGATGGAGTCTAACCTGTCTAGTCTTGCCCTGATCTTGTTCCATGTTACTGTATGACCGGAATGCTTGTATTTATTTTATCGATAAATGGTGAGAATCCAAGTTCTATTCAGACGAAGGGTTACAACCCCGGTCCTTGTTTGGTTTATGGGTTGTAACCTGCTTATCTGAATAGTTCTATGGTTATCTCGTCGTATATCATCCTGAGGTATTTTCTTTATTTTCAGTTTTTACCTTATTTATACTCTTGTGCTGATTGCTGGTTTTAGTTCCTAAGTGAAGCTTCCTTTGTGGCACTTGCTCTTTCTGGGGTCTGACCCAGCTGGTTTTGTGTGGCCATATTTCGGAGCAGCTCCAGAGAATCTACCGACCTTCCAGCCAGATGGTGGCCACTAGACGGAACCCTGGCAACGAGTGGGTTTATTTTTGACCTCCCACTCTATTGTAAAAATATTCTTTTGAGGTGTTTAGCCGACGAGCACCTGTTAGCTCGTTTGCACTTTACTTACTGTCTGCCTACGGGCTGAAACATGATTGACAGATCCTAGGGTTGATCATGTATGACTAAACTCTTGCTAGTCCTAACATTTTGTAACGACTAGCTTCATGATCAGTTGAATATGTAATGTTTGGGACGCCTTACTATTGTATATTTAATGGTCATACTTCTTGTAACCTTTACTTACTTGCTTGTGATTGAGACAATAGGCTTGTTCATGACCTTAAGAGACTGTTGGCTTGTAGATAAACCCTCATGTATCTAGACAACCGTGACCGTATATAGAGGTGGGTTGCACTTCAATATACGTAGCTGGCTATGTCTGCCCCCGCTCTCCAGTATTCTGGTTCTGGGGCGTGACATATTGTCGTCCATAATACCTTCAAATATAATACTACCAGTTGAGCTATCAACTATAGTACATTTGTCTTTATCAAAGTTAATACCATAACCATGGTCAGCTAAATGGCTTATGATGAGTAGGTTATGTTTTAACTCGGTTACTAGACAGACATCTTTAATTATATAATAGGGAGCCTTATCAATGTTGTCGATACCTACTATATAGCCTTTAAGATTATTACCGAAGGAGACGTATCATTGCGAATAATGAAGCATCACTGATCATATGCCGTGAGCAACCACTATCAAGGATCCATTTGCTTCTAGCATGTGTAGGGTGTTCCACCTACAAAAGATTTTGCAGATAAAACTTTTGGTGCCCATTTCTTGTAGGGTCCTAAAATGTTAGTCTTTGGTACCCATGCACATATCTTTAAATCAACTAGTTTTTTTACTCTACATGCAGGAAAGATATGACCAATGGTGCCACAATAATGACATCTAGCATATTGATTGTTAGATGCAGTGTGTTATGCATGATTGGTAGGTCTTGCTTTTCTAGTTGGATATTTGCAATAGAATGCATGTCTATTAGTCTTCTTGGGCAAAGGTTTTGTTGGGTTTGGTCTGACAGTGTTGGGTTTGACAGTGTTCCGGTGTTTCGGTAAGTGACACATGTTAGGATAGGAAGCAGCAACCTCAGGCTGTTTTCCTAACCTAATTTCTAATTTTTTGGAAGTATTATATAGTGTATTGTAATCAGTGGTGAGTGCATCATTTCTGACTAGTGCTTGCTGAAGACTCTTCTTCTCTTTGAGTAAGTCATCCTCTAATTTGGTAATGGTCTTGTTTTTCTCTTCAGATAGCCTTGTGGTCTCATGTAACTGCAACTTGACAGAAGAAGGATCACCTACCTCACTAGAATTATCATTACTTGTAACCTTAGCTAGTAGGTCGACAAGTCTTCCTATTTCACCTTTATACTCTTTGAGTACCTTCTTAGAGTTATGATATTTGCTACGCAGTTTTCTGTAGTCACCTAAGAGGTCACTAAAGGCTTCACCTAATTGTTCAAAGGTAAAATTATTATATGTATCAAATAGGAGGTTAGTGTTTACCTGATCATATGCCATTAAGCATATATTTGCAGTGTCGTCTGATTGTTCATCTTCTGAGTCGTTGGCTTCACTTTCATGCCATAAGCTTGTGTTGGCATATCTTTTGGATGTTGATTTCTTCAGGTAACCTTTTTTATACTTGTTACTTTTCCTGGATGATGATGAAGGTGTCGGACAATCCTTTTTTATGTATCATTTCTTCTGCAACCGTAGCAGATTTGATCTTTTTCATTGTTGCTGTTGTGCTTTGTTGTTCTTCGGTTGAATCTCATAAACTTCTTGAACTTCTTTACTAGGAGAGCTTGTTCTTCAGAGTCAGAATCACTGTCGTCAGAATCTTCTTCGACAGATCTTCTATGTTGAGCTTTGAGGGCGATTGACTTCTCCTTTGTTGAAACTTCTTCAAAGTCTTGAAGTACCAGCTCGTGAGTGAGTAACTTACCCATGAGCGTTTCAAGAGACATAGTAGTGAGATCGTATCCTTCAATAATTGCAGTAGCCTTTGGAATCCAGTTATTTATGAGATCTCGTAATAGTTTGTGAATCTTCTCATAGTTGTTGTATTCCTTACCTTGGGAAGACAGAGGGTTTACAATATCCAAGAATCTTGTAAACATCTGAGTGACGGATTCGTTTGGCTTCATTTTGAATGCCTCATACTCTTGAGTAAGTCTACCGATCTTTGACACCTTGACTTGTGTTGTGCCTTCGTAAGTAACTTCAAGAAGTTTTGACACTCCATTGGATGTTGTGCATGTAGACACCATGTTAAATTCTGTCATGACCCGTTACCCAAATTGTTGGGCCCGGCCGAGCCATGTCCAGCCTACGCTTATTAAAGTGTATTAAGCTGTTCTAAGAATCGACAATAAAGGATCTAAGCAGCTAACAGTTCTAATATCATATTTAAAGGTTCATCACAACACAACATCTATAAGCGAAAGTAAACAAGTACAGACTTAATAATACACTTCTAAAGTATCTAACTGGAGACAAAGTCCAGTATCCAAATATAAGTTCAAAACAAAGTCTAAGTCTCAAAACACAAGAAAGATATCTAAGCAAGGTTCCTCGCTGGGGCCTCTTCTGGAGCTAAGGCCAGGTCTTCAAACGCAGTACCATAATATCAATCACATAGCATTTTCTTCTCGAAAAGTTAACCTACAACGTTATCCTGTCAGGACGGGAGCAAGTACAACATCTACAACTAAAGTACTGAATATATAATGAAAGAGATCTACAACAAGAAACATGGTATGATAACTCTATAAAAC
Source organism: Iris pallida (assembly GCA_029216955.1). NCBI lineage: Eukaryota > Viridiplantae > Streptophyta > Magnoliopsida > Asparagales > Iridaceae > Iris > Iris pallida. The sequence goes on from JANAVB010033620.1 coordinate 15,737,308, forward strand.
AGGAAATACTGGAAACATGGCCTCATGGTACAACTGGGATCACAATATCATAGTAGTATAGAGAACATGGCATATCTGGAATCATGGTATGACTGGAATCACGGTAAAATACATTTGTCAAGGTGACACATGTATATCTAATATTTAAAAATAGAGCAGGTACGTGATCGTCAATAGGTGTACAATGTGCAGGAGGCACATGTAAATAAAATGTACTTCCGTACAAGTAAGCAAGCGATAGATGTACATATGTATAGATACAGCTAGTGCGCCTACGACAAGGTATACATATAAAATGTCAACCTTGCTCGGTACATACGTACGGGAGAAGGGGGCATGATCACATACTCAACTATCAGTTTTCTCATAACCCAGATTCTAACATATGAGAGATACGAGAACAGTAAAGACATGTGAGAGATACGAGAACAGTAAAAACATGTGAAAGATACTGGGAGCAGTATAAGCATGGCAGGTACTGAGAGCAGTATAAACATGGTAAAATATGTACTGAGAACCAGTAAGAAGCATGTAAAGATATAAGAACTGTCCTAAGCATGGTAGGTACTGAAAATAATATATCTTGTAAAGATTTAACTTGCAACCTCAAGGATCAGTATTTTAACAGAGTTAATACATGTTCTAGCATTAAAAGACAATAAATGAGTTTGTAGATGTACTTTCCTCGAGCAAAGCAAGAATACTAGTACGAAGATATAGATGTCCGGTATCCTATCAATAATGATATACAAACTCAGCCTCTAAGTTATGTTCAAGATTTTACACTAGTGGTGTGACACGACTCCTAACTAGATACTAGCCAAGTGGGGATCTAGCATAAAAGTCTAATATGAAGTGACACTAGATCCAAACTAATTTTCTAGGATCTTTACACTAGTGCGGGGTGAGGTCCAATACGTCTATAACTCAAAACAACACAAAATATTGAAATTCATAATTATTCAATAAATAAATCAAACTGTACACTATGTTCCAACAATTTTTGAGATAGACAAAAAGCTCAATTATACATAAAATAAAGTATCAAAATGATCTTTGTTAATTGTAGAAATTTATACTAATTTTTCTGGAATTTATAAACCCTCATAGATATTTATTAAAAATCAGCAAACACATGTATCCTGAAAATGAGTTCTGTTTTTCTATTTTTATAAAATACCAAAATTACTTATTAAATGCTGGAAAAATTATAACAAATTAGCTAAATTAATATATTTCAATACAATTTTTTCCAGGTTTTTACAGCAATTAAAATATATATAAAAATTTAAAAACAGAAAGTAACAATTTCTGAAAAATAATTAATTACAAATTAAGGATGATACATAAGCAAAATCTACAGATGTTGTCGGATGACAAAATAAATATCACTAACGTGTCCAAAATGGTCAAATTAGCGGGGATAGCCTACCCATAAGTCTAATTTAGACACAGGGGCAAAAGGGTAATTTTGGGTCAAAATGATGTCCGTCGTTGGACACACTTTGCACCGAAAAATGTGTCGGAATAGAAGTCCACAAAACCTATCAAATTATATATCCACGAATCCAGAATGATGATACGAACCCAACGGTATATTCGAAATAGGATTCCGATGTCCCGATCACAAAATGACACGTTGACGCGAACATTTGGAATCCGGTTTGCACCAAAATGCGTGCCAGAGCAAATGTCTTCAAAAGTCAACAAATTATATGTCAACGAGTCCAGAATGACGATACGAACTCAAAGGTATATCCGGAATTGGATTCCGATGAGCCGATCTCAAAATGATCCGTTGACTCGAAAAGTGGGATCTGCTTTGCACCGAAATGCGTGTCAGGGCCCACGTTCTCCAAATCAAGCAAACTTTATATGAAAATATGCCAGAACGATGCCACGAGTCTACTGGTGGTGTCAGAAATTGAATCCGGAGTTCTGGGTTCAAAAATAGAATTTAACAAGTGCAAATTAAAGAATTCGGACGGCCAACTTTGGCGTCGAATTCGACCAACCAAACGTGCTTATAATGAAACGAAACTTTAAGGAGGCAGGAAGAAGGTTATACCAGCTACGCACAGGAATAGGTAGCGCACCAACCGGAGCTGCAACGACGGAGTTACGAGCTGACGAAGTCGGCTCCACAAAATTGTCCAAAAATAGTTCAATTTAAAGTGTCAACTTGGTGGCCAGTTTTGAGGTATCAAAAGACGAAATTAACGTACAAAAATTAAGGGGATTGAAGAGGTATATACCGAGATTGAGACGGAGCAAAAAGTTTGCCGATCCAACGGTCGGATCTCTCGAAAAACGTGTACGAAGTCGCTGCGACGGAGCACCATTTTCGAGTTCAAAACTCGCGCGCGCCGACGGGATTCTGTTCAAAATGCACGAATAGCCTATGCGTCGCGCCAGGGAGGAAGGCGTTGGCCCCGAGGTGGTCGTCCGAGGCTTGCCTGGCCAAGGGGGTCGCCGGTGCCGGTGGCCGCGCGGTGGCACGCCACAGGCGGCTGTCGTGGCGCTCGTGGCCGCCGCCATGCTGCTGCTTTGTTGCCACTTTGCTGCTGCTATGCACGTGCACAGCTGCGCCGGCGGTGGCTGAGGCGGCGCGTCAGAGCGGGGCCAGGCGGTGGGGTGGTGGAAGTGGTGAGAGGTGGTGGTGATGTTGTGTAGTTGTGGTGGTGGGGGGGTGGATGATGATGGTGATGATAATAATGGTGATGATGATAAACTTGATGATGATGGTGATGAAGTAGTGAGAAGGAGGAAGGAGAAGAGGGAGGTGGCGGGTGGAGGTGTGTTCGGCCACGGGAGGGAGTCGGCTGTGGTGGTGGTGTTGTGTGTGTGTGTGGTTTAGAGGAGAGAGAGAGGTGTATGTATATATATATATATATATATATATATATATATATATATATATATATATAAAATATATATATATATATATAAAGAGTGAGAGAGTGTTAGAATAGTGAGAGAGAGGGTGAAGTCGGTCCAAGGGGGGAGGGTGTGCTGGTTGTAAAGGAGGGGGTGAGGTGGTGGAGTGTTTGTGTTATGGAAAGAGGGAGAGTTATATATATATATATATATATATATATATATATATATATATATATATATATATATATATATATATATATATATATATATATAATATATATATATATATAAGATATTTAAGATATGTATATATATATATATATATATATATATATATATATATATATATATATATATATATATATATATATATATACATATTAAAAAGAGGGAAGGATATTTAAAATAGGGAAGAGAAATATTGTATGGGGTATTTATGAAGTCATGAGAGTACAACATGGAGCTTGGGTTTGGGTTCGGTCGAGCCGGGTCGGGTCAAAATCGGACAGGGGGCAATAATGAAATTAAATATATATTTATGATCACGGGTAAATAAATAATATGCAGGGACTCCAATAAATGGGACACAAGCGTCATGTGGGTAGCAGGCTTCATGTGGGCCACGTCCATACTTTCGATCGACTAGGTTGGATCGATGTCGGGTCCCGAAATTAAATTAGAAATTAAATCAGGTTTTACGGTAGATAATTAATTGGCCTAAATTGAACCGAAAGTTGTGCGAAGAAAATGAAGCACAAAATGGAGTGTCTGAGTGGGACACGAAGGTCATGGGTGAAGAGCGTCTCGAGTAGATCATTTATGAAAGTTGGTTCTGAGAAAACGACTGGTCTGGTGCTCCTAAACTAAAAGTCACGGTAACGTGTAAACGATGATCAAAGATAAAAGTGGAAATAATTATTCGATGATTAATTGGTCTAAGTTGACCCGAAGTTGCACGATACAAAAAGAGCACAAGGGAACGAGTCTAAGTGGGACATGATATATCAACAGAAGATAATCTTGTCTACTTCAAAACTCGTGAAGAGATTTTACAGAGATTGGCATCCCTGACGCTCCAGAAGTCAAAGTTACAGAAAGTAACATTAATGATGAAAATAATTAAATAATAAAATATTTATTGAAAATAATTTATTTAGAAAATTTAAAATAGCCCTGAAATTCAAGGGGCTTACAAATTCAGTCCTGTCTAAAGCACAAAATAAAGCTTTAAAGCTTGTGCGTCAAGACTGACATGTTTTTTTTGCTTTGATATACTGATCATGGGGTTTCTCTACCAATTCTCCATCAACAAGAATACGAGGGGGCTTTTTATAACCATCAATCACAAAAGACCATAAGTAAAAATCTAGATATTTCAAGAAGAAACTCATGCATATTTTCCAGTATGTGTAATTTGTACCATCAAACAGGGGGGTCTGTTTGTGGCTTGGCCTTCACTTATGAATTTCACAGTTGCTATGTGTGATATAGTGATCTAAGTAACAGCAGTATAGATAAGAATATAATAATAGTGTTACCTCATTTTACCTGTGTAATCTGCTCTGATACCAATTGTAGGAACAAAATATAAAGCGCTATACTCTAGAGGGGGGTTGAATAGAGTAGGAAGAAAAAAATAGCTATTTATAAATCGTTAGCTACAAGATCATAGATATGTAAATGAAAAGTAGAGCGCAGAGAGCAAACGCAAACACAGGGATGTATACTGGTTTTCCTTTTGTGAGGACTAGTCCAGTCGGAAGAACTGTAGCTTCTAGTTGAAATCCACTATGGAAAAATGCTGCAAGTTTTCATGCGAAGTTCTTGCAACCTCTACAATACGATCTTTGATCCGAAGTACTCGACCAACTTCAATTGTGAAGTATCTTTCTTTAATCAAGCCTCTAATTACAATCACTCTGAAACTTATAGACCGTACCGTACTGGCAAATCAACTAGAGAATTTTAACTGGCTTGGGATTTGAAAATGAAAGAGCTTAGAACACTTTGGAATACCGTAGTAGGCTTACAGAGAAAAGAAGAGAGGTGTGTTGAAATGGTAGAAATTCTTCTCTATTTATAGGTTTTCGAAAAACAGAATTTGGACAGAATTCTTTGAGAGAATCTCGACCGATAGTCGTTGTATCCGTAATTGCGAAAAGACTGAGTTCAAAAATTAAACGTTCACTAACCGAACTCGAGGCAAATTCGGGCCGAATTCTTTTGGTGTCCAGAGTTGATTTGTTAGGGTTTTGCAAATCAAATTTTTGGCTTTTTAAAAAGTCAAGCAGTTAGGAGCTTTTGTAAATATGTTTATTTTCAAAATAAGGAATATTTTGAAATTATTTTGGGGTAGCCTGTTTGCCAATACGACTCGGTGTACATCGTATTCCTAAACTCAATAAATTGTGAAAAATACATTGAAAGTGGAAATACAGACGCAAAGACAAAACAGTTTCATGTCTTGAATCGTAGCAGTAGCAGTTCTCAACAGTCAGCCAAGTAGCCCTCATATCGAGACAGGGTTAGATCAATTATTAAAATCATGTTTGACCAAGAGCAATGAGCCAACATCTTATGTATCGATAATAAGTCAAATACACAGGCTGTGCCATTAACAAAATATCTTAAATCGTGTTATGTGAGTGTCATGGCTAAAGGAGATATAAGAATATTCCACAATTATAAGGTAGTCCCCTAAAAGTAAGTCAACATGCATAAAATATATGAAAGCAACGAAAAATGACTAACACAGTTGCTTGCACCAAATTGTGACTTGGACGCACAATTTATAATATATAAAACTAAACAAATAGTAATATGCTAAAAAAATATAATAAGAATTAAATATAGCAAAGTATACTTTCCTGCTGGTGGTGTGATGATTTGACAAGTCCACAAAAGCAACAATGGTGGAACTTCCACAAATGTCTCCATATGCTCAAATAAACATCAACAACATTTCGGGAATAAGAGAAATATCTAAGGTAGACTGTCCATAAGTCTATTATTGGACACAGGGACAAGACGATTATTTTGGGTCAAAATAGTGTCAATCGTTGGACCCGTTTTGCACTGAAAAAGCATGCCAAAATTTTATAGGCACTAAAGTCAGCAAACTTTATGTCTATGTGTCCAATTTTTAGATACAAAATCAATGGTTTGTCCAGTTTTGGATTTCGATGAGCCGTGCACAAATTGTCCAATGAATCAGATCGTGGGGCCCGCAAAACAATGATCTGGTCAACTGTCTTAGAATTGGAACAAACTTGAGTCACAGGACTAGCATAACGCTACAAATCCAATTGCACTATTTTTGTCACGATGTGATGAGCGTGCACACAGTAATTAGAAAATTTGGAAACTGTTGATACGATAAATTTCGACGGATGTGGGTCGAATCGTCACGCACACGCAACCAATTTAAATTATATAAAATCCCACACATCCAAAAAGCCCCTATGCACCTTTCAATGCAATCGTTTCACAACAAAGTTATCCGGTTTGTCGGTACGGACCCGGTATCCGAGTTTTCTAGTTTCTGAAAACTGATTTTTTGTGATTTTCAAACGAATTTTTCTCAGAATTAAACAAACTATCATTAAAACTAAGAATCGAATTTTGTTGCCGTGTAGGTTGTCTATAAAGTTGATTAAGTGGATTTCCAAACTGGTTAATGGTTTGATCAAAATCTATCTGCCAAGTTGGAGTTTCTGGACAGTTTCTACGTTTAGAAAATCAAGTTTTTTTTTTCTCGATTTTAGAACTCGATTGGCGATGCTTACGATGTGAACTAAATAAAACTATTTGAAAGGATTGGGATGGGGTTAGTTTAGGTACATACCTTGCAATCAGTTCAGCAAACGGACAATCTAGGAAGCCAATAATTTGCTATGAAGTCAGGTGGAGACTGCTACTACTATTGTACTGCTGTTGTGCACGTTGTTGTCGGTCGGACGGCTTGCAGTGCCAGTGCGGCGGTCGTGCAGGGCCGGGGACGCACAGGTTCGAGGGACGCATAGGGTCGTCCTAAAGTTGAGAAGTTTTCGGTGGTTTCTTTAATGATTAATTTGAACGTGTGTGTGTGTGTGTCTATATATATATATATATATATATATATATATATATATATATTGAGAAAAAAAATATATATATATATATTGAGATTCTATAATCCATTTCTATTCAATATCGATTTCAAATTAAATGAAGGTTTGGATTACATGGACGAGAATTAGGTAAGGATTTAGAGGATTCAATTTAGAGGAGATTTGGTTTTAAAATTGGATTTGTTTGAATTTGATTCAAAAATCAAAAGAAATCCCTACGCTTGCTCTCGGTCTGGGGAAAGGATAGTGAACAGCGGTATTATTATTATTATTATTATTATTATTATTATTATTATTATTATTATTATTATTATTATTATTATTATTATTATTATTTAAAACCCTTTTTCCTTATATATATTTATAGTTATAAAACATAAAATAATCTAAATAATTCTAATAAATCGAAAAATTAATTTAACAAATATACATAATATATTTTCATGTATATAAAATATTGATTTCATAAAAAAATCCTATAGATAACTTCCACACACAACATATATATATATATATTATATATATATATATATATATATATATATATATATATATATATATATATATATATATATATATATATATATATATATATATATATATATATATGGTTATCAAATTATAAATTTTCAAATATATAATAAAAGGCAATATGTACCCATATATTAATAAGACAAAGTCTATATATAAACATAGTTTATATATAACTACATACCAAATACACGGGTAAATAGTTAATAAAAAATATACATAGAAAATTTAGGGGGTTTACATTACTTAGCATGTATAAACAATTGTGAATTATAGAATTGATGTTTTGGTGATCTTGTTTTAGAATCTATCTTTCCTTATTTATATCTTCCTTTAGCATGTTGTGATTGAGTACATATTGATATTCGATGAACTTGTAGTGATTGTCTAGACATCATTCTACTATCGATATTGCGACATTGGCAGGACGTATCCACGTACTTATACATGAATATCCAGGTACGGATTGTGACACAAGTGCTTCATGCATGTGTTGTGATGTAATGGTTCGTGCGGTAAATTGCTCAATATCGCAAATTCATGAAAACTAGTGTCGAAAATATTGAAATATGGTGCCGGGTTTGGTTATTGAACACAAATTGAGCGTGCTTCTTAGCGTAGTGTCGTAGTGCTTACTAGTGACAGAGGACAAATAATAAAATCTAAATATCCAAATCCTAAGCTGAGAAAGCCACATGCAGGGCCAAAAAGCCATTTTCTGACATAAATGACCTATATGCGCAGTGCCCTAGTGGTTCGTATGTGCTCGGGTGTCGAGAATCCACAAAATATAATAAAAAGCAAGATCGAGGCGCTGCTTCCAAACTTTCATCAAAGTATACTTGCCTTGATTACGAGGTCACGCACCTACGACACAAAAAATAGGTTTTGAGTCCAGCTCCACACCTGTGCCCATGTACATAAGTCTGGCTCCTCTTCTCGATGTGCTAGGCTCAGTCGAGATGAGCTCTTATTCGACTCAAGCATGAGTCAGAGAGATCAAGAGAGAAAGAGAGTGAGGGTATGGAGAGAGATCAAAAGAGAAAGAAGAGAAGAGAGATAAAGATTGTATTGGATAATAAGGAATAGAGGGTTTATGGGTTATGTATAAACCCTCATGATTAAATCTTGGTTGTTCGATTCGACCAGACACAAATGAAATTTCCTAAACAATATCCTCATGTACGGATCTATAGGCAATATATTGTCGGGTTTGATAAATGCCCTAAAAATTTGGGTTTGGTCCGTTCATTCTACAACGGTCCTAGTCCGAGTTCACTTGCATAATTGTCGTTAGTCTTTATAGGTCCAGGTTGATCCACACACTGACTAGATTGCAATATAGACCCAAAAAAAACTTATTAGGATGCATATATGCCATTATTCTGATAAAAAAAATAAGTTAATCGGGTATCTCATTCTCGCAATATCGCGACACAAAACAGAGTAAACTATGAAACTATCCTAGGTTAGAAGCGAAATCCAAGAATATTGATCAATACAAGACAACAAAATCCAAATACGAAAATCACGAAAACCGAGATACAGCTAAAATATGAAATAAGATAAAATTCACGAATAACGAGAAAATTCTAAAGATCTAAAAATTAAGGAATACGAAAACGGATATCACAACTATTTTTTCTCATATTGTTCTTAATTGGCATCTCCTCTAACTTTGCAGAAATAAATCAATTTTTATTCCATCTTTTAGATCATTGTCCCTCCTCTATCTTAGAATAGTCCTTTCTGCTACGATAACTATTTTGGACATGTATAACTGAATACTAAAATTACACATTCTTGCAACATTGAATCAGTTACATTAGAGATCGATTGCAAATTGGTTTGCGCTGCCATTTACTGGTCAGCTTTTGCGGTGTTTATTCTGCACAGTCATTTCTTTTTGTCATGTTCCCTACTTGGTTTGGACTACACTATTTGCTAACATGTTGTTCTCGTGATTAATATTTTATATTGGTGGTTTGTTTGGTTGGTTGCATGTTGCTACGTTATACAGCGTCTTTGGTTTCATGGTTTGCCGAGAAAATGTTTTAGATGTTGTGACCAAGAAATGGTGTAGTGTCAGCATCCTATATCCTTATGGTACAACCACTGTTGGGATAGGCTAAGATGTAAACTGCTATGAAGTCATGGGGCTATGTGTAATTTTCTTGCAGCATCAGCTTGTAATTTATCCCTGATCTCTCAAGGTAGTTTCTTCATTGGGTTGGTCTCTCCATTTTTTTGCATCATTAGCTACCATATGACCTGACTTTAGGTGAAGGATTGCATGCAATTAACTCGTCGTGGCCTGCGAACTCGCACCAAACCCGCCTAAGATAATGGTCGGGGACTGGCCATGGTTTTCATAACAGAAGATTGCTCTTGGCCCAGCCATATACTAACCCAGGCTCGGCCTCATTGATTCAATATGATTTGATAGCCTGAACAGGGTTCATAATATGTATTCCTTTTGGTATAGGATTAGAACTTCTCTAATATAAGGGTAGGGTTTAAAGGTTTAAATTTATGTTTCAAGAGCATTTTGAGTTACTTAAAACTAATTGTTACCATCATCAATGATTAATGTGGACATACATAGACTATATGTGCACACATGAGTTTTGCTCTACAGTCTACTTGCATTGTTGATATAGGGTTTATCTTTGACCTGGGTTATTTATATTGACTAATTACTGTCTTGATATCTTTTCCTGAAGTAATTCCTTCTTGTTTACTATATGAGTGCTATTTTCTTTTTTAGAACCTGGTAATTCAAAGTAAGAATTTACTTTGAATTATAGATATTTTGTTTCATTTTATAATAGCTCATCTGGGACAAAACAGCTCTAAGAGAGTAGTAGTTCAGCTTGTTCTAAATTGTGATCCTGGTTGAAAGTTTCCCCTTCCCCGTACTGCTTTCTGGTTATTCTGTTGCTAGTTCGGATTGATGGGAGTACATAGCATTTTGCTTCTCAACAATTGATAAAAAAAACAAAACTGTGCAACTCTGATACGTGCAGTAACTAGACCTATCAGGATGTCGATACTTTATTTGAACAAGAAGAAAGTTAAAGGATGGCTTTGGACATTATCTGGAGATTTGATCTTTTCGGAGTTTAATTTAGAAGATCCAGAACTTTATGAGAAACAACAATGTAGGAATGCACTAAAGGATTTGCTGCAATAATGGTGTTCTTGATCTGTGGTAGAAATTGGTACTACTGCGATATGCAATACTCAACACTTTGTTTTAAAACCCTACTGATTGGATTATGCAATTTGCTCAACATATTCCGTATCACCATTGGTGCAGCTCTTTGTTGCATGTGTTCTTGTTCTCATGACTTCAATGTTTTCATTTTAGTACTAAGCTCTGAGTTTTGTTCAAGAGCAGGGTTTTGGTAGTGACCTTTGAATTTATTATTCCTTTCTGGAGTTCCTAGCTGAACCATCACGGCCAAGTGCTATACAGTTCCTTGGGTTTCAATTAACATTATTCTACAATTTAGTGATTCTCTTATTGTCAACTCTACCAAACTATGTAAGAGTGGGTGATTTGGCAGAGAGACTTCTTCCTGGAGAATTTGACGAACATAGTCATGGTTAAGAAAATTGGTTGATAAGTAATTGAACCGGTTTAATTCCTGACAAATTAGAAGATTAGGTCACAGATTTCAAAATAAGGGAAGATTTTGGATTAACTTTCAATAAACTTGCAGAAAGTTAGAAAATAAAATTGCATGATGAGATGTATAGATGTTTTGCTAACATGAGGGTGTCCAATACTACATCTATGTTATATTTTAAATATTTTTATATTGATGTTTTTTTTTTTAACAAATTTTTATATTGATGTCGCTATAATCTATTGGTCATGAAGTGTCGTCCAGTCTTTTTTTGGGCCAGGGGACATAAAGACAAGACTTCATCTTATAGTGACTAGTTAGTTGGCGTGTCCATGTTAATCTACAGAATTCAATTAATGGAGGGGTCAAGGTACAGCAGAGAGGGATGGATGATCACATACATATCCTCATCCATCCAACGCGGCAAAAGGAATAATTTATGCAAAGCCAATATTCCAAAATCGCTGGTGTCCGCGTTTGAATCTTTTCTTTCATTATATACTTTTGGTAAAGGCGCACGTCCTCTTTTAACATTAATAAAACAACATTCTACTTAGTTGCGTTAATCCAAGTTCGCTTATCTACCTATATTTTTAGTTTTTTATTTAACAAATATCTTATTGTTCCTCCTAATTAGTATGCTTATATTGCATATGCTTAAACCATCTCTTTTTTTTTTTTTTTTTTGAGATGTCCTTTGTCCAAATCAGACCGTGGCTACATAAGCCATCCAGCCGTCCGAGGAGGAATTCGAATCCAAGATCTGTGCTTGGACGGCCTCCCGTACTACCACTAGGCTAGTGCCTAAGGGACATGCTTAAACCATCTCATATAATCCTTCTTATTCTAAACAGCATAAACTCAACTTTCTTGGAATGAAACTAATTACATATCCTATCTTAGCCATATCTCCTATAAGGCTGTACAAGACCTTGAACAATTGTTCCACTATAAAATTTCTTATTATTCAGTCTATCTTATGGACTGAAAGGACCATACCGATCTCCAATGCCGAGCATGAAACGTGCCGCAGCAGAAATTTAGACCAACCTACCTGAGATAACCAACCAAACAATCACGAACATCAAGCCAAATCAAACAACGTACATGGTCGGTGAATACGTCACCTGGACAAATAACAATCTATCTAACTTAGATGAAATTAAAAAATTGAATAAAAACAATGTTGAATCCTTTTGTCCTAATAGATTCAACCCCTCACCACACTCAAGAAAAAAAAGACAGAGATTCCAATTAAATTGCTTATCCTTCCCGTAACAATCTCCCTGAACAAAGGCGACAACTACTCGATCAGATATCATCTTCCTTCTGTCTTGGATGGTGAGCCCTAAAAACAAAGTATGATTTTTTTCCTTAGATTTTTTGTGGACAAGCAGTATGAATCTTCTCCTTATGCTATTTTTGTTGGAGTTTTTCCTTTGTAACATGTGAAGAGAGCTTGCTCTCAACACATGTCTAGTAAAGTTTAGTCCCACATTGAAAAAATATCATGAGGTATCTCAATATATATACTTGGTATGTGTTGTTGGGATACGCACATGGGGTGGTGACCAAGGAGGGAACCATGTGGATGATTTTATTAGGAGGTAAGGTTAAGACTCCATGGTAAAGCATTAAGCTTTTTGCTCTTGGAATTTATTCCATTGGAGCTAAGCCCCGTAGGGGCTTAGCGACTCGGACTCGGACTCGGGCGCATGGACTCATAAGGCGTAATGTGGCGTTTTGTTGAAGCACTTTGCACTTATTGCGCCAGTAGGCGCTGGCAGTTTGCACGCGGTTTGCGCAGGGTGTGCACGGTGCGTGTATTGCGCTAGTGCGCGCGGGAGCAGTTGGGCACTATTGGCGCTGGTGCGTAGCTTGCGCGCGCTGTGCGCCATTTAGCTCAGATCGTGTCTGTGCACGATTGAGCAGATACAGCAAGTTCGGGTCGGTTTTTTTCCCACATCCCGAACTTTTTGCTAACTGGACAGTTACAGAGCGGGACTATCACTACCAAAATAAGTCATATCAGCGACAAGTTTAGCGACGCTTAATGATAACGTCGCTATTATTTTGCTGTTTAGCGACGTATAAATTTTATGTCGCTGTACGTCACTATTAGCGACATTCAGCGACGTATTGCGACAAAATTTTGTATAACAAAATTTTATGTCGTGCAAAAGTCGGTGAACGTCGCTATTTTTTTGCTATTAGCGACGTTTTGCGACGTTAGCGTAAGACGTCGCTAGTTTTTGCGACGTTTTAGACGTCGCTAATTTTATAGAATATAGCGACGTTCAGCGACGCTTACTCCGACGTCGGTAACTTACTTCCAAAACCCCGATCCAGTTTTCCTTTTCCCCCATTTCACTCGAAAATTTCTCCAAAAGTTCTCTTCCCCCCAAGCCGATCGACGACCCCATTTCAGTCGCCCCCTCCTCCTCCTCCACCGCACCTCCGCTCCTCCGCCTCGACCGACCTCCTCCTCCTACTCCTCCTCTGCCGACCGCCCCCTCCTCATCCTTCAACCGAGCTCCTCCACCGACCCCCTCCTCCTCCAACCGCCTACACCGCGAGCTTCTACTCGGCCATCCTCAAGATCCCCTCCTCCATCGACCTCCTCCTCTACTGCGAGCTCCTCCTCCACCGACCCCCTTCGCGTGCGAGCTCCTCCTCCTCCGGGCTCCTTCTCCGCCGCGAGCTCCTCCTCTTCTCCGGGCTCCTCCTCCACCGACCCCCCTCCACGAGTTCCTCGTCAACCGCCTACGCCGACCTCCTCCTCCTCTTGGCCAACTCCAATAATTGGTAAAGCCTAACCCTATATTCTATCTGAGTTTAGACACGACACAGACACAAATCTACCGACACGATACACTAAAAAGATACACTGACACAGACACAATTGTTGCTTGAGGTGCCGACGTGCTCAATGATAGGCTCGACGATGCTCGAGTTGTTGGCGATGGGGTGGAGGGGGAGGAGGATGCAACTGACGAAGAGTTGGTCTACGGTGAGGAGGTCAGTGGGGTGGGAGGGAAAAAAAAAAGAAAGATGGTATACATATGTAAACCATTTGATTTTGATTGTGAAAGAGGGAAAGACAATATACATATGTAAACCGTTTGGTTAGTGTGCATTTTTGGAAGACTAGTTAGTCCAATGAGTTTTACTACAAACTAGTCATGACTTTCATATATAATCTTAAAAAGAAATCGGAACTTCTCATATTCCAACCTTGACTCATAGTAACTTTTTAAACTAATTATGTCATGATTACTTGGTGTCACTACCTGCACCCTTTTTCTTAAAAAACGGATACGAGACGTGTCCAAGCCAGCCTACGCCGCAGTGTCGGCGGTAGAACGCTGTCACGGCCATGAAGATCAAAATCACAAATAATGCTCATTCACAAAAATTAATTTAACTTACAATGATCACAAGTTTTACATTTGCAGAAAATATAAACTTGTACAAATATTGAATGACTATAACTCGACTTTCTTTCTAGTCTCTAGGCCTTTGTCTGCAAGTACCCCCCGTATCTCCTATGCTAAGTGAATCCACGACTAACCTGAAAAATATGGTTTCTAGTCAGGAATAGAACGAGCACAATTCACTGAATACAATTTCAAATAAAGAAAATGACTATACAACAGAGGTTAGACATCAATTACATATTTTTGAAAATAAACAGGAAATACGGAAAACTAATAGCAAATAAATAGACACAAAAATACTTTCCCCAACTGTTAGAAGTACCTTTGACATGTGATCATTCTGGGACACTACACCGTACGGTCTACGAGGTCTACTTGCATGAAAAATAAGCACTGTCTACGAGGTCTACTTGCAGAAAAATAAGCATTGTCTACGAGGTCTACTTGCAGAAAAATAAGCACTGTCTACGAGGTATACTTGCAGAAAAATAAGCACTGTCTACGAGGTCTACTGCAGAAAAATAAGCACTATCTATGAGGTCTACTGCATGAAAATAAACACTGTCTACGGTCGGATCACACATCCTTGGTACTTCTCATTCCCGACTCAACAATTTATAATAGAGTATAAAAATCACATAACCAATGGCCAATCAATGAAATATAGTAAAGATCAATATCGAAATGCAGATAATAAACTGTACTCGCATGTGGTCCTTTGCTGGTGAAACCGACAATCCAAACCAAGCAGTGTGCCCCAATAGTCAAAACTCGTACAACAGTCCCCGGAGGCTGAAATAAATATTACCAATATTTTCAGAATAGTCAAATTAGCTAGGATTGTCTGTCCTTAAGTCCAATTCTGGATACAGGGGCAAAACGGTAATTTTGGGTCAAACCGTTGTCCGCCGTTGGACCCGCCTTGCACCGAAAAGCGTGCCAGAGTCAACGGTCTCTAAAGTCGTCAAACTACATGTCTACGGATCTAATTTTCCGATACGAACCCAGTCTGTCACGACCCGCACCCACTGTGAGGGTACGAGAACGTAACAACGCCCAGCCTACGCCGCAGTATCGGCGGTAGAACGCTGTCCTAGGTCAATCATCTAACAATATAAAGGTACCTGTACAGTATATACACTCCAAATGGAGGTGACATAACAGAATAGTCTCAATCACATCTAAGGCAGATACAGAATAGTAAAGGCAGATAGAGAGATCAAAACCACAATATAATACAAATGAGAGAGAGAAAATCTAAGTGTCTAAGATAACAACTCAAGAACATCCAGCTCAACACGAGTCTCTAAATATAACTACATCTCAGAACAACAACTGAAATTCAAATAACACAATACTGAAAGAAAAGCTAAAGCCTAGCTATCTAGCCTAGACTCTGGGAGTAGCATCCTGTACTGCAGCTGGATCCTCCAGAGGAACTAGGTCGCAGGTGTCGTCTAAGCCTGCTCCGTAATAGGTGGTACATAGGGCCTCTTCTTCATCCTCTGTAATATTTTCAACAGGTCCAGTCAGGACAGGAGCGAGTACAGTACATCTCAACAGATCATAGCAGGTTAGAAAATATAATCATGCAGTAAAGTAAGATACATGAACTGAAGAAAATAGTATGTAAACAGAGAAAGAACTGTAATAGAAATATCTACTATACATAGAGAGCTAATAGTGACTAGTGAGTTAAAGTAAAATATAAACATGTGAATGGCATAGGAGATTCATGACTACAGCTAAGAGAGTGATTCATGACTACAGCTACTGGGATAATATTCACATGTCTATTTCTACTCCCCCATCCCCAATCAATACACAAAGATCTGTTCAAGTTATGTTAAGATTCGTAAAACTTCACATGGCTCATAAAATGAGTGATACGTGAAGGTAATTCATGATGGCTCTGTGAACATGAGAGTACATGTGTCACAAGCGATTCGTGAATCAGAGGAAGCATAGAGATACGTAATGATTCGTGAAACGCATAAAACATGCAGTATCCGATGCTCCCGAAGGGGATAACATCTCATGAAAAGATTCATATAGTACCAATCCATGTGACCAACGTGACAGTATCAAGTAAAGTAATTTAAAGCAGGAAAATAATTCTAAGCAGGATATGAAATGATCAGAGAATGTACTCGCCTGGTATCCTGAATGTCCGAAGAGAATATACTGTCCGAGGAGTGGTGTCTGTCTCCTATAGAACAGTACAAGTCACAACAAGTCTAAAATAAGGAAATAGACTGCTACAATACATCTACATGAAGTTTGGGGTAAATCTAGGCTAAAGTCAACCTTTGGTCAACTCTAATCAACCCTAACAGTCAAACTAGGTCAGTTCTAGTCTAATTAAGTCAAACTAGGTCAAATGAGGTTAAACTAGCCAAACTAGGTCTAAACAAGTTAATCTAGGCTCATCAAGTCTAAACTAGTCTATCTAGTCCAATCTAGACTCAACCAAGTCTAGACTGGGTCAACACCAAGCCAAGCCTATACCATATATCAATATCATATATATAATCAAGGACTTTACATTCAACAAACTATGTAGTTATCATATCTATATATATATATATATATATATATATATATATATATATATATATATATATATATATATATATATATATATATACATTACTAGTGTATATAGGCAAGCCTAAAGGAAAGCCTACCTATACCAATCCTATATAGAAATATATATATACCATATCATTATTTTCAAGAATATAGTTAATATTTATATATGCCTATAGAGTGAGAGGGAGACATATAAAATTATGTGTGTGTGGACATGAATGCCATAGAGTGTAGGCATGTGTCACATAGGTGAATAGGCATGTGTGTGTGTGAGTGTATAGGTGACAGAAATGTGAGAGTGTGTGTGAAATGGTGTCTACAAGGATGTGTGTGTCAACATGTTGCGTGTGACAGGATTTAATAGGATAGGGTGTGTGTGTGTGTGGGTGTTGTGTGAGAGGAGTGATAGGTTGTGAGGACAGTGTTCACATGAAAAGTGAGAGAGAGAACCCCAAACAATACACAATATCTCAGATTTTTAGTCCTTACACAACATGAAGGTTCAGAAAAATCAGTTTAAAAAGAAGGGGAAAACAATTCATGTAACCTACACTAGTCACAGGTTCTTTCTAAACACCATGAAAATTCAGAAATCCCATTGACAGTAGCTAGGGTATGAGAGTTAACTCAAATTCAGGTATTTGTGAACTCAGATTTTGGGTTCTTAATAACAGTGAACTCAGGTTACACCAATTGACAGTGTAGGTTATACATGGGTGGTCAACAGTGTGTGTGTTAGAGGAGAGGCCTGTGTGAAGGAAAGTATACAGTGTGCAAGTGTGTAGGCAAAGCATAGAGGGAAATGTGTGGACTGTGTGTGACAGTGTTGTGTGAGAGTGAACTGATTTAGGGTATGTGTGTGACCAAATGTGTGAGTGATGATGTATGTGAGTGTGAAACAAATTTCAGGAATGTGAGTTAATTAGGAAGCAATCTCATGTTTCAGGTTTCTTGAGACCAATGACAGGAAATTAGAATATTGCAGTTAGCAACACATCTCACATTTCAAACCCCAAAGTCCATTCATAAGTCCTAATTGATATGGGCATCATCCTATACATGTGGGTGAACCTAGTTTAAACCTTTAATAGCATAAAATCAGTAAAAGCAATTTAAGTAACAACCAAACCACATGACAGTTCACTCAAAACAGTCCCTCAGTCAACCTGCAATCTAATTTCTCATTTCGAACCCCATATGCATCTACCCAATCGAATTAGCATGTACTCAACCATAACACATGTGGGTGAGTCCAATTAACCATTAACATCATAAAAAAAACAGGAAAATGTAATTTAATTATAGGGAAAAACATTTCAGCCATACATATCAGTCGAGTATCAGTCACATGGGAAAATCGAAGAATTTGACCCTAAAAACATCATAAAAACCACAAGTAATCATGTACACTATTCCTTAGCATGTAGGTATGACCATTAAACATCATAAAACATCAGTTTAAATGAAATTTGAATTTTGGAAATCTGAAACAGTTGGTATCAGGGAATTATCAGGGCACAAGGGAAATTCAGAAATTCAATTCAAATAACAATTAAAATCACAAATAAAAGATTGGTAATAGATGACATACAAGTGAGGGTGCATGAGGGTGTCCTTGTGTCCAGGAATTGGACACGAATCGTGTCCAGAATGCAATACGAACACAGAACCTAACAGTGCACAAATAAGCATCGTGCACGCGTGCACGCGCGTATAACACGCGACACACGACACGACACGACACGTGCGCGTGTCCACGTGTTCACCTAGGGTAGACCTAGGTCTGACACACACTGCAACGTGTCCACGAATTCCACAGACACGATACGACACGCGTATCAGTGGTGTCTGTGCACTCGCACAGCAGCCCGCGCGTGGCTCGTGCAACCAGTGCGGGGGCGATTGCGCCACGCACACTCCACGAGGTGCTCCCAAATTTTGGGAGCACGGTCGCAGATATTGCCCCTAGGCTCACACAAAAAATTGTGTCTCGACGTGTCCTGTATCACGAGTTCTAGCCCCCGATAGGCAGGACACGGCCTACGGGCTCGTGCAGCGTGTCCACGTGCAAAAACACGACACAAAAGGACACAAAACACTAGGACACCTTCACAAATATTGACACACACATCAAGATCTACAAATCCATGTAATTATATTTCAAAAATACGAAAATTTATTCCTATGTGGCATTTCTACAAACACCTAGTATACCTATCATGATACGTGTCCGATACGGACACGAAATGGATACAAATTGTGCCCAAATTACAGGGACAGCTAGGAAACCCTAAAATCTAACCTTATATGCAAAGAAATCAGGAAAAACTATGAGTTTAGATGATTTACCTATTGAGTATCAAAACTCAAGAAAAGCTTCAAAGAGGGGATTCCAAATGGCAACTCCAAATCTCCAAATTGCATGCAAACTGAGGTGCTCCTCCAAAATCAGTATAAAAACATAAATTAGATCCTATTGTAAAAGACTAGGACTAAAAAGGAGCTAAAATTAATTAATTAGGAATTTCTAAGGTTGGAAATTTACCTCTTTCTAAACTTGAGATCTATTTTCAAGAGAGGCCAACCCTAAATGAAAGAGGCATTAAATAGGGGTGGAAAACCCTAAGTTGGCTGCCATGGGTGGGTTCAATTTGGTTTTGGGCCTAAGTCATGGGCCTATGGCTTAATCACAAGTCTCAAAATTGATAAATCATAAGTTCTTGACTTAAGCCATAAGTCATGAACTAGTTCCACTTAAGTAATCCTTCCTACCTTAAGACTAATCTCTAATGACTAAGAGTAGGTTAACTAGAGTTAGACTAGGGTCACCAACTAGGGTTAGTTCTAGGTTAGTCTACAAGTCTCAACTAGTCATGACTAACATAACATATAGCCATATTTAATTAATATCAAATTCACACAAATTCTCATAAATCATAATGAATTCAAATAAATCCTAAAATGACTAAAATACCCTCTAAGCTAAAATGTACTAGTCAAACATCCTAATCATATGACTAGGCTCTAAGGTTACACTAGTCAAACACCAAAACCATAAGTCATGATTTAAATAGTTTTAAAATGATTAAAAATTACTAAAAATTATATTAGAATTTTAAATACCATAATTAAATAAATTAAAATACAAAATTTTAAAATTATCCTCATTTTAGAAACTGGGTGTTACACAGTCCAAAGTTGGATTTCGACGGGCCGTGCACAAAATCGCCCGTTGAGTCGAACCGTGGGACTCGCGAAACGGCGATCTGATCCACTGTCTCAGAATCGGACCAAACTTGGCATACAGGACCAAAAAAATAATACAGTCTTGATGGCGCAAGTTTCATCTCGATCTGACGAGCGTGCACAAAGTAACTGAGAAATTTGCACAGAGGCCGATACGATGAATTTTGACGGATACGCATCAAATTCGTCGCGCACACGCAACCAATTTGAATTCCGTCAAAGTCCACACGTCCATAATGCCATTACGCACCTTTTGATGCTTTCAGTTTGCGACCATGTCGCCCGGATTGGCGGGACGCACGTCGTATCGAGAGATTTTTCTAATTTTTTTAATATTTTAACACAGGTTTTTTCTAATCTTTAGGTGCTATTTATTCGGCACACACTGCATGAATACAGAAACTAAAAGAAGGGTTTCCATCTCCTATACATTGTCTATAAGTGTCTTCAAAAAGAATTTCGAAATCGTGCATGGGTTGGGAGAAAACTGGCCGCGAACTAGAGTAGTTGGGCTGCTATGAACTGTCCTGTTTCGATAGTTTTTTCGACAACTGCAACTCGATCTCTCTCGCGTTTTGGGTCACTAGAACTCGAGCCAATTAACAGTTATTAAAGACGGTTATATTGTGATCATACCGGAGTTTATGGCTCGCGAAACGATCGAACGATCGTTGAGATTTTGCGTCGCGAAGTTAGCTCCTCGCATGCTACCGCTGCTGTACTGGTCTCCTGTGCGCGCGCGTGCGAAG
The DNA here is from genome assembly GCA_029216955.1 of Iris pallida. Lineage (NCBI taxonomy): Eukaryota > Viridiplantae > Streptophyta > Magnoliopsida > Asparagales > Iridaceae > Iris > Iris pallida. The sequence goes on from JANAVB010033620.1 coordinate 15,758,484, forward strand.
CTTTCTGGCCGGCCGGCGACGCTTGTGGCAGCGCACGGCGGTGGCGCGCGTGGGGAGAGATCGCCTGGGGTCGGTGCTGGTTTCGATCGGGGTTAGGGTTTAATGAGTTTCGAACTCTGCTCGCATACCATATATGCATATATATGCGGTTTTTGCTCTCGGCTGAGACATGGGGAGTTTGGGTCGGGTTTTCAGCTGTGGGATGATTGCTAGGCCGGCGTTGCTAGGCCTGGCTGATTGCTAGGCCTGGGCTGATTGCTAATATTATTATTATTAGTAGTAATAACAATTATACATATAGCTATATACATACACTTATATGTATACATACCAATATATATATATATATATATATATATATATATATATATATATATATATATTTATATATATATATATATATATATATATATATATATATTTTATATATATATATATATATTTATATATATATATATAAATATATAAATATCTATTATACAAAACACAAAGGTTTTTAAATTCTAGGGCTGATTGTGCCAAGATAAAGAGTGGTTGGGATTTAATCTTGGTGAATCAATGGTTGTGGATGAAGAGAGTAAAATTTTATGGGGAATCCAAAAATGTGGTTGGAATTTAATATTATAGAAAGGAAAATAATTGTAACATTGTAACACCTGGAGTACAATTTTCCAAACTCTCTCTTTCTCTCTCTATCTCGGTTTCCTAAAATTGTCATTAGTGGCATGCCCAACCTCTCAAATCAGTAAAGGGAGAGAAGAGAGAGAGTTCAAAATAAAAATAGAAGGAAGCTGAAGAAGGAGCACCCCCGACCGCCGCCACCAGCAGTCCGTCTTCTTTCGCGACCTCGCCTCCCCCATCTCCTCCTCCCACCGCCTCGCCAGCCGCTTCGCCACCCCCGACCAGGCCTCCATCGTCTCCGCCCTCTGGCGCGACAACTTATCCTCCGCCGTCGCTGCCGACCCCCCTCCCCTTCCGCGTTCACCCTCGACGACCGCCTCGACTTCTCCCCCGAGCCCGACCTCCTCCTCCCCCATCCTTCCACCCCCGAACCCGCTTCCGCCTCTGCCCCGACCCCGAAGCGGAACCACCCCTCCACCCCTTCCCCGGCCAGGGCCGCCGAGCGGAGTCCCGGGAGCGGAAGCTGGTGGTCGCCGATGAGGGTCGGGAGCGAGGATATGGCGGTGGCGGGGAGGAGCGGGTCGCCGGTGGAGGGGGTAGTGCAGCAGAAGCAGCCAGGGGAGCTGCTGATGCTGCCGCCACCGAGGGAGGTGGCAAGGCCGGAGATGAGGAGCAACTTGCCGATGGTCCCCGCTGCCGGCGGCGACGAGATGTACGAAGAGGAGTGGGTTACTGTTTATGGGTATGATCATACACTGTTTTGTTCAGCGAATTTTCCGGTTGATATTATAAAATTCTCCATTATATTAAAGAAGAAAAAAAAAGTAACGTTTCATGCGTGTATTGATATTTGATAGTGTAATGCAATTTTATAATTTGATCTTTGTGCATTGAACATCAGATTATCTGATGCCCACAGGTTGGTTTTGAAAGCTATTACTTTTCATAAATTGTTGGTAAAAGCTGCTTATGTGTATTTGTTTGAAAAGCTATTGCTTTTCATAAATTGTTTCCGAAAGCAGGGATTGCTTCCAAAGCTGCTTCATCTTCGCATGCATTTATTTATAATAATACCAACATTTTCTAAAATTTGATCTTACTTTTATAAAATTTTACAAACTCTCTATTTCTCTCTCTATCTCGGTTTTCTAAAATTGTCATTAGTGGCATTCATTTAATGTCCAACCTCTCAAATCAGTAAGAAAGGGAGAGAAGAGAGAGAGTTCAAAATAAAAATAGAAGGAAGCTAAAGAAGAAGGAGCAGGTGAAGAGAGAGATCGAGATTTTTGGGCTCACCGGGGGTTCGATCGGGGTGGCTCTGGCCGGGATTTGGTGGAGGAGGAGCTCACGAAGGAGAATCCGGCGGCTCACTGGGGCTTTGTCGGCTCTCCGCGTCGGAGTTGGGTAGGGGCAGTAGGTGCGGGAGGCGGTCGTCGGCGCTCGACTGACACGGTGGTACGGCGGAGGTGGCACGAGGCCGTGGTAGTTAGGCATGGCTCAGTGGGAGTAGCCGCCGGTCGCCGAGCGAGAAAGGGGCACGCTGGTCGAAAAACCAGAGGCTAGATCCAACGGTTGGCTGGGTCGAGCGGTCTTCGGGCGCCGGGGTGGGGATACGGAATGCCGACATCGGGCTCGGCACAACATTCGTCGGTTTGGAAAGGATATCGGTAGGAGCTGCGAGAACCGGGAGGGGTGGGATGGATGATTTGTTAAACGTCGATATTACTGTTTCTTCTTCTTTTTAATGAGATATAGATTGACAGTAGAAAGGAACTGTTCAAATGTTTTTTTGGAGATAGTGAGATTCAAGCCAGTCTGAGACAAACATGTCACTAATTTTGGCTTCTTAGTGTATTTTGCTGTGTCTGGGTGGTGTCCGATACGTGCCCAATAAATGGCACTGATATACAGATATGTTAGTACGACCAAGTATGTTTACCTGACTGTTAAGTAACCACTCCGTCTTTAATGTTTGGGGATACGGAATGCCGACGTCGGGCTCGGCACAACATTCGTCGGTTTGGACTTCGGGGAGAGGGCACGAAACCTGGTGAAGCGACCGCTATGGCTCGGTCGGGCGATTTTAAGGATTCATGTAAATTTCTTTGTGTCTGAATCGTATCCATAGGTTGGACACAGGATTCCTTTGTATGTTCTGATGTAAAGAATTTGATGAAGAGAATCAAAGCGGATGCACAGACATGGATGCCCGGGGTCGGACCCAAGACTGGTCACGTTGGTGGTGGTAGATGATGGTGAGGATGGCATTTGCGATGAATGTTGCGGTGCATGGCATCTCGGTGGCGGCATGCCATCGATGTTATTAGGATTTCTATTTCTTTTCTTTTCCTGCGTGTGATGATTCGTGGTGGTGGTTTCGGAACGACAGGGAGGTCTATGTTTGACTAGGTGGTTCGGTCGAGGAGTGTTGCTGTATTCGTGGGGGTGTTGTTTTTGCATCGTGGAATTCGTGGGGGAGGTATATATGCAGGGAGGAAATACCGAGAATAAGTAGAGGGGATAGGATTTCACGATTGTATATGATCAAGTATATGTGGATGGTTAGCTAAGTCGTAGGCTTAGTTACCGTTTTTTGTTTATCCAAATTAGCAGAACTTTATATGATAAAAAAATGCTATTATCTCTATAGGAAATCTATAACTAAGTATACTTTAAAGCTCTTTTAATAGAATCTTAATTAAATAACTGATTGTTATGAAAGAAATATGATATTATCATTATAAAAATTCTAATTACTGATATTAGTTTAAACAAATGTTTTGCTAATAACAAACAATTTAAATAGATGAATTAATATTAATCAAATATCAATTATACAAAACACAAAGGTTTTTGAATCCTAGGGCTGACTGTGCCAAGATAAAGAGTGGTTGGGATTTAATCTTGGTGAATCAACGGTTGTGGATGAGCATTATTGAGAGTGGGGTTTTATGGGGAATCCAAAGAAGTGGTTGGGATTTAATATTTTGATGGAGGCCTCATAATGGTTGTGGATGAGCATTATTGAGAGTGGGGTTTTATGGGAAATCCAAAGAAAAATTACATCCAGCAGTGGTTGGGATTTAATATTTTGATGTGGGCCTCATAATTATTATTGTTTGTTGAAAATTGGGGGTCCAAGATTTTGAGGGGGAATACCTTAAATGAACCGTGCCCTATGGGCACGGGTTATGACTAGTATATATATATATATATATATATATATATATATATATATATATATATATATACCTACACTCATATATCTATATATATTTATATACTCATATGTATATACTTCATCAACATATACTTATATATAAAAATATAATAATATATAATCTATATATTATAACATTTATTTGATAGTAAAATTCGTGAATGAGTATTTCCTAGTCGCAGGCCCGCAATAGTACGACTAACTTAAGTACTATCACGAGTTCACATGATTAGCGAAAACTGACCTGCATGGGCCACAACAAAAACTTGTCACGATCCGCACTCGTTTTTTTTAAAACGGATACGAGACGTGTCCAAGCCAGCCTATGCTGCAGTGTCGGTGGTAGAACGCTGTCACGGCCATGAAGATCAAAATCACAAATAATGCTCATTCACAAAAAATTAATTTAACTTACAATAATCACAAGTTTTACACTTGCAGAAAATATAAACTTGTACAAATATTGAATGACTATAACTCGACTTTCTAGCTAGTCTCTAGGCCTTTGTCTACAAGTACCCCCGTCTCCCATGCTAAGTGAATTTACGGCTAACCTGAAAAATATGGTTTCCAGTCAAGAATGGAACGAGCACAATTCACTGAATACAATTTCAAATAAAGAAAATGACTATACAACAGTGGTTAGACATCAATTACATGTTTTTGAAAATAAACAGGAAATACGGAAAACTAATAGCAAATAAATAGACACAAAAATACTTTTCCCAACTGTTAGAAGTACCTTTGATATGTAATCAGTCTGGGACACTACACCGTACGGTCTACGAGGTCTACTTGCAAGAAAAATAAGCACTATCTACGAGGTCTACTTGCAGAAAAATAAGCACTGTCTACGAGGTCTACTTGCAAAAAAATAAGCACTGTCTACGAGGTCTACTTGCAGAAAAATAAGTACTGTCTACGAGGTCTACTGCAGAAAAATAAGCACTGTCTACGAGATCTACTGCATGAAAATAAACACTGTCTACGGTCGGATCACACATTCTTGGTACTTCTCATTCCCGACTCAATAATTTATAATTGAGTATAAAAATCACATAACCAATAGCCAATCAATAAAATATAGTAAAGATCAATATCGAAACGCAGACAATAAACTGTACTCGCCTGTGGTCATTTGCTGGTGAAACCGACAATCCAAACCAATCAGTGTGCCCCAATAGCCAAAACTCGTACAACAGTCCCCGGAGGCTGAAATAAATATTACCAATATTTTCAGAATAGTCAAATTAGCTAGGATTGCCTGTCCTTAAGTCCAATTCTGGGCACAGGGGCAAAACAGTAATTTCAGGTCAAAACGGTGTTCGCCGTTGGACCCGTTTTGCACCGAAAAACGTGCCAGAGTCAACGGTCTCTAAAGTCATAAAACTACATGTCTATGAATCCAGTTTTCTGATACGAACCCAACTGTACGTCCAAAGTTGGATTTCGGCGGGTCGTACACAAAATCGCCCGTTGAGGCGAACCGTGGGACTCGCGAAACGGCGATCCGATCAACTGTCTCAGAATTAGACCAAACTTGGCATATAGGACCAGGAAAATGATACGATCCTGATGGCGCAAGTTTTGTCTCGATCTGACGAGCGTGCACAAAGTAATTAAGAAATTTGCACAGAGGCCGATATGGTGAATTTCGACGGATACGCATCAAATTCGTCGCGCACACGCAACCAATTTAAATTCTGTCAAAACCCACACGTCCAGGAAGCCGTTACGCACCTTTCGATGCTTTTGGTTTGCGACCATGTCGCCCGGATTGGCGGGACGCACGTCGTATCGAGAGATTTTCCTAATTTTTTAATATTTTAACACAGGTTTTTCCTAATCTTTAGGTGCTGTTTATTCGGCACACACTGCATGAATACAGAAACTAAAAGAAGGGTTTCCATCTCCTATATATTGTCTATAAGTGTCTTCAAAAAGAATTTCGAAATCGTGCATGGGTTGGAAGAAAACTGGCCACGAACTAGAGTAGTTGGGCTGATATGAACTGTCCTATTTCGACAGTTTTCTCGGCAACTTCAACTCGATCTCTCTCGAGTTTTGGGTCACTAGAACTCGAACCAATTAACAGGGATTATAGACGGTTATATTGTGATCATACCAGAGTTTATGGCTCACGAAACGATCGAACGATAGTTGAGATTTTGTGTCGCAAAATTAGCTCCTCGCCTGCTACCACTGCTGTACTGGTCTCCTGTGCGCGCGTGCGCGAAGCTTTCTGGCCGGCCGGCGACACTCGCGGCGGAGCACGACGGTGGCGCGCGTGGGGAGAGATTGCCTGGGGTCAGCGCTGGTTTCGATCGGGGTTAGGGTTTAATGAGTTTCGAACTCTGCTCGCGTACCATATATGCATATATATGCGGTTTTTGCTCTCGGCTGAGACATGGGGAGTTTGGGTCGGGTTTTCAGCTGTGGGCTGATTGCTAGGTCGGCGTTGCTAGGCCTGGCGGATTGCTAGGCCTGGGCTGATTGCTAATATTATTATTATGATTAGTAATAACAATTATACATATAGTTATATACATACACTTATATGTATACATACCAATATTTTTTATATATATATATATACCTACACTCATATATCTATATATATTTATATACTCATATGTATATACTTCATCAACATATACTTATATATAAAATATAATAATATATAATCTATATATTATAACATTTAAATATAACCAATAATAATAGAATATTATTATATAATAATAACCTCAATAATGTCGATAATAAAAAACAATAATAATAATAATAAGAATTTCAATAAATCAATAATGATATATATATATATATATATATATATATATATATATATATATATATATACCATTATACACAGGTTAATAATCCCGAAATGCACAAGAACCTATTTTATACAAGTGTCATTGAATATCAAATAATAATAATATTTATAATAGTTACTTATGAATACCTAAAAATATTCATTACATCATTAAAATGAAATACAATACCTTCTTACCAAATTCCATCAACACGATTGTCATTAGACATGCTGTATGACTACATGGGCTTGGACTCAGTTCGGATCCAGTTTGGACTAGTTTGGTACAACCGGGTCCCCTTAAACTCAATAATATAATTATTAAATAAATAAATCATCGGTAAGGGTTATGTCGCAACTCGGCCTGGTTTTTCTAGTTAGGACATCACTATGGCTCGGCCTTCCCTACCAGGGCTAATACTCTAGTCAAAGCACGCCATTGCACTATCCGTGCCACGATTCCTAGTCGCCTTGTACTCCAAAACTCCACTATGGCTAAAATCATCTTCCGTAAAAATTAACTAAATAGTTATTTATAAAAATCTAAAAAAGCACCATTTAATTCAAATAAATAAATAAAAATAAATTATCAAAATTTTGAAAAGAGGGGTTACACTTGGGATTCTATTTCAATGTTTAGGGATCCATGACATGGTATTTAAAGAGATCTATGATTCTCCCTTTGGAAAAAAATTCTTATTCTTAAAGAAATATTGTGTAGTTAGCAATATTGTGTAGTTAGCGATGATGGTTCCTTTAGTTAGCTTGCTTATGTTACAATTATATTCTCTGTGAATACCGATCTTACCAGATGGCACCCATGATTCGAGCAGTGGCACGTCGTTTGAGGGAAACACAGATTGCTGAGGTGGCTCCTCCTACTGTTAAGGAAAAAGTAGCACCATTAGCTAGTGAGACCGGGAGTTCCATTCATCCAGCACCTACAGTGGAATGGCACTTTCCCGCCGTCGATCCTACTTTTTCGAAGATGTTGCATGATGGTATCATTGAACGTATGTGTGAGCTGCGTGGTCGTCATTAGTGTAGTTTTATGGATATATTTTGTGTTGGACTATTAGTACTTATTACCAGCTGTACTTGTTTTATGGAGATGAGTTTATGGACTTATTACCAGCTGTACTTGTTTTATGGAGATTAATTATGGACTTATTACCACTTGTTTTATGGAGATTAATTAGGCTAAGTCTTATGTGTGGTCAATTCTGATACACTATGGTTATATGGTTATGTTATGTGATACACTATTACCACTTGTTGTATCTTGATTACTTGGGATTCTATTTCAACGTTTAGGATATGTCATGATTAATGCGCCTATTACTTTTACAAGTGTTTCAACGAGTACATGTATCTATCTTACAGAATTATCCTCAAATGGATATGGATCTAAATTACTATCTGTGAAATCGTTCTTGGATGTACAACCGTCATCCTAATAATATGTGCGGTGTGCGGGATGAATTCATAGAGGGTGTACAGCAGTTCTTACAGTTTGCCAAGGCGTTCCCTCAGTACATGGACGGTACCAAAATTAAGTGTCCGTGTGTGAGATATCGCAACTTGAAATATCATCCAGAAGTGGAAGTCACGTATCATTTATACTCGAAGGGTTTCACGCTGAATTACTATCAGTGGAGCGCGCACGGAGAACTTGTGTCTTTAGCATCGGAGTATGAGCCTTATGTGGATGTCCACAACCACGCTGCTTATGACGATGGGTTGGTGAATATGGTTTTTGACGCAGCGGGGCCTAGTTTCGATCCGGACAATCATGATGCACCTGAGGAGGCACCGAACGCCGATGCTACAAAGTTCATGGAGTTGCTGGAGAATGCAAGGACTCCATTATATCCTGGTTGTGAGGATCATTCACCGTTGGAGGTGGTTACAAGATTATTGAGCATCAAGTCCAATTTTAATATGTCGTAAGATTGCTACAACCAAGTTATGGAGTTGATTATAGAAATATTGCCTGAGGGTGCTAAGTTGCCTAAAGACTTTTACTGGTCTAAGAGGATGGTGAGATCGTACTGGATGGAATACAAGAAAATCGATGCATGTCGCAACGGGTGCATGTTGTACTACATAAACGACAAAGATGAAGACGTCTGCAGATTTTGTGGTGTTGATCGCTACAAGGGTAGTGGTAGAGGAAAGTCTATCGGTGAAAGGAAGCCTACCGATTCGATGCACTACTTGCCGTTGACGTCGCGGTTGCAGTGGTTATTTATGGTGAAGGAAACTGCAGAAAACATGAGTTGGCATAAGTGAGAACAGATCGAAGGAGTGTTGGATCACCCATCTGATGGAGAAGCATGGAAGCACTTTAATCGAGAGTATCCAGATTTTGCTTCTGATCCGCGTAATGTCAGATTGGGTCTCTGCTCCGACGGTTTTACCCCATTCGGACTTTCGGGATCCCAGTATTCGTGTTGGCATGTGATCGTCACTCCATACAATCTACCGCCTTGGATGCACATGAAGACTCCGTATATGTTCCTCACGATTATTATTCCAGGTCCGAACAATTCGAAAAGGAACATTTATGTGTATTTACAGCCATTGATTGATGAGTTGAATCAGTTGTAGGAAGTAGGTTCCAACACGTATGATGTATCTAAAAAACAAAATTTTCAGATACGGGCAGCACTTATGTGGACTATCAATGACTTTTTGGCCTATGGTATGTTATCTGGATGGAGCATGCATGGTCGTCTTTGATTTTCGTATTGCATGGACCGTACTAAGGCTTTCCGTTTGAAATATGGAGGCAAACCGTGCTTATTCGATTGTCATCGACAATTCCTGCCGAAGGATCATCCGTACCGGAGGAACAGGAATGCTTTTCGGACTGGCGTTGTGGAGAAGGCTAATCCTCCGCCAAGGTGGCCCGAATACACGATATGGGAAGAGGTAAAAAATTTACCAAGAACTATTGAAGAGCCTGCTACGGGCTACAAGTGTGACGGATTTGGTCACACTCATAACTGGACGAAGAGGAGTATATTCTGGGATCTGTCATATTGGAGCACCAATCTGATTAGACATAATCTTGATGTCATGCATATCGAGAAGAATGTGTTTGACAACATAATTAATACTGTATGGACGTAAAGGGGAAGATGAAAGACAATCCAAAGGCTAGATTGGACTTGGAGGAAATATATAGACATTCTGTATTACATTTGATAGAGGAGGGGAATGGGAAGTTGAAGCAGCCTAAGGCAATTTTCTTACTGAAGAATGAGGATAAAGTGAGACTTTGTAGGTGGATTCAAGGTCTGAAATTTTTAGACGGGTATGTTTCGAACTTGAGAAGATGCGTCGACCTCAAGGAGAACAAACTGACAGGTATGAAGAGCCATGATTGTTACGTATTCATGAAAAGGTTAATTCCGATTGTATTTTGGGAATTCTTATTTCAGGTTATCTGGGATCCATTGACCGAGCTTAGAATATTCTTCAGAGATCTTTGTTCTACTAAGTTGCTCATCGTTCATCTAGAAAAGCAGGAGAACGATATTGCGGTAACATTGTGCAAGCTCGAGAAGGTATTTCCTTATGGATTCTTCGACTCCATGGAGCATTTGCCAATTCATCTTTCCTACGAGGCACGTGTTGGTGGGCCCGTCGGTTATCGGTGGATGTACCCGTTTGAGCGACATTTGAACCACCTAAAGAGGAAGGTTAAAAATAAGGCTCGGGTCGAGGGTTCTATTTATGAAGCCTATATTCTCGAGGAGATTACAAACTTCTGCTCGACGTATTTCAAACCTCATGCTGCTATGAATAGAACGAAGGCTCCGAGAAACGACGACGGATATCAAGAATCTAATGATGGAATACTGAAAGTATTCAATGCGTCTGGGAAGCCTTCGGAGAAAATAAAGAAGAGATATTTGAATGACGAAGAGCTAAGGGCTGCTCTGTTGTATATATTACTCAATTGCGACGAGAATAAAGTGGAGAAGCTAGAGGGATAAGTAATTAATGATGAGTTTATGTCATCTTAATGTAATAGTATAAGCTAATATTATCGTACTAATCGGCAGTTGCTTCGTTGTTTTTCAGCACATATAATGATGAGTTGAGGTCGGTTAGACCCTACCTAACAGACGAAGCATTATAACAAGAAATGAGACATCATTTTCCTTCTTGGTTGAGCGAATATGTAAGCAACTCGGTAATTACTGGCCTCTTCTAATGCAACTGCGCAATAAATAACTTACTATCTCTTCTTTGGTATTCAGGTCAATCGTCTAATTTCACCAGAGATTGAATTAATTAGAACTCTTGCCAAGGGACCAATTACTTTTGTTAAAATATGGCCAAGTTACTGTGTCAATGGCTTTAGGTTCAAGTCGACAAATGCTCCGATCAAAGACAGCTTCCTGGATCTTGATTCCACGAAAAATAGTTGTTTGTGTATTAAATCTTCGAACTACAAAGACGTCGATCCAGAAAATGATTTCTTTGGCATCTTGCGAGAGATTGTGTAGTTGACATATAATTATGGCAGAGAACCAGCAAAGATCATGTTGTTCAAATATGAATGGTTCGATCCGATTGAAAATCAAGGTTGGAAATTTGACAAGCATAGTCTTGTGGATATAAACTACAAGCGTAGATATCAAGTCTATGAACCATTTGTCCTATCAACTCAGGCTCAGCTCGTGTACTTCACAGCTTATCCGAGACGGGAAGCAACGAAGTCTGACTGGTGGGCAGTATGCAAGACTAAATCTAGAGATACTTTTGATGTTGACGAAAAGTTTATCAGGAGGACGAGCTACCTCTTGTAACCAATATTGTTGATGTGGACTCCACGGAAGTTACGCATTGCACGACTAATATAGAAGATGTAGAATTATCCAAAGAGAAAGGCGAAGCCGACGAAGGCGAAGATAAAAGTGAAGATGAGGAGGAGAAGGAAGATGAGGTCGAGGAAGACGAACAAGATGAATATTCTGAAGATGATTGAGAGAGATGTACTTTCATTTTTTAGATGTTTCTTTTAGAATGTACTATCTGGACTTAGATGTTTCTTGTAGAATATACTATCTGGACTTAGATGTTTCTTGTAGAATATACTATATGGACTTAGATATTTTTTGTAAAATGTATTGTCATATGTTGTCTTAGTTATTATCTTGTCTTTGTTGTACTTTTATATTTTTAATGTACTATTATTTGTTGTATCTCATCATATGTTGTTATCAGGTATGACAGGTCATCGCGGATCGTTCTGCATGTCCCGATATGGGGCACGGGGTACTGGTACTGGCAGAGGACAGGGTACTCATTCGGTACCTCCTACTAGTACCAGCTCTGGATCCTCATCGCCCAGTACTCTTGTGTATCGGATATTACCTCTGCCTTCCCCGACGCTACGTGGCATATCTCTTGGGATGAGTAGTTCCAGGCCTGAGACTGCTTCGTCGTCTAGCGTTCCTTCTGCTGATACGATGATGGAGACAGATGAGCAGATGGAGGAGGCTGAGCCGACGACCGACCAGTATCAGGCAGATGATGCATGCGCACCTCCGGAGGAGACGAGGACGGAGATCTAGGCCGATGGTACAAAGTAAGTGTTTTGGTTTATCATTTTTTCCTGTGTTTATCATAAATTAACTTTTCTCATGAATATAATATGTCTGTATAGATATCGTCTCACGTCGGTACAGAGACGCCTAGGCCACTTCTTGAGGACTAATTATGGTGGTCCTTGGATAAACTACTCTGATGCTCCGGACGAGAGGAAGGCCTACTGGTTTGCGCGCTTCAAGGTTAAAATATATTTGCTTTTAACATGAATCATATAATTTTTGCATATTATATATAACTGATAAATATTTGGTTTGTACTTTTCTAGGATATGTTTTTCTATCCACCGTACCGGGCCGAGATGATCGAAGGGATGTTTCCTGCCGTCGCTGCTAAGCTGATCCACGACGCTATTAATGATCAGAAGACTCATGATCGTGTCGAAAAGCCAATCCAAGGTTGGATCACCCCTGAGCAGTGGACTGCGATGAAGGCTCGATTCGATGAGCCGAGGTACAAGGATTAGTCTAAGAAGGCCAAGGCGACTAGGAAGCAGGGATCAAAGTGGTACGGTGGGTCAATTTCGATGACGGAACATTTCCGTCGTTTGGTATGTCTTTTTATTTCAAAAATATTATTTTAATGCAAGTCCGATAAATTAGTAAAAGGTGATATATTTAATTACAGGTAAGGAGGGATGATGACGCCAATATGGTGACTGTCTTCCTGGCCCAACATCGGAAGGGCAGGAAGCTTATTGACGAGAGGGCGGAGCAAGCCTATGTAAGTATTACAATAATATTTATTAATTTTAATACTTCGTGTTAGTTTTGATATAACTTAGTAAATATGCATGCAAATAGATATTCATGTAGTTAATAATAATAAGTACATTAGACATTAGAAGTTATAGAGTATCCATACTTTCTAGGCCGAGTTTCAACGGCTTAAGGAGCGGGCGGCTGCTAGTGCACCTGCTGCGGGAGAGGCCGGTACTTCCTCGCAGCCCGCTCCAACCCCGTCGAAGGACGAGCTGTAGGTGACCGCCGCTGGTGGTCTCCAGAGGGGTACGTACTATGGTACGGGATCCTATGACGCCCTAGTTGCGACACAGCCCTCTAGGGCCTCCCATGCTAGTGTGCATGGCCCACAGCCCTTCCAGGAGTCTGTCCGAGTCCAGCAGATGGTGGAGTCTGTACGTGACGAGCTGCTACGACGGATCCAGGAGCAGTACCAGACGGACGATGCTACGCTCATAGCATGATTGGATACGCTCGACCGCAGCATTATGGAGCTCAAGAATGTGACGGAGAGGACAGAACGGGGTATCACTGATCTTAGAGCGTCGACAGAGTGCAGCTTGACGGATCTGCAGGCATCACAGCTGTCCATGGGCGAAAGGCTCACGTTGATGCATGATTCGATGGTTGATGGCAGTACGAGGCTGTTATCTACCATGGATTCCTACCACTAGCGACTAGCAGCATTGGAGCTTTATTGTCCTCCAGGCGTGCCTTCATCGTCGTCGACTCCGTCGGCGTCACTACCTCCGACTCCACCGACGTCACTACCTTCTTCATCGGTGATGATTTCACGGGAGGAGTATGAGATGTTCCTATCCTTGAGGCGCGGCGGTGCCCCTCCTCCTCCAGATCCGCAGTTGTTCGAGTTAGGACTGTTTTACGAGATTGTAGTGTTTTTAGTATTTGTTTATGTTGTTTCAGTATTGGTTGTAGATTATTTGTTTGTGTAGACTTTCATTATTGGTTGTGGATTCATGTGGATATTGGTTGTATACTTTGGATATTCGTTTACCGACTTTGGATATTTTAGTGTTCGTTGTGTTCGTTTTTTGTCATGTTGGTTGTAAACTTTTACTCTTGTTTGCGTTGATACATATGTATATTGTGATGTACCGGTGTTGAGTATTCCACCGAAGGGGTCGACAAACCCAGAAAGAAAATGTGCTTGTGGTTTTTTTTCTTATTTATTAAACTGCAGGTAGAAAATATGATTCTGTGGATATTCTGTTAATTTTTTTTCATAAATTAGCGACGTTTATCGACGTTTAGCGACACAGGTAAACGTCGATAAACGTCGCTACATCACCAGGTATAACGACGTTTAACAACGTTTAGCGTCCCAGTATTTCCCTCGTCTACAGAGTCGGTGAACTTTGGTAACAACTAGCATACGTCGCTAAATTTACTTACATTTATTGACGTCGGTAATCGTCGCAATATTTCCGACGTGGCGTCGGTGAACGTCGGTACATCACCGACGTTTATTGACATCGGTAAGCGTCGATAAGAGCGACGATTACCGACGTTTTGCTTGTCAGCGACATGGCTTTCCGTGACCACTTGAAAACGTCACTAAATACGTCGGTAAAAAGTTTTAGCGACGTTTTTTGTCATTTTAGCGACGTTTTCTGGCGTCGCTAATATGACTTGTTCTGGTAGTGTATAAAAGCTTCTTTGTTCTCTCTCTCTTAGTATACAGAATATACAAGTGTTTAGAACACAAGTTCCTTACGTTCCAGAGAGTTCAAGAGAGGAGAACTATGCCAGCACCAGTTTCACTTAGCGCAGGAGTCCGTGCCATCCGAGGAGTCAGAAGAGCGGAGTGTTCCAAAGTTCTTCGTCAAACATGCTAGTTCCTGGAAGTTGTTCGTATGGGACGAATCAAGCTTTGAGCACCGGTGATAATTCACCCCAGTGGGCTTTCTTCCTCTCTAATCTAATCAGAACCTTCAGTTCTTCCATTATCCACTTGTAACTCATTCTGAACGAGAACTTCTCTGATCTAATCAAAAAAGTTAGTGGACGTTCGTTGTTACTGCTGCTAGGAATTCTTATGTGTCTTCTTCGAAGTAACACATTAGTTTTTGTGTTTCAGAATCCTTCAAGGATCTCTGTTTTTCACCTTCCTTGAAGTGTTCCTACGAAACATTATTCTTACAATCGTTTCATTTCTTAGTTTTCCATCGAAAAATTACGTCCCGAAACTAACAATCTCAAAGCTTGATTACAAGATGGAAAACTTTCTTGCTTCGCTATTCAATCCTAACTTCACAAAGTTAGAACAAATTGATGGTGAACACTATCAAATCTGGAAAATGAAGGTTAGCATCAATATTCAATTCTCTGACGTTGATCATGTGCTTTTTTAGAAGGAACCTATGATTCCAGAAACTGGATCTGCAGCCGCAATTTTTGCTGCTACTAAGAACCAGGCCAAGTGGAGAAGTATTACGACTTGTACTTCGTTGCAAACTATGAATGAAAATCATTTCTATCTTCCTATACTGCGTCTTAAATTCTGATGTGATTTATGAAGTTTCAACTTGGCGTATTAATACAAAAAGCAACGTAACGTTCTTGCCTTGTACGAGTGCAATTCCAGACTCGTTCGGCATCACGCCTTAGCGAGGACGATCGAGATCGGCAAAGTAACACCGGGGAAGAACGGTTTGTCGACTCGGGGCGTGACAATAGTATTTGTAGGTTATGATCCTAAATGCTATGGAAGACTCCCTTGCAGAATCATATTCAAAGAAGACTATTGCCAGAGAGATTTGCGAGTCTCTGGAGAAACTATACGAAGATGATAAGAACCGAAGCAAGATATTTTTAGTTGAAAAATATCACAAGTGGTTCTTTTAAGATGAGAAACCAATCTACAGCAGGTGAAGGAGTTCCTGAAGCTGCGACAGAAGTTGGATGATGAGGTGATGCCCCTCTCCGACAAGTTTGTTGTTAGAGGGATCATCTCTAAGCTCCCCGTTGGGTGGAGCAAGTTCTATGCAAACATGCATAGGAAGAAGTTGGAGATCAGTCTGGAAGATCTTCTGCAGGAAGTCTATGTTGAGGACCAAATAAGGGCTCAACTGAAGGTGGACGCACTGTACAAACAATCGGCTAACGCCAATTTGGTTCATACCAAGGAATACAAGGAAAATCATGCAGCTTCCCACAGCAAGAAGAAGGACCCTAACAATCTAAAAGTTAAGGGAACTTCCTTCAAACAGCAGAAGGCAAAGTCTCAGATGTCTTATTTCAAGTGTGGCAAGAAGGGCCACTTCAAGAGTTAATGCAAAGCGAAGACCAAGCAATCAGAGCAAGTGTGAGCACCCTAAAATTCGGGTTGATTTTTTTTAAAAATTTTTCTGATTGATTTAGTTTTTAATAAATAATTTATTCTGTATTTTTTTTCCTTAAGTGTACTTTTCCGTGCCATTGATATTTGGAGTGTCAGGGATGTTCAACTCTGGAAATCTTCTTCACGAGTTTTGGAGTGGACAGGATTACCTTCATGATGGTATATAATGTCCCATCCAAACTTGTTCCCTTGTACTCTTTTTGCTTCGCTGAACTTCGGGTCGAATTAGACCATTTGATCATTAATTATTTTTCCACTCTTTTTCTTGATCATTTTTAGCACGTTACCGTGACTTTTCATTTGGGAGCACAAGACTAGTCAGTTTCTTGAAACCAACTCATCATGCATGATCTACTCGAGACGCTCTTCACCCTTGACCTTCGTGTCCCACTCAGACACGCCATTTTGTGCTCCATTCACTTCGCACAACTTTCCCGACACGTGACCCGATTTTATTTCACCCCACGGTGTCACATTTATTTTCCAATTTGATTTATGAGTCCCCTGTCGATCAAAACCTGTCAGCCCCAATTATGGACATGGCCCACATTGAGCCTACTACCCGCCTGCCACTTGTGTCCCATTTATTGGAATTCCCATGTGCTACTTATTTATCCATGATCATCCACACCTAATTTTATTCGATTTTTGCACAATGTCCGATTTTCATCCAACCCGGTTTGACCGAACCCAGTCCAAGCTCCATGTTACTCTCCATCGGGACGTCCTCATTTTTCTGTGTCCAAAAATAATATTCAATACCTACTTTTCTATTTCGAATTTTGAGTGTAATTTCTAATTATTTAAATCCCTTGGAATGACCAAATTCTCAATATTTAATTCTAGCCATTGATCCTTTTAATGAATCCTATCCATTAATCTTCAAACTTTTTCCATACTCTCACAAACCTTTCCCACAGCCGGCCCTAAAATCTAGGCACAACTTTCTCTCTCTCTCACAGTTATTAACATTTCTTTCTCTCTCTCACTATTTTTTTTTCCTACACAAAACTACAACACCAACAAACCAACATCAGCAGCACCACCCTGCCGAGCTCAACCCTTCCTCCTCCCTGGCAGGCGTCGCCGGCCACTACTCCCCGGCCGAGCAGCCGTGCCACCACCAACCATCTCCTCCTCTTTCTCTCCTCCTTCTTCATCAATATTTCTACCACCACTACACCATTTTTGCCACCACCAACCGTCATAACCACCACCTTACCACCTCCACCCTCGCCGAGGTGCGCCGCGCAGCCCTCGGCCGTGCCTCGCCAGCCTGGCCTGGGCGCGCAGCCCCGCGCACAGCCGCGCGCACCAGGGGCAACAGCAGCTGTACGCTTGCGTACAGGCGCGCACGCACGCACGCGCGGGCCGCCGTCGTGCACCGCCGAGCCGCCGTGCGGGCCACCGTGGCCCCCTGGCCGTGCGCCAAACTCCGTCGAGTTCTCCCCTGACGACCACCGTCCTCCGGGACGCGCCGTCGAGGCGATTCGTGCGTTTTGCACGATGTTCCGTCGTGACGAGCTCGGGAACGAGGCTGGAAACGCGTTCCGTCGCAGCGACTTCGTGCGCATTTTCCTGGAAATTCGACCATTGGATCGATAATTTCTTGGCTCCGTCACAATCTCGGTATATCCACCTTCACTCATGTCAATTTTCGTCCGTTAATTTTATCGTTTGATACATCAAAACCGGCCACCAAGTTGACCGTTTAAATTGTATTAAATTTGGACAGTTTCGCAGGGCCAACTTCGTCAACTTGTATCTCCTCCACCGCAGCTCCGTTTGGCGTGCTACCAGTTTCGATGCGAAGCTGGAATAACCCTCTTGCTACCCCTCCAGTTTTGTTTCATTGTGAGCTTGTTTGATTGGTTGAATTCGACGCCAAAGTTGGCCGTCCGAATTCGTAATTTCCAACTTGTAAAATTCCATTTTTGAACACGGGACTCCAGATTTCATTTCTGACACCACCATTAGACTTGTGGCGTCGTTCTGGCATGTTTTCAAATAAAATTTGTTAGATTTGGAGAACGTGGGCCCTGACACGTTTTTCGGTGCAAAGTGGGTCCCACATTCTAGGTCAACGAGACTTTTTGACGCCGGCTCATCGGAATCCAATTCCGGATATACTGTTGAGTTCGTATCGTCATTCTGGACTCGTTGACATATAATTTGCTAGGTTTTGGTGGACATTGGATCCGACACGCATTTCGGTACAAGTCGGATACTAATATCCAGGTCAACGGGTCATTTTGAGATCGACTCATCGGAATCCAATTCCGGAGATACCGTTGAGTTCATATCATCATTCTGGACTCGTTGACAGGTAGTTTGCTGAGTTTTGAGAACTTTGGCTCCGGCACGCATTTTCGTACAAACCGAAATTCCAAGTTCTGGTCAACGGACCAAATTGAGATCGGGTCAACGGAATCCAATTCTGGAGGTACCGTTGGGTTCGTATCGTCATTCTGGTTTCGTGGACATATAATTTGTTATATTTTATACACTTATTTTTTTGCACATTTTTCGGTGCAAAACGGCTCCGACACGGATACCGTTTTGACCCGAAATTACCTTTTTGCCCTTGTGTCCAAATTGGACCGATGGGGAGGCTATCCTAGCTAATTTGACCATTCTGGACACGTTGGCGATGTTTATTTTATCGTCCGACAATGTTTGTTGATAATTTGTCTGAGTTTAACCTTTTTATAATTTATTAATAATTAATTCTTATAATGTTCGTATTTCGGGATTAGTACAACGAAACTGAGCTCAGTCAATTCCAGTGATCTCACATCGCTGAAATTGACAAGATAGACACGTGGATCACTATAATAAGATTATCAACCTTACCGATAATCTTCTTATCTCGATTTGCGTGACGTAAGTTTCGACGTACGAATAACGAAGTACACTTTATATTAGACTAGAATTGACCCTGATTGACCTAAGTTGACCAGTTGACCCAAAGTCAACTGTAAGTCAACACTTGACCTAGTTTGACTAGATTATTGGCCGGAGTCGACCTAGAGTTGTTTTGACTTAGAAGAACCTAGGATAATGTAGATTGATTATAGAGATTCATTTATTACAACTTGAACACCTTGTAACCTGTGTTGCTTTAAATAGGACTCTGTGGCTTCAGTTGGACCCCCCTATACTTATCAGCTGTTCAGGTTATCAGGCGAGTACATTCTCTGATCATTTCATATCCTGCTTAGAATTATTTTCTGCAGTAGATTACTTTACTTGTACTGTCACGTTGGTCACACGGATTGGTACTATATGGATCCCTTCTTGAGATGTTATCCTTAGGGAGCATCGGGTACTACATGTTCTGCGCATTTCACTTACATGGTGTATCACTATGCTTCATTGGTTCTTCGATCACTTGTGACATATACTCTTATGATCACAGAGTCTTCCTGGAATTCTTATCCCATTTATGGGTCTACTATGTACCACCCTTCGGGGGCTTACCACCCTTCGGGGGCTTATCACCCTTCGGGGGCTTACCACCCTTTGGGGGCTGTTACATAGAATCATAACATAACCTGGTTGGATCCTTGTGTATTGATTGGGGGTACGGGGGAGTAGAAATGGACATGTGAATACTACCCAAGTAGTGTAGCATCAGAATCTCTTCCATAGTGCAGCATCAGAATCTCCTATGCCATTTACATGTCTATATTGTACTCTGACTCACTAGCCACTGTTAGTTCTCTATTTATAGTAGATATTTCTATTACAGTTCTCTCTCAGTTTACATACTGCACTTATTTCAGTACTTGTATCTTACTTTACTGCATGATTATATTTTCTAACCTGCTATGAACTGTTGAGATGTACTGTGCTCGCTCCAGTCCTGACTGGACCTGTTGATAAATTTTACAGATAGCCTGGAGGTTGCCTGCTAGCCTAGAGGAGACACATTAGAGGTTGTTTAGATAGTTATTTCAATTGTCTGGAGTTGTATTTACTTTATGGATTACTGTATCTGAGTTTTGAGATTTGAGATGTATTTCTGGGTTTGTGTATCTTAGACACTTAGATTTCTCTCTATTGTACCTCTTTTGGATTTCATGTTTTATCTATCCATATCATGCTCTACCTTAGATGTGATTGAGTCTGTATCTGCTATGTCACCCCCATTCGGGGAGTATAAACTGCTTAGCATAATATTGTTAAATGTTGTGACCTAGGACAGCGTTCTACTGCCGACACTGCGGCGTAGGCTGGGCGTAGTTACGTTTTCGTACCCTAACAGTGGGTGCGGGTCGTGACAGCAAGGTAAGCCTAGCAAGGTTTCTATGATCACTGACGTTGTTGTAATGATTGTACAGGTCACTGTTGTAGGGGCTGACTCTGACTGGTGGGTAGACACTGGTGCTACCTGCCATGTCTGCTCAAGCAAGGAGTGGTTCACCACCTACATGCCAACTTCTAAAGTTGTTATCGTGGCGAACCAGGCACAAGCTGAAGTGCTCGGGATCGGGACGGGGGTTTTGAAGGTGACTTCGGGGAAGTCTCTGACACTTCAGGGTGTGAAGCATGTACCTGCTATCGCAAAGAACCTGATCTCGGGAGGCCTACTCTGCAATACAGGCCTCAGGATGGACACCAATACTGGTCATTCGAGTATGGAGGTATCTAGCATATGTGAATCTTCCAGATATGAAGATTCAGAAGCTTGGAACAAAGCAAAGACAATATTTTTAGGTTGTGCCGAGAAGAGGGATGCTCAGAGATTTCTTGATATTGAGTCAAATCATATAATTGAATCTCGCGACGAAGAATATTTTGAAGACAAATTTGCAAGGCACAAGAATATTATTCTTATGGACATTCTGGAGAACAATGAGGGTGCGCAAGAAACTGAAGTTTTCAATGACGATGTATCCAAAAAGATGTTGTTGTTGAAACAACGGTTGAGCCAAAACTCGCTGAGCCATCAGCTAAGCGTGTGAGGAGGCCGAAGGACTTCGGAAATGACTTTGTCACCTATCATGTGGAAGCAGATCTGCTTACCTATGATGAGGCGATAAAGACCAGAGACGCAGTTTTCTGGAAGGAGGCGATAAATAATAAAATTGATTCCATTACCTCATATAACACTTGGGTGTTTGTTGATATTCCTGAAGGAGCAAAACCCATCGGACGCAAATGGATCTTCAAAAAGAAGATGAAAGCAGATGGAACTATTGACAACTTCAAGACTAGGTTGGTAGCCAATGGATTTTCTCAGAAGCAAGGGATCGACTACTTTGACACGTATGCTCCAGTCGTCCGGATGACCACCATCAGAGTGTTGATTGCTTTCGCAGTAATACATAAGATGGTGATACATCAGATGGATGTGAAAACGGCTTTCCTAAATGGCGAGCTGATCGAAGAGATTTACATGCAACAGCCAGAGGGATTTGTCGTCAAGGGTCTTGAAGACAAAGTCTGCAAGTTGGTAAAATTTTTGTACGGTCTTCAACAACCTTCCAAGATGTGGCATAAAAAATTTGACAAGATTATAAGGTTAAATGGCTACAGGGTCAGCGAGACGAACAAGTGTGTTTACACAAAGTTCGCTGATTGCAGAGGTGTAACCGTTTGTCTGTACGTGGACGACATGCTAATCCTAGGTACGGATATGGACCGTGTCACAAAGAAAAAGAAGTTCATCTCGAGCAAGTTCAATATAAAGGACTTGGGGGAAGCTAATGTGAACTTCGGGATCAAGATCATCCGGACAGACACTGGACTAGCGCTGTCACAGTCTCATTATATTGAGAAGATGATCACACTTTACGGGTATCAGGATCTTCCAGGGATCGATACGCCTTACAGGTGTGATCTAAAACTGAAGCCTAATTCAAGAAAAAGCGTCAGGCAGCTGGAGTACGCAAGCGTTATCGGAAGTTTGATGTATGCTACTACTGCCACAAGGCCTGACATAGCTTTCGTCGTGGGAATGCTGAGTCATTTTACGAGCAACTCAGACATTGAGCAATAAAAAGCTGTAAAACTAGTTATGAGATATCTCAAGAAGACTCAGACATATGCACTGCACTATAGCGGAGATCTACCGGTAGTAGAAGGCTTTAGTGATGCTAGCTGGTGCTCAGAGTTGGAGAGCGAGAGGTCCATAGGTGGATTTATTTTCACAATGGGTGGAGCTGCTATATCGTGGAAGTCCAAGAAGCATAATATGCTCTCGTGGTCATCCATGGAATCTGAGTTCTTTGCACTTGATACCGCAGCGGAGGAAGGAGAATGGCTTCGGGAGCTCATGTATAATCTTTCAGTAGTTGGGACACAAATACCAGCAATACCGATATACTGCGACAGATAGGCGACTACGTCGGTGGCATCAAATGACCTCTTCAATAGGAAGAAGAGGACTGTGTTGTTAAAGCACAAGGCAGTATACGATCTCATTAAGAGAGGTATTATTACAGTGATTCATATTCGGAGTCAGAAGAATGTGGATCCATTCACCAAAGGCCTTAAGTGCCAGCTGGTCGATGACACAGCAAGAAAAATGGGCTTGAAGGCATTCTGATATTATGTTATTGTAATCCTACAATAAAGTTTTATGCTATTAGTTCAAAGAGAAATCTACTAGGCATCTAGCTTTTTGTTCAAGGAAGGACCACTAACTGGAAAATTATTCGGAATAGTGGGTACATGTCCTCTGTGGCATGGAGAGGTTACGAACCTATAACCACTGTTGTCTACTATTATTTTCTGCAGAAAATAGAACTTGTGAGAGGTTGGCTTAAATGCCTTAATGAGTTTTCAGTAAGAATGAATGCCTGGTGTGCTTTACAGGAAGCACGGTAGCACAGTACTACAAGGAATGAAACTCCATGCTACAGTAGGATGACTCCACCATGAGGTTCTGGAAAGGGGTAATGCCTCGGCTTTGCGAGCCAAGTCACAATGGAGTAGCTCCACAAATAGGCCGGTAGCCTAATGCTGTATGACAAAATTAAATAGGGGTAGTCAGCACTACAAAGGAGAGGTGTTCCTCATGTTACAGTAGCACGACACCACGATGAGGTATCCGGATAGGGATAAAGCCTCGGCCTTGCAAGATATGTCGTTACGACGTAACAACACAAGGGAGCCTAAGACTTCATGTTAGATATTATGGCACTACAAAGAGACTGTGACCTTATGCTACGGTAGTACGATACTACGATGAGGTTACCGGTGGGGTAATGCCTCGACTTTAGGCCATGTCATAGCGGCATAGCACCGCAAGGGAAGCGCAAGGCTTCATGTCATGTCTCTTTAATAAAGTACTCACCTATAGTGTATGGAAAGAGGTACCAGGCCGTCTCTTGAGGGTAAACTTGTAGACGCCCAAAATTATATATTAAAATCAGGCTGGCACAGAGCCATTAATGTGTAGCCAGAAACACATGTAACTATATTATGTGAGTGGAAAAAATTTCAGCTATGGTACAGAATTCAAGGCTTAGTCCATTCTTGTATTATAGTCTGTTGTTTGCCCATGCGGGAAGATTCAAGTTGTAAGCAAAATCTCTCTTAATGCATGATAGACAATTACTATGGGAACACTCAACTCCATATATCGAGATATGTGGAGGATTGTTGGAGCTTTTCCTTTGTAACATATAAAAAGAGCTTGCTCTCAACACATGCCTAGTAAAGTTTAGTCCCATATTGGAAAAGCATCATGAGGTATCTTAATATATATATACTTGGTATGTGTTGTTGAGATATGCACATGGGATGGTGACCCTAAGGAGGGAACCATGTGGATGATTTTACTAGGAGGTAAGGTTAAGACTCCATGGTAAAGCATTAGCTTTTTGCTCTTAGAATTTATTCCTTTGGAGCTAAGCCCCATAGGGGATTAGCGACTGGGACTCAGGCTCACGGGCTCATGAGGCTTAATGTGGCATTTGGTTGGCGCACTTAGCACTTAGCACGTCAGTATCGTCGCTAGGCGCATAGTACGCTTAAGTTGCACTCGTTGCGCGAGCCTCTTGTGCGGCCGTTCGTGCGCCAGTTGGCATGGCAAGATGGTACGGTCCGATCGCGTGGCCAGATGGCGCACTAGTGGGCGCTCCAGTTGGTACGCCAGTAGGTGCTGCCAGTTGGCACGGCCAGTTGGCGCTGCAGTTGGCGTGCGGTTTGTGCAGGGTGTGCGCGGTGCGCGTATTGCGCTAGTGCACGTGGGAGCGGCTGGGCTCTATTGGCACTGGTGCATAGCTTGTGTGCACTATGTACCATTTAGCTCAGATCGTGTCTGTGCACGATTGAGCAGTTACAGCATGTGCGTGATGGTTTTTTTCTACATCCCGAACTTGTTGCTAACTAGGCGGTTACAGAGCGGGACTATAAAAGCTTCTCTATTCTGTCTCTCTCTCTCTCATTGTACAGAATATAAAAGTATTCAGAACACATGTTTCTTATGAATCTAGAGAGTTCAAGAGGGAAAAGAAGTGTGCCAGCACCAGTGCCACGTAGTGCAGGAGTCCGTGCCATCAAAGGAGTCAAAAGAGCGGAGTGTTCCAAAGTTCTCCATCGAACTTGCTGGTTCCTTGAAGCTGTTTGTGTGGGGCGAATCGAGATTTGAGCGCTGGTGATAATTCACCCCAACAGGCTTTCTTCCTCTCTGATCTACTCGAAACCTTCAGTTCTTCCATTATCCACTTGCAACTCGTTCTGAACGAGAACTTCTCTGATCTAATCAAAAACGTTAGTAGACGTTCGTTGCTGCTGCTGCTACAAATTCTTCTGTGTCTTATTCGAAGTAATACATTAGTTTTCGTCTTTCAGAATCCTCCAAGGATCTCTGTTTTGCACCTTCCTTGAAGTGTTGCTACGAAACATTGTTCTTACAATCGTTTTATTTATCAGTTTTCTATCAAAAAATTACGCCCGGGGACTAATAGTTTTTTGTGCCTCTACCCTCAACCTATATAAATAGAATGAAAAATATTTTTTTGGGTCATATTAGAAGTCCTAAAATAACATACTATTAAAGTTGGTCGTCAAACAAATCCTATGATGTAGATTAGAACCCAAAAATAATTCAATCCTGACAACATCGAACTCGGGCATAGTTCGGTTGGCCCCTTGCCAATAATTCTGGAACAAAAGTACTGTGCCCAGCTCAAACACGGCTAGGGACCAAACTCTTGTTGAGTTATGTCCCTATCATCCAGAGTTGATCTAGCATTCTTTTCCTCCAGTCTGATGAGAAGTGCTGACCTCCATGGCTCCTCATCTAGACTCTAAGCGTGTTGTCCCGCGATAGATTTTTTTTCTCTCCTTTGTCAGAACACAGATCTCCGATCCCTCGAGCTACTTTGCATCTTCCGTCGTCTCCAACTCCTCAACCGTCACGTCAACGTTAGCTGTCATGCATAGTGCCTTATGCACTACTAAGATAATGTCGATATCAACAACACAGCCAAATTCGAAGTTTCTGGCGATCGTCCTAACTATAAGTCTTGGCTGCCTATATCTAATTTTTGTCTTCACTAGAACGTGCTACGTTTTGACAAGCTTCTTCGCACTTGGCTGGATAACAACGTGAACGGTGCGGTTCTTCTGAGATTCAGACCCCTGAACATGTCCACATTTATATCCGACATTGAAGCTCTTCCATACACATGCATCCTCGAGTAAAATATTATGCACTATACATGTTGTCGATGACCCACATCTCCCCCTTAACTGTGTGAAGTTCTTATCACATATTGAGTTTATTGCACAGCTTGATCTCCTTCCTGGAACTACTAAAACGTCCAATGTCGCTCCGTAAAGCTTTGGCAAACCACCCGTCACCAAACCCGGATTTGTGGAACAGCTCCTGGAGACCGACCAACTGTCATGGAAACGACATACTGACCCTCAATCTTCAACTTTTCACCATTCATTACTTTGACTTGACGAATCGAATCCTTTGTATCACATGAAAACCTTTCAAGACGAGTTTTTAATGATCCACAAACTTATATCGAATATCCCTCAAGCCTCCATTTGATATATGTGGCCTTCATGCACACCTCAATAGTTTGAGCCTTTACATGCTACAATATATATTTCCTCGAGCCAGCTGTTTGAAATCCTTTGTAAGCATCTAATTATTGTCCCCCAAACATACTACGACAGCCTTCATCGGCCAGTATCCTACCAAAATCAGGTTTTAGTGTAAACTTGGTACATGTCACATCCCCTTAAGAACGAGCTTCTTACCAAGCTCAATTATCAAATGAACAATACCGATGCCCATAACTGCAGCCATCCCTTTGTTGCCCATCTTAGCACATCCAAATCTACCAACTCAGTATGATATGAAGATCCTCCTATACGGAGTAGTGTAATACAATGCTCCCATTTTTAAGACCCAATCGCCATTATAACACGTGCTATAAGGTTCCTCTGCGTCAGTTGTTATGATGAGGATATCTTAAAATATCGTGAGATCCTCCTAATTATCCTTTCCTTCAGCCTTCTAAGTTTTGAACTTTATATAGTTTCTCTTAATATGACCCCTTTAGCAATAGTGATAGTAGCATACCGTGTGCGCAGTCCACACTTGCAGGATCCCGAGAACTCCCTTCGTCCTCTTCTGTGACTTGAGTTTTCTCTTTCCGTAGGAAGCAACCATAGCGGACTCCAACATTGATTCAACGAACTGCTTACGTCGGACCTCCTCGTTCAACAAGCCACTTTTGACTACCTTTATCGTGGTAATTCCATCATGCTCAGAGTTGCTCACCGATACCACCAATGTCTTCTTACTCTCCGACAAAGAACTCAAAAGTATAAGTGCCTAAAGCTCATCGTCAATAACCATCTTTACCGTAGGCACCTGA
Source organism: Iris pallida (assembly GCA_029216955.1). Taxonomy (NCBI): domain Eukaryota; kingdom Viridiplantae; phylum Streptophyta; class Magnoliopsida; order Asparagales; family Iridaceae; genus Iris; species Iris pallida. Next base: position 15,785,719 of record JANAVB010033620.1, read on the forward strand.
TGATTCCCTAAACCTTGTTCAGATGTTGTGCCACAGAGGTACCCTCCATGTACATCGAGTTGACAAGTTGGCAAATAAAAAAACCTTATTGTCAGTCGTCTTTTGTTCGTACATCGAATGCAGCTTCTTCCAAAATAGTTTTGCAGAACTCTCTATGGAAACATGATAAAACACTGAATTATCTAGCCATTGGCAGATGAATCCAACTGCTTTTCGATCCAATCTCCTCTAGTCATTAGCAGACTTTTCTAATGGTTTGGCGTTGTCGCCCTCCAATAGACTATGAAAATTCTTGTACCAAAGTAGGTCCTCTATTGTTGGCATCCAAATCGCTTAGTTCCTCCTATGATGGTGATCATACATGTATTCATCTACTCCGTAGATATCATTGCACCTCTCTTTCAAGAACCTGAGAGCTCTAATACCAATTATTGTTGATATCAAACCAGAATGGACGAACTTTGCTCTGATACCAGATGATGGAACTCTCGCTTAGTCCCATATCGGTTACAAGGTGAGATCATATGGTGTAATAATTAGGATTGGTTCACGCCATATATGAGAATTCTCTTTTAAGGCATATGGGTCCAATTCAATATCGCACCTCATGGGCCAACTCCAGTTCGGGTCACACCGTGTTCCCAATAAGTGGTATTAGAGCCCAAGGTTATGGGACGGATTTGGGCAGCTCTAATTGGTTCAAGACAGATGGTGCTGAATGTTCATGTGTATAATTAGATTATACGGGCTATTCTTAGGGTGGAGTAGGAGCATCAACTACACGAATTAGCTTCAAAGATAGATTTGACGAGCCTAAGTTGGAGCAAGACATTATGGTTGGCACATAATAGTGGTTTAGATGAACGTGTCAATTTGGTTATGTGGTCGAACGGATCGAAATGACAATATATTAGATCTCCTGGGTGCTCGGTTGGAGGGAATGAATAAAATGGTAGTAAAGAGTGCTAAGGTTGTTCGGCTAGTGGGAACGAACAAATATAGCAAGGTGCTAAGGTTATTCGTCTAGCGAAAATGAGTTAAGGTGGAGATTATTGGATTGTATCTCGTTTTCGGTTAAGCCATCAAATGAGGGGTGACAATGGAGTTGGTAATTTAGTCCCACATCGGTTATAAGGTGAGATCATGTGGTGTAGATAATTGAGATTAGTTCCGGCCTTACATGAGAATTCTCTTTTAAGGCATATGGGCCCAATTCAATATCGCACCTCATGGACCAACTCCGGTTCGGGTCACACCGTATTCCCAATACTATCATCCAGACTTGATCCAGCACTATTGTCTGTTAATGAAAATCATTTAAAGGTTTTTCGATGTTAAGACATTCTTCCATGAGGATGGTCAAGCAAAAAGAATAATTGATCCTTTTTAGCAGATTATAGGGTACTACTATAAGGCGGATGAGTAAATGAAAATCCTTTAAAGCTTTCATTGTTGTAATTGTTGTTGTAGATAATTTGACAGTAACAAAAAATTAAAAAAAAATCATATATTTATTGTAAGCTTTTAATATTGTAAATAGAGAAACTCATGAGTTTCTATATTTACAACCAACCAAACATTTAAACTGGTGCATGTTGGAGTGGATGGGTTTCCTAAACTATATGGAAAATACCTCGGAGTCAGATTGGATATTCCTATATATAATAGAAATATTTCAATAGATTTGGATTGGGTATTTTTATAATAGTAGGAATATCCCAATGGAGTAGGATTAGGTATTCCTATATATAATAGGAATGGTTTAGATTGAGTATTCCTACATATAGTAGAATACCTCAATTAGTTGTGGGTTTGAGGCTATATATACTAGGTGTTTCGTCACCATGAAAGATATCTCCAAAAAAAGAGGAACAATAGTGTTTTGCAACTTTTGAGAGAGAGAAAGGATTGAAGACTATTGTGAAGGAGAGATCGCTTCAAATAATTTTTCGACATCTCTTGTTCATTGGAGTCCACAATTAAATTTTTTTCTTTCAAATGAGTTGTCGGGTTCGTTTGGATCGAGTGGAGCTTATAGAGGGTGTATTCTCTTTATTCCATTAGTGGAGGTTCTTCAGGGTTGGACTCCGATCGTTCCATGGTTTTTCCTATTTAGATTTTTTACGTCAAAAATCTTCGTGTTTGCGATTTATGTTTGGCATTTTTGGTTTGTGACTTTTGCTCGGTTCTCTTGTAGGACTCTCTAGTTTGGGAAAACATTTTCCGTGCTTCGTTCCCAACAAAGTGGTATCAGAGCTTTGGGTTCATAGAAGTGTCAGGAGTTGACAGTCAAACTAGGAAACAGAGATGGACGTGAAGCTGGTGCATATGGTAAACCTGAATAGTACCAACTATTATTACTAGAGGAGCAAGATGAAGGATTTGCTATTTGTCAAGAAGTTGCATCTGCCGATATTTGCTTCCAAGAGGCCCGGTGGTAAATCCGAAGAGGACTAAAATTTTGAACATATACAGGTGTGTGGGTACATAAGACAGTTCGTTGACGAGAACGTGTATAATCACGTTGCCAGTAATGAACACGCGAGGACAGTATGGGATAAGTTGAAATCTTTGTATGCTAAGAAGGTCAGGTTAAATAAGTTGTTCCTGATCCGGATGATGATGGGTCTGCGGTACAAATATGGTGCATCCATTACGGATCACTTGAGTGAGTTTCAGGGCGTGGTTGACCAGCTATCCTCGATGGGAGTCAAGTTCGACGATGAGGTTCAGGGACTTTGGTTGCTATGTACATTGCCAGACTCGTGGAAGACCGTACGAGTATCTACGATCACTTCTACTTCGGAATGCATGATTAGTCTGAAGTTTGCCAAGAGCGGGGTATTGAATGAAGAGATGCGGAGATGTTCTCAGGGTTCTTCATCCACATCCCATTCAGAGGCGCTAGTTTCAGAGAGCCGTGGAAGGGACAAAAACAGGAATCCAGGTAGTGGCAGATACAGTATCAGAGGTAAGTCCAAGAGTTGGTACGAGGACTCAGAGTGTTACCATTGTGGCCAGAAGGGCCACATCATTCGGAACTGTTTTGCTTGGAAGAGAGAAGAAGGGCGACAAAGGGAAGCAAAGTGAGAACACTACAGCGACGACCTCGGCACATGGAGGCTATGTGATCATCGTAGGTGATGAGGTTGTTGTAAACCTCGCTTGCGATGACAATTCTTGGCTGGTGGACTCGGGTGCTTAGCACACGTATCTCACAATAGGATACAATTTGCCACTTAAACGACATACGACTGTGGAGTATTAAAGATGGGCAACGAAGATGTGTCAAAGGTGGTTGCCATTGGAGATGTGCATGTGAGAATGAAGACGGGTGCAGTTCTTATTCTTAAAGATGTCTGTCATGTCCCTGATATTCATTTCAACCTGGTGTCGGTTGAAAGGTTGGATGACGAGGGCTTCTTCAATCTCTTTGGGAATGGTTAGTGGATGCTTTCCAGAGGTTCGATGGTGATTGCTAGAGGAAGCAAGAACTCCGAACTCTACTATATGGAGGGAAATGCACTAGGGACACAAGAGGTGAATGCACTCAGTGATGTATCTACCGAGTTGTGGCACAGGTGGCTCAACCATATCAGCGAGAAGGAGATGAGCTACTTGGTGAACATGATGGTAATTCCAGGACTAAAGTCTACAAAATTGGAGAAGTGCACGCACTGTTTAGCAAAAAAGAAAATTATGGTATCTTTCCAAAGTCACCCCAAGTTCTAGGAAACCGGCGTTGCTCGACTTGATACACTCGAATGTCTGCGGTCCTATGAAGGTAAAATCTATTGGTAGTGCTTCTTATTTTATGGTATTTATTGATGATTGTTCCAGAAAGGTATGGATCTATGCCTTAAAGACCAAGGATCAAGTGCTGCCCACTTTCAAAGAGTCAGGCCTTTGTTGAAAGGAAGACGGGCAAGAAGCTGCTATGTGTTTGGTCCGACAATGACGGCAAGTAAATTAGTCCCTTTAATGCTTATTACAGAGAGGAAGGAATACGATACCAGAAGACTCCACCAAAGACACCACAGCTTAACGGTGTAACGGAACGCATGAACAGGATGCTGATAGAGATGGTATAGTATTTGTTGTCAGGAGTAAACTTGCTGGACAGCTATTAGGGTGAGGCACTTTTTACATCTGCTTGTGTTATTAATTTATTTTCTAGTGCTCCTTTGTAGGGTAATGTACCTGACAAAGTATGGTACGACAAGGAGCCATCATACAATCACTTGCGAGTATTTGGTTGTAAGGCCTTCGTGCATATACCGAAGGTCGTGCATATACCGAAGGACGAGAGAACCAAACTTGAGCCGAAGATGAGGCGATGCATCTTTGTCGGCTACGGTCGAGATGAGTTTGGCTATAGAGTCTATGATCCCGTAGAAAAAAAAAGCTCTATAGAAGCAGGGACGTGGTATTCGTCGAGGATCAGACTATGACCAACACTCAGGATTCTGAGATGCCTTCTGAGGCTGAGGAATTGCCTGAGTAGAGTCATTTTGCTTCGAACAGCTTCTAGAGGACATCCAGAGAATCTAGTTATAAGGGAGCCATTACATGGAGTTGCTCCTAACCTTGATCATCAGCCTGCTGATGGTGGTCAAGGTAACCCTCGGGAGGATAAGCATGCCGAGAAGGTAGTTCCTAAAGGGAAGGAGGCTGTTGATATACAGCTAGCACCAGTGGTTCCGTTGAGTAGGAGCGACAGAGAGCATCGACCATCTATGAGATAGTCACAAGATGAGCATGTGCTACTGACTGACGGAGGAGAGCCCAAAAGTTTGTAGAGGCTATGGACGACGAACATAAGTAGGAGTGGATGGAGACTATACAGGAGGAGATGAGTTCCTTACAAGCCAACTCCACTTATGATATGGTGTGATTGCCAAAGGGCAACAAGGCTTTGAAAAATCGATGGGTGTTCAGAGTGAAGCAGACAAATGATGCTACTCTCCTTCGACACAAAACGATACTGGTAGTTAAAGGCAACGACCAACGGAAGGGCATAGATTATAATGAGATCTTTTCGTCAGTCGTCAAATAGTCGTCTATTCGGGTAGTGCTAGCATTGGCAGCCAGTTTCGACTTGGAGGTCGAGCAGATGGACGTGAAGACGGCATTTCTCTATGGTAATCTTGAGGAGGAGTTGTACATGGAGCAGCCAAAGGGATTCTGCGAGAAGGGCAAGTCATAATTGGTCTTCCGATTGAGGAATAGCTTGTATGGTCTGAAGTAGGCTCCGAAGTAGTGGTACAAGAAGTTCGAGTCATTTATGGGGGAGCATGGTTATGTACGGATGACATCGGACAACTGTGTATTTGTGAGGCACTTTGCCGATGACGATTTTATTATTTTACTGCTTTATGTTGATGATATGCTACTGGTGGATCGAAATGCCACTCTGATAGCGGAGTTGAAGCGCCAACTGGACGCGACCTTCTCTATGAAGGATTTGGGCACAGCGAAGACTATTCTTGGGATGGAGATCAGCCGAGAGAGAGAGTCCAAGCTGCTACACTTGTCGCAAAAGAAGTAAATTCACCGATGTTGGCCCATTTCATGGTCACACCCGATTTTAATAATCGACATTAACTTAAGTCAGTACACAAAATATACGAACTGCTGCTAATTATTTCAAGTCTTATGAAGTCAATATCAAAAAGCGTACTACTACATCAGCAAGCACGTAAATCATCATTCTGAAGCTTATTTTTATTGGAATCTAGTCCGAGTCATTTTATAATTTATTAGGTATTTTATCTTTATTGAGTCTAGCATATAAATTGTAAGATCGACTGGATAATACTGGCTTAGGTTAATCATAGTCCAATTTCCTATACAGCCTACCCATCCATAGTCCATCTACAAAAAGTTTATTTCCCTTATGCAACAAAATTTGACAAATGTCTTACATTTTTACTGAGACAGAACTCAAGCCGAGTTCGGCCCGAGTTTAGTCAGTTTGAATTTAAATATTTGTTGCCTCCAAATCTGCATGTAATATTCATTTGCGAAATCTTTGCATCAGAACTCTGCCCGAATTCTACCCGAGTTCGATCCTCGAAAACACCTATAAATAGAAGAGAATTTTTTATTCCAAATTATTAAATCAATTTTATCTTCTCTTCTCTCTTCAATAAGTGTTTTCATCCGATCAAAAGCTTTCATATCACACCTACACTTGTCTTAGCCAAAAGCCAGTAATATCTATTCGATCTAGAGTCTTTTGGTTCTCAAGAGTTGTAAAGAGGTTGTTCAAAGTTCAGAAACTATTTCTGTTATGGAGCCGGTCATGCGCTCATCGCCAAGCACGGTGTTGTAAAGTTGGTCGTGCACTTGTCACCAAGCACGGTGTTGTAAGAGACTGTAAGCTCTTAATTAGCTTGTGTCCTAGTGGATTAACATCGAGCAAGAGTACTCAAGACTGGATTAGTCCTCTCAGAGGAATACTAGTATACATGGCTGTGTCACTGAGTTTAATCTCTCTATTTCTTGCTATATTTATTTACTTTCTCTTATTCACTGCCATAGTTATTTGTTGTTAATTTTTAAATTGGTGATTATTTTCTGCTGCACTCGCACTCACTCTATTCACCCCCACTAGAGGTGCTCAACGGTCCTACAATTGGTATCAGAGCGGGTTATATTCAAATATAACAAACCTCAGAGAGTATCTATGGCAGCCGTGAAATTAATATTCAACGGTGAAGGGCAATCCATAAATAGACCTCCACTATTTGATGGTACAAACTACACCTACTGGAAAACACGGATGACATTCTTTTTAAAGTCTTTTGACTTTGATCTTTGGTCTATAGTAGTTGATGGTTATAAGAAACCGGCACCTATAGTAGATGATGGCCTGCTTGTAGACAAGCCTCATGACAAATATACAGAGGCTGAAAAAACAAAGGCTAGTCTAAATGCTCGTGCCATCAATGCACTATTATGTGCAATTGACAAAATGGAGTTCAACAGAGTTTCAACCTGTAAGACGTCTCATGAGATTTGGAAACTTCTTGAGGTAACTCATGAAGGTACTTCTCAAGTGAAGGAATCCAAAATCAGCAGACTAACACAGGAATATGAATCTTTTAAAATGAAATCCGGTAAGTCAATTACACAGATGTTCACTCATTTTTTTGATATTACTAATCCTTTACAATCTCTTTGTAAGGATTACAGTAATCATGAGAAGATCAGAAAAGTGCTACGGGCTCTAACCAAGAATTGGAACCCAAAGGCAACAGCAATCATTGAAGGAAACGATCTCACCACCATATCTCTGGAAATACTGATGGGCAAGCTCATGACCCACGAGCTTGATCTGCAAGAGTTTGAAGAAGCGACCCCGAAAGAAAAATCTATCGTCTTTAAAGCTCAGGCCAGAAAATCAACATGCAATGATTCTGAGAAAGAATCATCAAGTGGTAATGAACAAGCCCTACTAGTGAAGAACTTCAAAAAATTCCTGAAGTTTGAGAAATCAAACAGAAGGAAGAGAGATATTCAAGAAAGCAATAAAGATGAAACAATATGCTTTGGATGCAAGAAATCAGGGCATATGAAGAAGGACTGTCCAACTTCGAAGAAAAGTAGTCCATACAATAGATCAAGATCAAGCAGAAAAGCAACAACTAGTCGAAAGTATGCAAATACCAGTATCTGGCATGAAAGTGATGCCAGTGATACAGAGGAAGAAGACAGACCCTACGAAAATGCCAATGTTTGTCTTATGGCTTTTGATAAGGTATCCTCAAATCCTTTATATGACAATTTTACTTTCGATGAATTAGAAAATGCCTTCAGCAAACTACTTGAAGAACACAAAAATGTGCTTAACAAGATAAGCAATCTCGAAAAGAAATTAAGGCATACACAACCGAGATAGCTAGACTGTCTAGTCTTATTGAAGACATTAAAGAGACGTCTACTATCGGTAACACGGAAGAGATAGCCAAGCTTAAAGTAGACTAACATGAGACTATCCTCAAAGTTGAAAAGAAAGAAAGAGACTATGTCAAAATACAAGAGTTATATGACATAGAGAAGAAGAAGCACTTAGTCACAGAACAAAGACTCATAGACATGACTGCTAAATATGAAGAGTCTTTTGCGGTTTCTAAAAAGTTAAAAATCAAGTTAGGTAAACAGGCAATACCTGTGACACAGCCTAAGTTTAGTCCTAATACTAAGCATACACCTAAGAGGACTAAAACACAGAAAGTACGAAAGAAACACGATTATCAACATGCTTTCACTTATAGGTTTTCAAAGAAATCACATATGCATGTCAACACAAATTCTACTAACACGTTTTTAAAACTCACTTGCACATATTGTGGTACTCATGGACACATATCACAGTATAGTTTAGCAAGAAAACTTGTTGACAATCGCACATTATTTTGGAGACCTAAGACTAATCAATATGGACCCTTTAGTAAATGGATACCAAAGGATTCATCTACTTGTTTTGTAGGTGGACCCTCAACCCTCTCATGCTAAAAGTAAGTGGATCCTCGATAGCGGATGTTCGCGGCACATGACTGGTGATGCATCTTTGTTTGCCATGTTATCGATGAAGAAAGAAGGATACGTCTCCTTCGAAAACAATCTGAGAGGTGATATCATTAGCAATGGAACTGTTGGTATATCTCCTTATCCTGTAATAAAAGACGTTTGACTAGTTACAGAATTGAAACATAACCTATTAAGCATAAGTCACTTGGCTGATAATGGTTATGGTATCAACTTTGTAAAAGACAAATGTACCATATATGATATGTCATCTGGTAATCCCGTATATGAAGGGATTAGAGAAGAAAATATTTATGTTTTCTTTCTGGAGAGAACTAATAATGCAAGAAGATGCCTAGTAGCTAACCTAGATAAAAGCTGGCTATGGCATATGAGACTAGGGCATGATAATATGGACAATATTTCACAACTGAGCACTAAGAAGCTGGTAAAAGGACTCCCTGAGATTTCATTCAAGAGAGATATGGTATGTGCTGACTGTGAAAAGAACAAAGCACATAGGTCTACATTTAAATCCATCAACGTTGTAAGTACTTCTAGACCTTTGTAGTTGATACATATAGATTTATTTGGTCCTAGTAGAGTCGCTAGTCTTGGCGGTAAGCTCTACGTATTTGTTATTGTTGATGATTTCTTTCATTTTACTTGGGTTTATTTTTTATCAAACAAAAGTGATGCTATTTTTGAATTTCAGTTATTTTGTAAAAAGGTACAAAACGAAAAAGGCTTCATGATTACTCGTATCTGAAGTGATCATAGTGGCGAATTCATAAATACTGATTTTAAAAAGTTTTATGATACAGTAGATACTACCAAGAATTTTCTTGTCCTAGGACTCCTCAACAGAATGGTATTGTGGAGCGAAAGAACCGTACTCTAAGCGAGATGGCTAGAGTCATGCTGAATCAGCATAATTTTTCTAAATATTTTTGGACAGAATCTGTTAGTACAGCCTGTCATGTTTTAAATAGGGTGTTAATTCAACCCATCTCGAAGAAAACACCTTATAAAATTTGGTTCGGAAGGATTCTAAACATTTTTTATTTCAAAGTTTTTGGATGTCGTTATTTTATCCTAAACACCAAGGACAACTTGGGTAAGTTCGACTCTAAAGCAGATTAAGGGATATTTCTCGGATATGCTGCTAAAAGTAAGGGATATAGAATTTTTAATAAAAGATCTATGATTGTTAAAGAATCTATTAATGTTACTTTTGATGAGCTCAATAGTCACAGATCTAGTGACAGTGATGATAAAGGTGTACAAGCAAAAACCAATAAGAGTTCTGTGGAAGATCTGACTCATAAATTTAAATCATTGAAGTTCTTACCAGATCATCCAGAGACACTCATTATAGGTAATATATCAAAAGGTGTAAGTACACGCTCCTCTCTTAGAGATTCTGAAGTAGCAGCAAATGTAGCTTTTATTTCTCAAATAGAACCTAAGAATATAGAAGATGCTTTTAATGATGAGTTTTGGATTAATGCCATGCAAGAGAAACTTAATCAATTTGAGAGAAACCAAGTTTGGGAACTCGTTCCTAAACCTATTGGTCAATCGATAATTGGTACCAAATGCGTGTTCCGAAATAAACTAAGAGAAGATGGACAAGTTCTACGCAACAAAGCACGTCTAGTGGCACAAGGTTATAATCAAGATAAAGGAATTGATTATAACGAGACATATGCTTCTGCTGCTAGACTAGAAGCTATCCATATGTTTTGTGTATTTGCATGTTTTAATGATTTTAAATTATTTCAAATGGACGTAAAAAGTGTATTTTTAAACGAATTTCTAAAAGAAGAAGTTTTTGTAAAACAATCCCCTGGTTTTGAAGATTTTCAAAAACCTGATCACGTCTTTAAGCTTAAGAAAGCACTATATGGACTCAAACAGGCACCTCGTGCTTAGTATGAACGCCTAAGTGCCTTCTTACTTGATAATAGTTTTTCAAAAGGAAGAGTTGATACAACTTTGTTTATCAAATCTTTAGATGATGATATTCTTCTTGTGCAAATATACGTTGATGACATCATATTTGGTTCTACTAATGAAAAACTTTGTTAAGAGTTTGCTAAGTGTATGCAGAGTGAATTTCAAATAAGTATGATGGGAGAGCTGAACTTCTTCCTAGGACTCCAAATCAAACAACACTCAAAGGGAACATTCATCAATCAAGCCAAATATACGAAGGACATACTGAAAAATACGACTTCAAAAATGTAAAGCCTATCAGAACTCCAATGGCTACATCTACAAAGCTTGACACTGATGAAAGTGGTAAACCTGTCGACCAGCGTAAGTATCGAGGTATGATTGGTAGCTTATTATATTTAACTGCTAGTCGTCCTGATATTATGTTCTGTGTTTGCATTTGTGCACGATATCAGAGAAATCCTAAGGAATCACATCTAAGTGCTGTTAAGCGTATCTTTCGATACCTTAAGGGAACTTCTATAGTCAGCTTGTGGTATCCTAAAACCAAATCCTTTGACCTGATAGGTTACTCGGATGCGAATTTTGCAGGATGTAAAGTAGTCATAAAAGTACCAGCGGTACGTGTCATTTCCTAGAAAAGGCCTTAGTCTCATGGTTTAGAAAGAAATAAAATTCTGTAGCATTATCAACTACTGAGGCTGAGTATATCGCCGCAGAACGTTGTTGTGCTCAAATTTCGTGGATGAAGCAAACCCTAGAAGCCTACAATCTACACTACACTAAGATTTTCATTTACTGTGATAACACTAGAACTATTAACTTGACTAAGAACCCTGTATGTCACTCACACACAAAGCATATTGAAATTCGTCATCACCTTTTACGTGATCACCAACAACACGGGGACATCTGCCTAGAATTTATTGACATAGATCATCAACTGGCAGACATTTTCATAAAACTACTGGCTGAAGACCGATTTAACTTTATGCAGCAAGAGCTCAGCATACTTGAATTTTCAAATTCATAATGTAGTATGTTTATTAAATTTATTTTATAACTCAAAATTTTGTAATTTATTAACGAAAATTATTTTGGGTACAAGCTGAAAGGTTCCTTCTGTCGTACAGATGTAAATAGCCTGAAGCGACACGTTGCACTAGTCTTCGGACTACCGCTAGCTGGGATCCGGCCCCTACAGCTAACGTAAAGTAATAGAAGTTATTAAATGAAGAAGTATAACAGTTATAAATTTAAATTTTAAACAAATACTGTATTTTTGATATTGGAAATACAAGCAGCCGAACTCGGACCGAACTCTGACCGAGTTCAGACCGAGTTCGGTCGGCGCTGTACGATTTTCCAGAACCAAACAGCCGGCCCTAGCTTTATATATTGTTCATCCTCCTTTCACTTTTCTTCATTCTTCTACCGAGATTTACCCACAAATACTCCAAAGAGCTTCTCCTCCTCCTTCCTTTCGAGTTTTCTCGGAGTCTAGTGGGCTATCCTCTCCACCATCTTCATCCTCTTCAAAGGTATTCTATTCTCTTTTCTTCTCATCCATGGCACCTAAACACCAAAAGAGAAAGGTTGATTCCTCTCAAGCAGGATCATCCTCCTCTGACTATGTTCCCACAAATGTCTTCAGTCCAACCCGTCCTACTGGGTCTGATGATTATGACTCCGGACTTTTTCCCGATAGAAAATTTTCTGACCTTTGGTTCGACTCATTTTTGGGTCGTAAAATTTGTGCTGGAGCACGTGTTAACTTTAACATCTTTTCTGAATATGCTCCAACTTTCAACCGTCTCGGTTTTCGTGATTTTTTTGAAGTTGCTGAGAACATTTATGCTAATATTGTCCGTATGTTTTACTGTAATCTGCAAGTAAAAGATAACGGCAACTTCTATTCATGTGTAGCTAGACAAGAACTAGAGTTCAATGCCACCGACATCAGTAAATATTTTCATGTTCCTGATGTTGGTGAAGCTTTAATAGACATTCATCATATTCAATTCCCTGAAGGTGTCACCTTTGATTCCTTCAAAGAACTTTTGTGTCATCCTAAACCTGTTCCTAGAAGAGTTTACTCCAAGCATCTAAATCAAAACTTCTATGAACTCCATAGGTTTATATTCTCTGTTTTTCTTTCAAAGAAGGAATCTTCTGATGAGATTACCTTCATGGAATTGTCAGCCATGTACCACATTCACTTTGGTATTCCATTTTCTGTTCCGAAGACTTTATGGCATAGATGCTTAACTGCAGAAATACAGGACGCAACCTTGTCTACCCTATGCATTTGGCTTCTATCTTTAGAAGGTTTGAAATTGATCTTCAAACCTGTCATTACTCCTCTACTGCCATTGAACTCAGTAGGTCTAGGTTATATCCTATTCCACCTTTGCCTTCTGGTGCTGAGCCTGTTCACGATGCTGACCCCGAGGCTCCTCATGCTGCTGCTGCTCCAGCCCCTGCTTCGGGTTTTGACCCTGGCTTCTATCAGCGCTTTGATGATTTCGTTGCCCTCTCAGCGCAACGATATCAAGGCTATCTTGATTCAGAGTTCCGCCATATCACCTAGGCTCAGGTGTTGTGGAACAGCATTGCTGATCTTCACTGGAGCATCTCTCATGACCCCACACATCCAGTTACCATACTTCATCACCCCAGCTTCCCTGGACCCAGGTTCGATGATGAGACGACATTTCCTTACTTCGATCCTACTGCTGCATATTTTCCACCGGATGCTCCTGGAGGTGACGACACGCCAATGTAATGAGGAATTGAGCTAGTGGATTTTGGGTGGAGTCTGATAGATGATGATCTTATGTAGTTTTTTATGTCTAAACTTTACAGTAGACATTTATTAGCAGATTGTATCTTTCATTTAGTATGACATTTCAGTATTCCACTACTAGTTATTTCTTTTATGCACTTGTTATTTGTGGCAATGTTGTTATTTGTGGTTATCTCTTTAGTATTAATTTGTCTGTTTGATGAACATTGTTGGCTTCACACATTACGGGGGAGCCAAAACCATTTTTTCATTGACAAAGGGGAAGAAAGAGCGCAATACCAAAACCAAAAATCAACAATCAAAGAAAGAACACCACCATACCACCGTCATTTATTCTTTTTCAGGTATTTTTATTTGTTCTATTTAGATATATTTTGGTATAGACTCAAATTTGTCAATTATCAAAATAGGAGAGATTATTGGCCCATTCCATGGTCACAACTGATTTTAATAATCGACATTAAATTAAGTCAATACACAAAATATACGAACTGCTGCTAATCATTTCAGGTCTTATGAAATCAATATAAAAAAGCGTACTACTACATCAGCAAGCACGTAAATCATCATTCTGAAGCTTATTTTTATTGGAATCTAGTCCGAGTCATTTTACAATTTATTATGTATTTTATCTTTATTGAGTCTAGGATATAAATTGTAAGATCGACTGGATAATACTGGCTTAGGTTAATCATAGTCCACTTTCCTATACAGCCTACCCATCCATAGTCCATCTACCAAAAATTTTATTTCCCTTCTGCAACAAAATTTGACAAATGTCTTACATTTTTACTGAGACATAACTCAAGCCGAGTTCGGTCCGAACTCTGACCGAGTTTGATCAGTTTGAATTTAAATATTTGTTACCTCCAAATCTGCATGCAACATTCATTTGTGAAATCTTTGCATCAGAACTCTGTCCGAATTATGCCCGAGTTCGGTCCTCGAAAACACCTATAAATAAAAGAGAATTTTTCATTCCAAATCATTAAATTAATTTTATCTTCTCTTCTCTCTTTAATAAGTGTTTTCATCCGATCAAAAGCTTTCATATCACACCTATACTTCTCTTAGCCAAAAGCCAGTAATATCTATTCGATCTAGAGTCTTTTAGTTCTCAAGAGTTGTAAAGAGGTTGTTCAAAGTTCAGAAACTATTTCTGTTGTGGAGCCGGTCGTGTGCTCGTCGTCAAGCATGGTGTTGTGAAGTTGGTCGTGCACTTGTCGCCAAGCACGGTGTTGTAAGAGACTCTAAGCTCTCAATTAGCTTGTGCCTTAGTGGATTAACATCAAGCAAGAGTACTCGAGACTGGATTAGTCCTCTCAGAGGGATACCAGTATACATCGCTATGTCACTGAGTTTGATCTCTCTATCTCTTGCTATATTTATTTACTGTCTCTTATTTACTGCCATAGTTATTTGTTTTTAATTTTTAAATTGATGATTATTTTTTGCTGCACTCGAACTCACTCTATTCATCCCCCCCTCTAGAGGTGCTCAACGATCCTACATCCGGATACTTCAACGTTTAGGGATGGACGGGTCAAAGAAAGTGAGTAACCCCCTTGCAGCTCACTTTAAGTTCACTGAGGAGCAGTGTCCATCTACTGAGGACGAGAAGAAAGATATGGAACGGGTTCCATATGCTTCGGCAATGGGAAGCCTCATGTATGCTATGGTGTGTACGAGACCAGACATCCCTCACGCAGTTGGCACGGTTAACAGGTATCTTTCCTCACGCAGTCAAGTGGATTCTACGGTACCTTCAGAACACTACCGATTGGAGACTTTTTTTTGGTGGTGACGAGCCAAAGCTGGTCGGATATACTGATGTTGATATGGCTGGAGATGTAGACACGAGATGTTCGACTTCGGACTATATGATGATGTTTGCTGGTGGAGCGGTATCATGGAAGTCGCGATTGCAGAAATGTGCTGCCTTGTCGACTATAGAGGCAGAGTACATTGCGGCGACAGAGGCTTGGAATGAGTTGTTGTGGATAAAGAAGTTGTTGCAGGAAGTGGGACTAAAGCAAGAGCAGTATACTTTACTTTGCGATAGCCAGAGTGCCATTCACCATATGAAGAACCATATATTTTATAGTTGGTCCAAGCACATTAAGACTCGGTATCATTGGATACGGGATGTGGTTGAGAAGAAGGATGCGATACTTGAGAAGATTCATACAGATGACAACGGAGAGCAGATATGTTCACAAAGGTTCTTCCAAGAGAAAAGTTCGAGTACTTCAGGAGGATCGTCGGGAAGACGACCCCCTCCACATAGTTGTCAAGGAGAAGATTTGTTTGAGTGGGTGGGGTTCCCAACCTATGTGATTTTCTAGAGTCGGACTGGGTATTCTTATATGTAATAGAAATATTTCAATAAATTTGGATTGGATATTTCTATAATAGTAGGAATATCCCAATGGAGTTGGATTGAGTATTCCTATATACAATAGGAATATATCAATGGTTTAGATTGAGTATTCCTACATATAGTAGAATACATCAATTAGTTGTGGGTTTGAGGCTATATATACTAGGTGTTTCCTCACCATAAAAGATATCTCAAAAAAGAGAGAGCAATATTGCTTTACAACTTTTGAGAGATAGAAATGATTGAAGACTGTTGTGAAGGAGAGATCGCTTCGAATAATTTTTCGACATCTTTATTCTTCGGAGTCTATAATTAAATTTTCTTCTTTCAAGTGAGTTGTGGTGATCCATTTGGCTCGGAAGGAGTTTATAGAGGGTGTACTTTTTTTATTCCATTAGTAGAGGTTCTTCATGGTTGGACTCCGATCGTCCCGTAGTTTTTCTCATTTGGGTTTTTCACGTCAAAAATCTCCGTGTTTGTGATTGGCATTTTTTTATTTGTGTGTTTTTATTCGATTCTTTCACAGGACTCTCTGGTTTATGGGAATATTTTTCGTGCTTCATTTCTAACAGTGCAAACGTACAGCAAATCAACCGTTTAAAAGAAAGAAAAAAAGAAAAAGGTAAGTCACAGCTGCATTGCTTTAGCTCAAATGCTGATAAACCACCACTTCTTCCAAATTTGTATAAACATCTGCACATTTTGCATGTATGGTTCAGGTTTAGTTGCCTGTTATAAATAATGTTGTGTGAGGGAATCGTGCTTCAATAATATCAGCCGACAATAGATTGAGATTGTGCGGGAAGCCTTCAGCCAACCAATCTGCGTCCGTCGGCAACGTGGGTGAGACTGTGATGGTTCCTCTGATAGGAATAGCTTGGTACAAAATGGTCGGTTATTGGGAGTTATGATGTTTGGAGAATTCTATTGGCTATATTAATTGTAAATTGCTTTCAGTATTTGATAGCAGAATAGAGCATTTATTAGAAGAAAATGGGTTTAATTACAACTCACGTCCTTTTGTAGGGAGCAAAACTACTGTCCTATTTATTCTGTTTCAATTCTGTCATTCTGCCTATTATATATGTGCACCATCCACTTATTTATCCCCAAGGTACATATGTAACAGGAAGGAGGACATAATTGAAACATGATAAATGGTACAACAGATCTGATCCCCCTTCTGCTGAGCTGTCGCGACGTCGACACAATACTGTTTCTTTATAAATGCTCCCGCTAAGGTAGTTTTGAGTCTAGGATTGCTAACTCGGTTTTCTCTCTCTCTCTCTCTCTCTCTCTCTCTCTCTCTCTAGCCTTACACTATGTTTGGAAACTTTGTAGAAGAGGGGAAGAAAATTTTGAGAGGAAAAAAATGGAGGGAAAGAAAAATTAATTTTACCTTTCTTTGTTTGGATGACAAAAAAGTAATAAAAGAAAAGTAAAGAATTATTTTTTTTACTTTTTGTGGAACATAGATAAAATTACTACTTAACCTTTAATTTTCTCAACATAAAAAAATACAACAAATTAATTGAAGGGTAGTTGGGTAAATTTATCAAGATTTCCTCTTGTGTGTTCATTTTTCTTCCATTCTTGAGAGAAAAGTTTATGGGTGGGACCTGCATAAAATTTTCTCCCAAATTTCTCTCCATTTTCCTTCTCCTCTTTCCAAACATCACAACTTTTAATTTTTCACCCATTTTTCTCTCAAATTCTTCCTTCACCCAATTTTCCTCCCTTTCCAAACATAGCATTAGAGTGAGTTTCCCTATCTGACGGATTATGATAAAGGACGCTTACAAACCATATCTCCGAATCCCAGAAGATAAGAAGCGGCTCAAAAGGTAATATCCAATAGATCATCCAATCAATGCCTTTTTCGTGCAGGTGCGCAGCACTCCCACATGGGTCGCTAACATGCATCGTCCGCACGGATTGCTCACGTGTAGCATTCGACACAGGGACACGAGTAGTAGACACGACAAAGACGTTCTCCAGTTGGACACGTGCAGTAGACACAGCTGTAATTTCTAAAAAAAACTACCAAACACATCTTTCAATTTTTATATTTTAAAATTATTTTTCAGATGAAAGTAACCAAACACAAACTTAAAATTTTTATACTTAGAAAGTAACTTTATAACTTACTTCCAAAAAACTGTTTTTAGAAAAAAATTTCAGAAAGCAT
Source organism: Iris pallida (assembly GCA_029216955.1). Taxonomy (NCBI): domain Eukaryota; kingdom Viridiplantae; phylum Streptophyta; class Magnoliopsida; order Asparagales; family Iridaceae; genus Iris; species Iris pallida. The sequence goes on from JANAVB010033620.1 coordinate 15,803,584, forward strand.
ATCCAAACGGACCCTAAACCACTTCGAGGATTATCTCTATTAAGTGAAATCCCAAAAAATGGCTAACAGAAAATAAGAACGTTTCCATGGACTATTAATCCTTACCTCTAAGAAAATATCCCACCATCACAACCATATCGCTACTACACCCCCATGTGCATAAGGTAACCAAAAAAAAAAGTCTTACATTAAAGTACACATTTAGGGTTCTGCACTATTGGATATAATTCTATATTTCAAGATCAAAATCCCAACATAACTACGTATAAAAGCCTTTGATTCTCAATCAATGAGGTGATCAATCAAGTGAAACCCACAGAGAGAGAGAGTATGTTAGTGAACTTACTTTGGGCGATTAATCTTGGACCCAGAAGCATCTTCATAAATGAATAAAAATTATCACACATATTCCTATTGATGTTCAATGTGAATAATATTTTTATTGACAAGATATTAATATCATTCAGAGCTTTACTCAATATAACTGTCATAAATATATAATATATATACAAATATCAAATAACAAATAAATTAATAAATAACACAACCCAAAATCCAAATCGAGAGAGGAGCATATCACTGGCATGGATGAAAATGCCAGAGTTGAACAATATATATATATATATATTTTTTTTTTTTTGAAGCAATGGGTACTTGTGGTGAACTCGCCTCCACCGGGGCTCGAACTCCCGACCACTTGGGTCGCATGCATCTCTCTTAACCACTAGGCTAGAGGTCATATATATATATATATATATATATATATATATATATATATATATATATATATATATATATATATATATATATGACCTGTAGTATAGTGGTTAAGTATAGTGGTTAAGAGAGATGCATATGGCCGAAGTGGTCAGGAGTTCGAGCCCCAGTGGAGACTTCGGGTTTTTAATGGGCGCCTGATAAACCGACCAGTATCCTTCCAATGATTGGAGAGGGAGGTAAGCGCTACTCTGTGAAGCCAGCCTCACGCGGTCCCCTCCTCTGTAGGGATAGCCCAGCCCAAGCCTTCGCTCGAACCAGATGGCCCACTCCAAACTTGGACCGGCCAGGCCAGTTACAGCAATCGTTGCACCCAAACCCTTGACCTTAATGCCCCCACTCAGGTAACAAGTTCAAGTTACTGAGATATATATATACCTGAGTTCAAGTTACTGAGATATATATATATATATATAGCCAAGTGGGTTGCATAGGACGAGCGGGATTGGGAATATGCGACGAGGCCCTCCACCAGCGACAGGAGGCGTAAGGGGAGGTGCGGGGAGTACTTGCCATATATATATATATATATATATATATATATATATATATAGCCAAGTGGGTTGCACAGGGCGAGCGGGATCGGAAATCTGCGACGAGGCCCTCCACCAGCGACAGGAGGCGTAGTGGGAGGTGCGGGGAGTACTTGCCATATATATATATATATATATATATATATATATATATATATATATAAGTGGGTTGCACAGGGCGAGCGGGATCGGGAATCTGCGACGAGGCCCTCCACCGGCGACAAGAGGCGTAGGGGGAGGTGCGGGGAGTACTTGCCCTATCCGGAATGGAACAAGCGGAGTTAGGGGACAGGGGATGGCGCCTGTCGACATAGTGAAGGCGACGATGGTGATGCCAGAGTTGAGCAAGTCTTGGGTGGAGGCATACAGGTCAGGCGATAGGCGGATTGAAGGTTCGATGGCATATGTCGCACCGAAGCAGGTGGATGGGGGGCAGCGGGCTGCGTTCACAGAGGAAGAAATAGAGGAAATGACATCTTATTGGAAGAACACGATTGTGCTTTATGTCATGGGGGATCGTTCGTTTTATGGATAGATACGTGTCTATGCGAGTCGTGTATGGAGGCCGAAGGGTACAATGGACTTCTTCGCATGGGAAGATGGCTTCTACTACATCAAATTCGGCCTTAGGGAGGATGTTGAAAGGATAATACAAGATGGCCCTTGGACGTTTGATGGTCGCCTTATCATATTGAAGGAATGGCAGCCTGGTGATCACTATGAACGAGAGGTCTTGCATAGTATTCCTACTTAGATACGGTTTCCGCGTTTGTTGATCCAATACTGGAATAAATCCATGTTGATGGAAATGGCTAGTCTAATTGGATCCCAATTAAAGCGGATGAGGTGACTCTAATGCGTACTCATCTACTATATGCCTGTGTTTTCATTGAGATTAAGGCGGGACAGCAACTTCAACGCCAAGTTGCATTTGAAATCCCATCAAGAGAAATCTTCTATCAGACGATTGAGTACGAGTGGGTCCCATCGACATGTACTTACTGCCAATGCTTTGGGCACCTGGTGCATAACTGTGGGGCGGCCGCATATGCTGCCATACAGGAAGGGGATGCAGTAGCAGAGACGGTAGACACGATTCTGTCAGGAGGAGACAGCCATGGGGAGAGGGATAACCAACATGAGGAAGGGTTGGCAGGCACTATCCACCACCTAGAGGGTGATTCCGGGTGTAAGGAAATGGAGTTGGCAGTAGTTGCACACGAGGTCATCCATAATGCAGGCAGAAACCTATTCTCTCTGCTAGCTACTACAGGAGGGCCTTCCAATTAGGTAGGCTCATTTGTGCCTATGGATGATGATACGGGAGGAGTTGCGGGGGAGGATGACCTGGGGATCGTAGGAGGCGGGTTTGGGGATGCTACCATGGATAGACCACACGGCGAGAGAGGGCTGGTGGTATTCAAAGCGGTTGATCGACATCCTGAGGGCATGACAACTAGGATACGGGCTTCAACGAGGTAAGAGAATGCTCAGGTGAAAGGGAGAACTAATGAAGTGTTGCACAAGAGCCAAAAGAGATATGCAGGGATGAGTAGGGAAGACACTTTGCACACTTTCCCGGCTACATCGTCTCCACAAAACATGGCGATTGTTGCAAATAACCTAGAATGGGAACGACATATTATTGAGGGCAGCAAGAGTACGCCGGATGGGCAGGAGGGGTGGACAGCATCCCCAGCTGCTCCTTGGGCTTTGAGAGGGACGCTAATTGCCATTAATGTCGACCATTTCGTGGAATGTGCTGGGCACTTGTCCGAATGGGAGATTACGGAAGGTGTGTGAAATGATACGAAGAAAATGTTGTTATAGTAGCGCTCGTAGACAAAAAACAAATCTAAGCGTATGTTGGACAAGAGAACGCCACATACTGGGGCTCAAATCCATAACCTAAGTCTATATGACATGGGTCGGATATGGATTTGGTGGGATACTGCCCAATGGGATGGATAGGTGGGAGCAGTTGATTGTTATTGCTTTACTAACTAGGGCGGCTTGTGGTTCATGTTCGGTGTCGTGTATGGTATAATGACCGTCATCGACGGGCGGATCTGCAGCAGGAAGTGATACAGATCAGCCGAATCGCATAGTTTGATCTTAAGCTCCCTCTTGTTATGATGGGGGACTTCAACATAATGCTATTCCAGCATGAAAAGGTGGAAGGTAGGGTGGTCCCAGACTCTATTCTACAGGACTTTTGATGGACAGAGTAGTTGGCAACATGGCATGGCATGGCTCAATATGATAAGTCTACGAATAGATAGGTGGTGTATCAGCTGGACAGAGTAGTTGGCAACATGGCATGGCTCAATATGTTCCTTTTATCAGTATCGAAGGATTAGCTGCAGGTACTAGCGATCACTCCCCTGTGAAGCTACTGTTGATGCGCCAGAACGCGGCAAGACACACCCGTTTCGGTACAATAATGTATGGAATCTACATGAAGGTTATCGAAAGATGGTTCTACTTGGCCTCCAAGAGCCGGTGGTTGGAAATGCCCAATTCAGGCTGGTGTGTAGGCTGCGTAGCGTCAAGCAGGCTCTAAAGGCTTGGGTGCGAAATCGACCATTGGAGGAATTGGCCGTTAAAAAAGGGAGGCTATAAGAGGTGCAAAGGCCATTGCAGGTGGATGGACTCAATCGGGATTTGGCGGAACAGAAAAAGCAGCTGATGAGGGAAGTAGGGGAGCTTCAACTAGCTGAAGAAATACAAGCGGCCCAGAGAGCTAAATGCTACTGGTTGAAAAGTGGGGATAAATGCACTAAATTCTTTTATGACGTAATCTACATGAGGCAACGTAAAAATTATATCCATCGACTTCTGGATGCAGAAGGGCATGTTTGTCCTTAGAGGGGGATATTCATAGTGAGGTGGTTAGGTACTATACTAACCTATATAACCAGCATGATTATTTATCCACTTTTTCTGCCTTAATTTGCAAGTGGGTTGTTACCAAAGTAGGTAATGAAGGATTGTTGACCCCGGTTTCCATTGAGGAAATTGAGAGGGTAGTAATGAAGGAGCATCCTGACAAAGCTCCTGGGCCAGTTGGGTTCACACTAAACTCTATAGATTGCATTTCTGGAGAACTAAAAGAGCATGTGCTAGAGGTGTAGAAGCATGAAAATTTTAGCAATCTTGACAACTATGTGCCCAAGCCAGGGAGTAATATGCGCCAAAGCCAGAGAGACATATGCTTCCAAGCCAGGACAGCCCACATGCGCCCAAGTCACCAGAAAAAACTATGCGCCCATGTTGATGCCATACATCCCCTATGTGCCCACTCTGGACTCCTCCAGAAGGGGGCGCATAGCCCTGTTTCAGGCTATGCGTCCAAGTCAAGACAGCCCCCGACTCGGTCAACACCCACGATCAATCGTGCACCGAAGCATACGGCCACGTCAGTCTCCACGAGCAGTCGTACACCGAAGCATGCGGCCACGTCAACCCCACGATCAACCCACGATCATGCAGTTTGCTTGCGCCTACACTCTATGCGCCCAAAGCAGGACTATGTACCCACATAAAAATTAGTATATTTTCTCATTTGGGCGCATAACATCATTCCAGCACAAAAATGACAATAAAAATGGGGTCTTATACCTCTTCAAATGACAGAAAGGAGAGCATTTCAAGAGCCAAATTGCTGCCCTTCTTGCCAGTGAGCCGAGAGTTAGCAATTTTCTTAGGTTTTTTCCCACTTTTATAATCGGAGTGTCAACGGAGTAAAGGAGCAACTGCCGCTCGATCTCCATCGTCCTATTCCCCAGAATTCTTTTTGTACTTGGGGATCCTCAGCGCAGGATCTCTCAGACGTACTCGATTTGTGGTGCCTTGTGCCAATAAGAAAAGACAGTATTTCTTCTTCTTTTTTGTGTGTGTCCACAAAAATGGCGACTCCGCTGGGGACTACCTTTTTCTCTGACGAGAACGTGGTGACACAATCCGATACCGACAAAGTAGGGAGCACTCAGAAGATGTTGATCGTGACGTTCGATCAGCAGGCGTTCGAAGAGAAGCTCTCGAGGGACGGCTCTACTCCTTCCAAATCAGAGAAGCCAAACAAGTCTCGCAAGACTTGGCTTTCGAAGGCTCGTGGTGCATATCCTGCCAGTGTCATAGAAGATATGCAAAGGAAGGACTATGTCACGTGGGCGCATAGGCCTTCCACGTGGGCGCATGGAGCTCCTCTGTAGGCGCATAGCTCTGCCATAGAGGCTCCTGACATGAGGAAGGCGCATACCGTTTCGGGCTCTACTAACCCAGCGACTTCTCTCTTGTGCAATCAACAACAGAATGTTCAACGCTCGAGACTTGGCAAAAGAAAATACTACGATGCCAAGAATCGAAGTATTCGATGTACTGGGCAAACTCAACGACACTCACAAACAAAGAAGGCGAAACTGGAAGAAAATAGCGCTACTTCACGAAGCATGCGCCCAAAGCTATGCGCCCAAGAGGGTGTATGGGCGCATAACTCTAGCCAGAAGACTTCTGTCTTCGACAGACGATGCGCCCAAAGCTATGTGCCCAAGCTCTGCTGACCCATACTATGCGCCCACATCCAGGAAGCTCAGGCATGTTGCCAGGACTTCTGGGAGGCATGCGTCTAAAGGCAGACTCCAGGGTCTATGCGCCCACAGCAAAAAGACAAACCCTACCGCGTATAGCACGGGGCTGTCTTCAAGGTCATTACCGAACTTAGGTGTGGGGGTTGCCCCTGCACATGAACTAAGTCCGGATACGCCAACTCCCCTTACAAACCCATATGCAAAGCTCGGCGATGCATGTGACATGGGTTTTAAGGTAAAACTCCCTTCCGCTGATTTACGCGACATGATAAATCATAAGCATAATGCGAGGGAGGATACGGCAATTCATGGTGTACATCTGTGCACCAGTATTGTCATCAACTATTGCTACTCCAAAGCAACGAGAGTGCCTCAGAGGCAGTCCGTGTTTCAATGAATGCATCGCTCTGATGATGAAAATCTGCTATGTGTTTCATCCAACATGGCTTCATGGGGTCCTCCTTACGGGAGCCCCAATCAAAGAAGGTGGACCAAGAATCCAACTTTTTCTCTTAATTCTACAAATAGAAGAAGAAGTCTACCAACAGATAGCCAGCGAGCTGTTACATCTGAAGGAGTCTATATGGGTACTCGGTCAAGGACGAGATTCTGTATAGATGACGAGGACTCCCAAGCTGGGGGTGATGATCCTTCAGCTGGGGGTAGTATTCCCTCAAAGTAAGCAGATGACCTTCACACCGGGGGTAGCCTTCCAGATGACAATGATTTCTTCGAGTCTGACGGTGACTATCTACCTCCCCTATCTGAAGACGAGAAACTTTTCAACTCAGAGACAGACAGTATGAGCACCAGTTGTACTGTCTCCTTTATTCATCCTCGTATGTTATCTACGTACATGGCGGATGGAGAGAGACCTGAAGAAGCCAGTGATCAAACCAACAAACGGCTAGAGAGTCTTAAAACAGTATTTGCCAAGATCACTGATATGCTTACAGTATCATGGCAGTCCAAACCGCTGGGGCTGTTCCTCCACCTCAACCAAACGTATCAGCTCATGTTAGTCCGGCTCATAGCAACAACCATCCTTCACTAGAAGGAGTATCATTCCGTTACGCCTCCTCCAAAGCTTGCAAATGCTGGGGTGGTCCTTCACCAATGATGCCTGACAACCGTACAGCGGTCGTTTCTCAACATATGCTCAATCAACAGGCACTTGATTCTCTTGTTGCCCGTCTCGATACCATCTCATACAAAGACAAGCTTCAGAAGATGGGGATATCTCAACCTTATCCTCCTGAATGGAAGAATGCTACTTGCCCTCCTAACTACAAGCCACTGACCCTAAATTCATTTGACGGGATAACTTCTCCTCGCCAACACATGACATACTTCAACACGCAGACTCTACACTTACCCAGGAACGATTTATTCTTGTCAAAGTTGTTTATTAGCACCTTGCAGGGGGTAGCTTTTGAATGGTTCTGCAGTCTGCCTAACGGTTGTATTAATTCCTTTAAAGATTTGGAGAGGTTATTCCTCAACAGGTTTTATGAGAGTGGCATGCATGTTAGTATGTCCACCCTCATCGAGACCAAGCAAAGGAGGATTGAGTCTGTTATTGCTTTCATCGAACGCTTCAGGCGACTAGCATTGTAGATGCCCTTCGGTATACCAGACTCAGAACTTATGGATACTTGTCGACATAACTTTCTTCCTACAGTGAAGTTCTGTTTGAGTATACATAAGTATGATACATGGCCTGCTTTCATTGGGGCCGCTGATGCTGCTGAAAATGACATCCCTAATCTGGAATTACTGGGGTTGAAGACACCCAAATCTGAAGACAAAGGCAAGCACCCTCAAACTATCCCTGTCCGTGGGGGTAAAGGGAAAGAAGTCTTAAAGGTCGACACTTCTAAAGGAGCTTCCAATTTTCAGGACGCTCCTGACAAACCTAAGGAGACTTTCTCCTTTGATGAGGATGATGTTATTACCATTTTTCACACATTGATGAAGGGTAATAAACTAACATTGCCTCCACCACGATGTCCTGCGGAGGCGAACCAACTCAACAATCCCGAGTACTGTCTTTATCATCAGTACGTGCACCACTCTACCAAGGATTACATCGTCCTGAAGAAGATACAACAGCTTATTGACAGCCAAGTGATCAACCTCGAAGCTGAAGACAAAGTCGTATCTTCTAACATTATCTCTCTTCAATTTGGTGACTTTCCTCCCACAAAAGTCCCAGACGGCGTAGTCCCAATCCCCAAGGAAATAATGGAAGTCGTCAACCTGCTGCTAGCTCGTAACTCTACCTTGGTGCCCCTCACGACTGACCATGGTGAGATCATGTGGGTCCATCCGGACCTTATGCAAGAAATGACGCAGGGGGTGGTATCTTCCAAAGTAAAGAGGGGGCAAGAAATACAAATCATGTCATATGGTGTCTTCTCCCATTTTCGAAGTTCTATCTGGCGAGACGTGATCTGGGAAGGCTTACCTACGGACTTATAACCATGCACAAGAAGAAGTAGTACCTTCTCAAGCTCCTGCTGCCCCCCACAAGTTCAGAAGTCGGTCCATCTAAGCCTTCAACTACCGACAAAGCCAAACAGAAGGAGACGCGATTTGACAAGTCTCTGAAGGTGCCAGCTCCCGAAGGCATGAATCGGCCTTACAACTTTGATATACTGGTACAACTGGCCAATGCACCTGCTAAGTTGTCTTTGTTCGATCTATTGCGACACTCCAAAGAAACGTTGAAGGCCTTAAGTGAGGCATTACTACATACCGACTCTTATCTCGCTGAAGTCAAAGCCCCCGCTGAAGATCCCGTCTTCTGTCCTCACTGCCACAGCACTATGGAAGTGGTGTCCAACATCACCTTTTCACAGGAGAACATGCTACTCAAAAATAATCGTCATTATAGACCTCTGTACTATACAGGGTATATCGGGACAATTAAGGTAGATCGGATGCATATCGATCCAGGTTCCTCCCTCAGCATCATTCCTAGAAGTTTACTCCAAATTCTAGGGATCCCTCTGCATAAGCTATCTGCAACCAATACAACTATCATGGCTTTCAATGCTGGGAGAAGCCACCCGCTAGGTAAGATCCATCTCAAGTGCCAGATTGGCGATCTCCGAACAGAGGTTTCTTGCTATGTAATCGACGCCAATGTATCCTACAACGTCTTGTTGGGACGTCCGTAGATACACGAAAATATGATCGTTCCTTCTATACTTCACCGGTGCTTCAAGTATGTCAACGGTGATGGCATCGTGAAGACGGAGTTTGCCGATGTCGCTCCTTTTAAGGGCATTGAAGCCTGCTATGGAGATTCGATACTTTATCAATCTCAGCCTCCCAAGGATGACGGGAACGAAGCTGACGATGAAGCTGAAGTGGGTTCATCCGCCAGTGATGGTCCCCTGATTATCCGAGTCAAAGGACTTACTACTCCAAAAAGTACTCCAAAGCCTCTCACAATTTGGGTTAAAAAGAAGAATCCTGATAAAGTCAAACCCTTGACCATCACTCTCCGTAAAACACTTCGGGTAGAACCTGCTGAAGTCCGTCCTCCCAATCCTGAAGAGTTACCCTATGTGGCAAACTTGGCCAAGTCTGTGGCTCCTGTTCCAGACAATGATCCCTTCAATGAGTATATCAATACTCAAAATAATGTACCTTCAGTGGATGATGTTATCCCTGAAGAAGAACTTGCATATTTTCTAAGTAAAGGTTTATCTTTGAATTACTCCGATGTCTACCAATCTGTAAACCAGTACATAGATACGATATACGACCTAGAGCACGGTATAGGACCACATCTCTGCATGTCGATTACGATGCCTTGTCTATGGGAAAAAGTCTGGCCAGATGATATCCACTACTTCATCGTTCCAGCTAGAAAGAAGGGTGAAGAATTGATCATCTTCGGTCGAATAATTGGCGAAAGAAAGTTCGTTCTGGACTCTACTTCTCCCAATCACAACGCTGAAGCTGCTACGACTCTGGAAAAATATAACTTTACCGATATAGTTGGCAAGCCAAGAATATCATCCAGAACATGGGATATGATATAAAAAGCGACCAGGGTCTAAACTACGGTCAAGGACGATGATTGCCAATACGTCACTTTGCTCCCCCCGGCAAACCCGAGAACTATTATCAACAAAACGGTGTTGGTTTGGGTTACGTTACTCCTCCAACAACTCCTGAAAGATCATACGTCGAAGATGATCGTTGTTCTTATTTTTCTGATTCCTGCCTCTAGGATTCAGACTCCAGCATTGGAGATATGTTCAAAGCAACTTTGTCCGTCAACATGGTGTCAGTTAACCAAATTATAGATGATGTCCAATCGATCGAGTTTGAACAATGGGCTCAAAAGATGGATACTAGGTAGGAGTTACGCTTCGAACAACGTGAACCACCTACTGAAGATGAAGTCGTCCAAGTTAATTTAGGAGATGAATCGTCTCTTAAACCAATCTTCATCAGCAAAAGTCTGTCTGGCGAAGAACGACAATCTCGTATACAACTTATAAGAGAATACATTAACGTCTTTGCATGGAGCTATGAAGACATGCCAGGCTTGGACCCTAAAGTTGCTATGCACCGCCTAAATATCTCGTCCAAGACTAAGCCAGTGAAGCAGCAGCAACGACGATTCCGACCAGATATCATGGAGGCCATCAAGAATGAAGTCAAGAAGCTTATTTCAAGCGGGTTCATTCGCGAAGAACAACACCCTGACTGGGTCGCTAACATTGTGCCAGTTATAGAAAAAAATGGTAAAGTTTGAGTCTGTATCGATTATCGCGATTTGAACTATGTATGCCCGAAAGATGAGTTCCTTCTACCGATCACCGACGTAATGATCGACAATACTTGCAGCTTCGAGCGGATGTCCTTCATAGATGGGTTCTCAGGCTACAACCAGATCAAGATGTTCTCTGACGATGAGAAACACATATCTTTTCAAATACCGTTGGGGGTATACTGCTATACGGTGATGCCCTTCGGATTAAAAAATGCAGGGGCGACATACTAGCAAGCTATAAACACAATTTTTTGCGATCATTTATGCAAAATAGTAGAATGCTACGTAGATGATATCGCAGTTAAAAGTCATCTCAAGGGCAACCACCTCCAAGATTTGAGAACAATGTTCGAACTAATGCGTGCACACCAACTCAAGATGAATCCAACCAAGTCTTTTCTGGGAGTCTCCAGCGACAAGTTCCTTGGTTTTGTTATCACTTCAAATGGTATACATCTTGACCCAGAGAAAGTGAAAGCTATCCTCGATATGCATCCCCCAAGAAATCTCAAAGAACTACGCGGACTTCAAGGAAGGCTAGCCTACATCAGACGATTCATTTCAAACCTTTCAGGAAGGTGCCAACCGTTTACTTATCTCATGAAGAAAGGAGTATCTTTCGTCTGAACTGAATAATGTCAACGCGCATTTGACGACATCAAGAAGTATCTCACAAGCCCCTCAGTATTAGTGGCTCCAATAATGGGGAAGCCCTTCTTACTATATGTCCGCGCTATGGACCATTCCTTTGGTACCCTATTAGCTCAGAAGAATGAAGGCAGTCATGAACAGGCAATCTACTACCTCAGCTGCATGATGGTGGGTGCCGAGCACAGATACACACTTATGGAAAAGGAATATCTCGTACTGGTATTTGCTATCTAGAAGACACGTCATTATGTGTCTGGGCAGACTATCCACATCATATCTAAAGTCAATCCTCTCAGAATACTCATGACTAAACCAGGTTCTCTTAATTCCTGTTTAGCTACATGGGCAATGCTGTTGACTCCATACGATATGTTGTTCGTCCCTCAGAAGGCAGTAAAAGGCCAAGCGTTAGCTGATTTCCTAGCAGCTCATCCGGTGTCAGAATCTGCCAAACTCTACGATGAAATCCCCGATGAAGTAGTGGAGTCTAACACCACAATCGAGGAAAGCCCCATTTAGCGAATGTTCTTTGACGGTGCATCAAAAACAGGATCTAAAGAAAATATTGTGGCCGGAGTAGGCATCGTGCTTGTGTCACCCGACCATCTGGTTATACACCGTGCATATTCTCTCGTGGAACCCTATACTAATAACGTGGCCGAATATAATGCCCTACTGATCGGCCTTCAACTGGCAAAACAACTGGGAGTTGACTATCTAGAAGCTTACGGTGATTCTAAGCTAATAGTTAGTTAGGTCCGAGGGGATTATGAAGTTTATCACGAAGACCTCATCCCATATATCAAAGCGATAATTGAATTGGCTTCTACTTTCGCTGGATCCTTCATCAAGCACGTGCCTCGATTACATAATATGGAAGCAGATGCTTTAGCCGGTCTTGATGCTTCCTTGACCATCCCTACCAATACTCAGTATTCAATCACAGTGTCTGGTCGAGAGCTATTCTGTGTGAAAAATGCCTTGCATATTCATCACAGTTACGCAACAAAAATAAACGTCAATGTTAAAGACTAGAGATTTCCTTTCATAGACTACGCCGTCTACAGAATCCCCCCTGAGGACCCAAATGAAGCAGTGTCTGTCCAAAGACGATCCCTCAGATTTTACTATGATACAGCTACCAAAATATTGTATCGACGCTCTTACGATGGGCTACTGTTACGACATTTATCAGAATAGAAGCCAAACATGCACTCCGTGAGGCTCACGACAGAGTTTGTGGCGCACATCAACCAGGACCCAAATTACAAGATCACCTCAGACGAATGGGTTATTATTGGCCTACGATGATAGAAGATGTTGTTGAATATAAAAAAAAGTGTAGGGCTTGTCAGTTCCATCGACTTCATTCATCAACCCTCGGAGTTTTTACACCCGACGGCAGCTTCTTGGCCTTTTGAAGCCTGGGGTATGGATGTCATAAGCCCAATCAGCCTGCCATCCTCCAGAGGACATCGGTTCATCCTAGCTATAATCGATTACTTCTCCAAATAGGCAAAAGCTATATCGCTCATCGAAGTGAAGACGTCGAACGTGATCAATTTCATCAAACATTATGTTATCTATCGCTTCGACCTACCTCGCAGGATCATCCATAATAACGGTCCACATTTCGCGAGCCATGCATTCTATCGGTTCTGCGATAAGAATTGAATCCAGAATGTAGCCTCTACTGCCTACAATCCAGCGGCTAATGGATTAGCAGAAGCCTTCAATAAGACCATCATTAAACTTCTCAAGAAGTTTATGTCTTCAAACAAGCATGATTAGAATGAGAAGCTCGGCGAATGTCTCTGGGCCTATCGTACAGCGGTCCGGACTCCAACAGGCAGTACGCCATTCTCTCTGGTTTATGGGAGCGAAGCAGTTCTTTCCCTAGAAATCCAGATTTTTTCTCTTCGAGTAGCCTTAGCCAGTGAGTTGACTGCTGAAGAAAGTTACCGTCTGCGACTATAAGAACTCGAAGCGCTAGACGAAAAATGCTTATTAGCTCAGCAACGTATTGAGCTATACCAAGCATACCTTTACAGAGCCTTTAATAAAAAGGGGAAGAAAAGAATCTTCCAAATTGGTGATATGGTCTTAGCAGTGAGAAGACCAATGGTCATGACGCACAAGACTAAAGGAAAATTTTAGCCTAAATGGGAATGTCCTTATGTTATAGAATCAGTATATTCTAACGGTATATATCGACTAACCAAGCCTGATGGTGACTTGCTCATGATACCGATCAACGATAAGTTTCTGAAGAAATATTATGTATAATCTTCATGAACAGTGTTCACATATACCCTGTTTTAGTCATATAAATGTACAGTACAATATTTATGTGATTCAAAAAAAATCATTTAACTATTATCTGTATTTTAAGAGTCTTGAATACGTCATGGATAACAGGTCTTCTAAAAAGATTCTCAAGTGGAATTATTTTCGTTTTGGACTCTGCCCAAACTCGGTCTGACGTAAACAAGTCACGTCCATATTACCTCTGAACTATTTTTCGATAATTATTTCCTCAGTGGGATGATTAAGAAATATTTTGCCACGTCCATATAACCTCTGAGCAAAGCAATCATCAAGGATAATCTGTCCATATTACCTCTGAATTATCCACTCCTTCCTAATGTTATATATCCTTCCACGTCTATATTACCTCTGGTCAGATATAGAACATCCTCTGCTATTACGTCCATATTACCTCTATTAGCAGCTTCTTTCAACTTATTATCTATATTCAAGAACCTTGAATATAAAACGGATAATAAGTCCACATCAAATTCTCCAGCGGAACACCCATCAGAAATATTCTTACTACGTCCACTTACCTCTAGTTCTGATATTTCATAAACTTCATTCATGAATTTTGAAAGCCAAAAAGATTCTTTACTAAAGACGTCTATCAAAAGACAGAAAGGAAAAAATACAGGAGTCTTGACGGCTAATCGAGCCTATTAGAAGAAAAAATCTAAGGGATACACAATCGATTGATACTATCCCTTAGAGCCGCAATTTCGGCTTCGGACTTCGTGGTAGCACGGCGGCACGCCTCTTCTTGACGAAGAGCCTCATCCTGGAAGGGGATCAGATTCACGTGCTCTCCCTCCAACTTTACCAGCTGTTCTTTTAAGTGATCTAAAGTTATGGCAGTCACGGCAGCCTGAACCGAATAATCCTCCTGTTTAGACGTCGCTGTCCTCAAGCTGGCCTCCGGTTGGGCAATCTCATTTTGGATCTACGCAATGTGATTATATTTCTCAGTAATTTGTGCAGCCAGCTTATTCTTCGAAACAACATGTGCCTCACTCGCAACGTTGAACATCTCATACTGATCAGCCAATTCACTGATCTCTTGAGCGAGGGCATCCTTCCTTGCTTGGAAAGTAGCCCCCTCTTCTACGAGAGCCGCGACTAAGGCCTCGTCTTTTGCATGGAACAGCGACGTCGAACTCCGTTGTTTGGCATCCCAAAATCTGGCCACCTGACTCTCCAGATCATTCAGAACCCTCCTTAGAGCATTAGCCCGCTCTTCATAGCCGACGATGCTCTCAAGGACTGCCACTGGCATTCAGCAACAGCCTTCACAGGGCCAAAGGCGACATTCCGATTCAAGACCCCAGGAAGCTTTACTTTCAAGATAGACTAGAAAGCTTTAACAACATCATGGGCCATCTCATCATCTTCGGTGGAGGTCGTCGGGGAGGAAGCTTGATGAGGTTCTTTCGCTCCAGGAAGAGATGCCTGACAAGAAGTCAAACTTGACAAGAAAATAATATATGTATCAGTAACAAAAAAGGAGGAGTGCGAAAGAGTTGTAATTTTGTACCTTCGATATGGTCAGCGCCAACTTAGGCTAAGTCATCGGTCTTGGCTTCAGGGAAACCGAGAGCAGGCCCAGGTTGTTCAAGAAGAATAATATCGAGCCCTCGAGTAGCATCAGGCTGTATATCTTCTGCGGCCCCAGACGGACCGGGAGCAGATTTAGCAACAACACCTCAGGAGGCTGTTCAACCTCTCCTTCTGCAGCCGATGTCGGCTTACTGACAGAATCCTCCACACCAGCAACCCCAAAGGAGCCAGGGACAACCTCTTTTGCTCCCATGATATCTTGGGCTATCTCTATGCGTGGTTCCTTCTCCTTGTCTACAAGGGAATACACAATGGCGGTCAGCCTCACGAGGAGCACGCAAAATCGAAGTCAAAAAATCTCATCCTAAGAGAGGTACAAAGATAAAGTACCCGCGGGAGGGTGAGCCGATTGGAGTTGATTCTCGTCCAACTCTTTCATTATGGCCACGATTTCAGACATCGCCCCCAAGGAGATATCGAAAGGACTGGCTCTCTGGTCGCCACCATAATCCGGGCATTCATCCTGATCATCCTTTAATTCAGCCTCCTTGATTGGGGAAGGCTGAATTTCATCTGCCGATCGAGGACAAGGAGGGGACACTGTTGTCACGTCCACTTCCTCAGACGAGGAGGCACCTGCCTCAGCTGCAACTTTAGGGTCTTGTGCAAAGGACAAACGCAAGGGTGAGAAAGCTTCTAATGGCTTGACCAAAACGGTTATGGAGTCTAAGAAGGGATCTACCTCCTGAATGGTAACGGCCCACGATGTCGTTCCACTTCTTTCAGTTTGTCGAGAAGACCTTCTCAAGGGAGGTAAACCAGTACCCACTTCCCTGGCTCTCCTTAGGGTAACAGTCTTCTTCTTCCTCTTAAAAGTTGGCTCCTGGGCTAATTCAGTTGAAGCTTTCCTCTTCTGAGGAGGATTAGGAAGAGCAGAATCATCCTTTGGAGGCACTGTCGACTTTCTAAGGATAGCCCTTGGTCATGGTGCTGCGGCTGGCTTCACGGCTGGAGCAGCGCTCTCCTTCTTACGGCCCTCCGGCGCCTTTCGGGCTCGTTTCACAGAAGGGGGGCCGAACCAAGTCCCCAATATCAAGCTCTATTCACGATCATACCGGGGATGAAAGGTATTAATCTGAACATAAAACTTGGTGGCAGCATAGCACAGGTGGGTCTCGGGCTTATCTGTGGGCAGAGTGAAGATTGCCTCCGTGCATCCGACGTTGTAATATATCCAAGCACGAGCCCTGTCAATTATGCTGCCTATTAACTCCATATGCGGGCTAGCATTTCCCAAAAGGAGCTGGCTGTAGCCAAACTGACGTGCAAAACGACTCGGCAAGTATGGCTCCAGATAGGCATGGTTCCTGTTTCTGAGCACCAGATGCGACGTCCTAATAGACTGAAGCCAGTAAAACGCCCCAGCAGTCAAGCTAGTGGTATGAACTCTCTCATCCACTAAGGTATCTTCTGCACTGCCACTGTCGGACGGAGGGGATACCCTGAAGAACTCGTAGTTCTACAAGAAGCTTAAAGCCCTTCTGCAAGCGGGTACACCAGTGACGGCCTATTCCACGTCACGAAATCTGCGAAGAAAGACGTCTTCCGCCAAAGAGTCCACTGTCGGCCCAGCATTCATCAGGGTAGGACAGTGCAGTAGCAGCTACCCCATCAATAAATGATACGGAAGTTCGGTCCGGGCGAAGTTGGTTTTGCCGTCAGGAGTCACTGCATTTCTAACAAAATCCCGTAGACCCCGTTTAGTGGCACAAACCATCGCGGGAAGCAAGGCAAGCCGGTATCCGAATACCAGCTTCACAGCCGGAAGTATTATGCTCCGCCTCATCCTCTCAATAGTCCCTGAAACCCCAGGGACTATACAGTTACGAAGCCAGATCATCAAGAAAGCTGCCAACACAGCTTTCTCCGACAACGGATATTCAGCTTGACGGAAGTAGTGGCCAATCAGGAACTCTCCCTCAAAATTATCACTGTCCTCAACATCCGCTGTATCATAATCTGCCATCCGGACTTCTATCTCGGACTTGGTCATAGGTTTTAAAATTGAAAAGAAGGCCAGATCCTCTCCTTCTCCTTGAACGAAGACGTAGCCCGTCCAAGCTCTTGTGTGGGGATTGGCACCCTCGGTCCTTCCTTTCTTATTGATCCTATGGCAGATGAGGAGGTGGCAGAATAACTCCTTGTATACATCCATCACCTCGGATTTCTTATTCTCCAGGTCTCAGAGCTCCTCATCACAAGGCACGTACTCTTCATACGGCTCTGTGCCCCAAGGAAGCTTCGACACTTCATGCATCTCGTGGAGAGCCAATCCCATCTCCCCACCCGAAGTAAAGAAAGTACAAGTGTGAAGGTTGTATAACTCTGCCAAGGAGACAAACATTGGCCAGTTGACCTTTACGCCACATTGGGTGGCCCTAATAGCATAAAAAAGGCCAGCAGTCTTCAAGGTGGCTTCATACATAGAAAGCACCAGTCAGTGAGGTTACTCCAGAATAAAACTGGATACCTCCATCCTTCCATCTGCATCTTCCCCACGGGATACAACACATCCCCCGATATTATCAGATTGCAAAGCGTGTCGGCAGCATAAGGGTGGAGGTCAGTCGGAATGTCCTTTATTACAGCACCAGGTTACAACCCCCTCGTAGAGTAAGATGTAGAGCCCCTGACACACTTGAAAGTGTCCTTCTTTCGATCTCCCAAGTCAAACTATATTCTTCCAGAGACGACCCCGGGGAGCTCAGGGGTTAGCTCCTATTTCATCTGTCACTGTGCGACTAAGACAGTGAACGCAGACAAAGGATACTGACACTCCATCAACGGTAGTCATATCCTTTGATTGTTCAGCCTGACCACCAGTGGGCTTCTCAAGCGTATTGTCTCGCCATCTTCGAACCCCACACTGTCACCGAACAGGAAGTACGGCTTCTTGAAACGACGTGCTTTTTCGAGCAAGATCTTCTCGTCGTTAATCATCAGCTTCAGGAAGGTCTTGTCATGTTCAAGAATGGCGATCGTCCGATCCGTAGGCTGGTTATGACTGATCTTGGCCCGAATCTTTATGACCATGTTGGTTATGAGGCTTATGTCGAGGACTTGGAAAGCAGAGCCGAAAGGGATTCCACCAAGTTTTGGGACAAACATGTCAACTACAAGGACAGAAGAGAAAGTCAGACTCAGGATCTGCAGAAAAAAAACTAAGTACTGGAGGAATCCTATGCTCCCAAAGGGCTATGCGCCCAAAGGGTCATGCGCCAAAATAGCATATGGGCGCATAAACATACAAACAGTATGTGGGCGCATAACATGCGGCAGCATGTAGGCGCATAACATGTAGCAGCATGTGGGCGCATAACACACCACAGTTTGGGCACATACTTCTGTGGGCGTATATGAATGCTCACAGAAATATGTTGCCTTGGGCACATGCGTCCAGGTAGAGGAAAAGTTTGAGCGTCGCAAATTAATGCTCAAGACTTTATTTTGAGGCGTAGCCTCACCCAAGATCGGGTCTTAGACTAGCAAGGATGCTGTCGCAGGAGGAGAGCTGCTCGGTGCAGCCCTCTTGCCCTTCGCAGATCTCTTGGCGGCCTTGGAAGACATGGTTTGTGCAGAGAAGAGATGAAAAGTCTTTTGAAAGTTTTGAAGGAAAAGAGAGTAATGAATCTTCCCTCTCTTCAAGGTCTATTTATAGGCATGGGCCAAATACTATGCGTCCACTACTCCTATACGCCTTTGCGCCCACTACATACTATGCGCCTACTACGGCTTATGCGCTCATATGAAGACCCAGTCTCTTGCATATTATGCGACTACCACTTGCTGACGTGGACAACGCATGAAGGATGGACCTCTTCAAATTCCACTTCGATGAATCTGTCAGTTCAGATTTTCGAGGAAGATCTCAACAGCCATCTCTCTGACAGTCTTGCCAAACTCTATACGCCCAAAGGGAGAGCTATGCTATGCGTCCATTGCGTCATGAGAAGACGGTCCATGCTTCTTTCAAAGTATTTCAAACTCGTTTAGGTATCAAAAACTTTAAAGGGGGTCTTGTAGAAGCATTAAAATTTCAGCAATCTTGACAACTATGCGCCCAAGCCAGGGAGTAATATGCGCCCAAGCCAGAGAGTAATATGTGCCCAAGCCAGGGAGACATATGCGTTTAAGCCAGGACAAC
Organism: Iris pallida; assembly: GCA_029216955.1. NCBI lineage: Eukaryota > Viridiplantae > Streptophyta > Magnoliopsida > Asparagales > Iridaceae > Iris > Iris pallida. The sequence continues at coordinate 15,823,000 of JANAVB010033620.1, forward strand.
CCACATGCGCCCAAGTCACCAGAGCAAGCTATGCGCCCATGTTGATGGCATACATCCCCTATGCGTCTACTCTGGACTCCTCCAGAAGGGGCGCATAGCCCTTTTTCAGGCTATGCGCCCAAGTCAAGACAGCCCCCGACTCGGTCAACACCTACGATCAATCGTGCACTGAAGCATACGGCCACGTCAGTCTCCACGAGCAGTCGTGCACTGAAGCATGCGGCCACGTCAACCCCACGATCAACCCACGATCACGCAATCTGCATGCGCCTACACTCTATGTGCCCAAAGTAGGACTATGCGCCCACATGAAAATTAGTGTATTTTCTTATTTAGGTGCATAACATCATTCCAGTACGAAAACGACTATAAAAAGGGGGGTCTCATACCTCTTCAAAAGACAGAACGGAGAGCATTTCAAGAGCCAAATTGTTGTTCTTCTTGCCACTGAGCCGAGAGTTAGCAATTTTCTTAGGTTTTCTCCCACTTTTGTAATCAGAGTGTCAACGGAGGAAAGGAGCAACTGCCGGTCGATCTCCATCGTCCCATTCCCCAGAATTCTTTTTGTACTCAGGGATCCTCAGCGTAGGATCTCTCAGGCGTACTCGATTTGTGATGTCTTGTGCCAATAAGAAAAGACAACATTTTTTCTTCTTTTTTGTGTGTGTCCACAAGAGGTAGTCAGCAACTTCTTCATCCATGGCAGGTTGTTGTGGGAGGTAAATCATATATTTTTCACTTTGGTTCCTAAGAAGGAAGGCACCAATGAGTTGGAAGATTTTAGGTCGATTACATGTTGCAACTACATATATAAAATTATCACTAGCATCATGTGTTAGCATATGGAGAAGCTAATGAAGGAGTTGGTGTCAAAAAATTAGACCGCTTTCTTTAAAGGACGGTCCATTACGAAAAACAGTATGCTGGTACATGAGATGGTCCGAACCTTCAACAAAGTTGGTTGCCTGAAATCCTGTGTCAAATTAGATCTACGGAAGGCCTACGATATGGTGAATAGGGATTTTGTATGTGCACTTATGCTTGCCATGGGGTTTTCTGAAGTACGGGTGGAATGGATCCGGGAATGCACCACAACTGCTACATTTTCTGTGCTGATTAAAGGCCAACCATATGGTTTTATACACAGCAATCGAGGGTTACAGTAGGGGGATCCGCTATCTCCATACCTGTTCACGTCGTTGATAGAGTATTTCTCATGTTTGCTGGAGGAGGCGATACCCTGGAAGAAAATTCACCCTTTATACAAAAAGGTTCATCCGATAGTCTCACATAGAATATATGCGGATGACCTTCTGGTGTTGTTGGAGCCGTCTAGAGTAGGTTTGAGAGAGGTAGCAACGATAATGGAGAGATTTGGCCGATTAGCAGGACTCCATCTCAATAAAGAGAAGAGTCGCATATACTTTAGTGCTTATTGCCAAGAAAAAGAAGAAAGAGCTGTATTGTTAGGGGTTATGAAAGGAGAGCTGCCAGTGAAATATCTGTAATTCCCATTGACAACTAATTATGCCAGAGATGTCGACTGTAGTAGTTTGATTGATTATGTGCAGCATCGGGTCAAGGGGTGGCAAGCATAGTGCCTTAGTTTTGGTGGTCGGATAGAGCTTGTTAGGTTAGTGACTACGGCTATCACTTATTCTGGCTCCAGTCTATTCTTCTACCTGTGGCTATGATCCGAAGGGTGAAAAAATTCTGTGCGAATTTCATCTAGTGGGGAGGAATTCAAGCTATTGCTTAGGACCGTCTTTGTCGGCCGAAGAAGAAAGGGGCATTGGTCTACGACAACAGGATATGTTTAGAAAGGTGGCTAGTATGAAGCTTGGCTGGAAATTGCTCACTAGGGATTCCATGTGGGTGGTGTAGATGCGTAGCAGGTACCTACATGGTGACAACTTATGAGCTTATAAGATAAGCAACAACGACTCAGTGACATTGAAGCAAATTTTGTAACATAGGAGGGACATTAAACCTCTCATTTATCGGAGATTCAGGGACGGGACGGATACAGATCTATGGTTGGATCCCTGGATAGCACATATGAGCCTAGGCGAGCTGGTCGGATGGCAATTTGGAAGGCAAGCGGTGGGAAGAGATAAGGTCAGTAGGGTTTTATTGGATGGGGTATGGAGGATTGATATGTGTCCGCAGCCGCGTGGTGTTGCACAACTGATTCAGGGATATACAATTAACCCACAACTGCTGGCGGATAGATGGATGTGGGATGCTTCGACAGACGGAGACTTCAAGGCCAGTGTTGTTTATGAGTGCGTCAGGGAGGTTCATGATGACATGGGTCATGCCGATATTATCTGGATGAAGTAGATTCTAAGAAAAATGCAATTATGTCTATACAAGACACTACTGGGAAGCTCCTCACGAAAGATAGGTTACAACGGTTTGGGTCCAACTAGCAGACATCAGTTGCTCCTATGCGGTCAAGCAGAGTCTATCCAGTATTTATTCTTCGAATGTTCCTTTGCTCGGCTCACCTGGGAATCCTAGACAGCGGTACTTGATATTCAGCCTGGAGGCAGTCATAATTCGGTCGGTTTGATTAAGACTTTGAAGACGTTGCGTGGTCCGGACTGGTTCAGGGAGGCGTGTGTTCGATATGCATTAACAGTATGGTATGTTTGGAAAGGAGCGGAACTACTGTATATTTGAAAGATTGTGTACAAGTCCTATTGGTATCATCTGTAACGTGGATGGGAATGTTCGGAGGATTGGAATGGGGTCTCACCCATGATTGTAATGGAGCTTTAAATTAATACAATTATCTTTATTTTCAAATATATATATATATATATATATATATATAGAGAGAGAGAGAGAGAGAGAGAGAGAGAGAGAAAGAGAAAGAGAAAGAGAAAGACTACCGGTAGGTTCTCTAGTGAGCCTCGCCTTCGCCATCGCGGAAGAGAGGAATGGGTCAAGGAAGAGAAAAAGGAAACGATCGAGGAAAAGAGATAGGAGAGGAGTGGGAGACCTATCTAGGGTACGAAGTAGGGCTTGGGATGAGAAGAGTATGGAGTAGAGGAGAATAGGGTTTGGTCATATAAAATTTTATCTTACAAATAATGGTAATATTTGCAAATGCTATAATTGTTCTTATGTAGCTTAAAAGCCTTATATTTGTACTCTGTTTTGAAACATGATAATATTTTGTTACGAATAGTTATATCACAATTTTAAAAGCATTGTAGTGTGCGGTACATTGCGTTAATTCGGTAGTGTTGTTGCTTGGGCGATACAGTTGGTTACCGTCTACCTTTTAAGAAATACTACCTAAACAACTGTCCCATGTGGGCCCCTCGTTGGCTTGTTGAAAGGTTACCACTTGTTGAGAATTTTCATGAGGTGGACTATTAAACTTGGCACATATACCTTAAAATAGAATTTTCATGTAATGCTTGAACCATTTACAATTATTTATACTTCATGATCCCATCTTTTATTCGATGTGGGACTAAATTACCAACTTCATTATTATCCTCCTTTTGAGGGTTCAACCAAAAACAAGATACAATCTAACAAGAAGTTGGGCATTCCATAAGTTCTATCAAATTTGATGGTTCTCAAAAGCCAAGGTCGAATTTCTTTTTGAGCATTGATAATTTTTACAAACCTAGTAGCGCAGTAGCAACAAAATTCTAACCGAGTTTTAACAGTTGTGACTGTTATGTCGCAGCAACTTGTTTGCATTGGGTCCTTGCTCTATTTTAGCAATTCTGGTACTTTCTTCTTGCACAACTGCCTTGGGACTTCTTGTCATCACTTTTGTGCTTTGTAGTAGGAAATTTGGGCAGAAAAATTTTCACAACAAAAGACTCATATCAAAAGAGAAGGAAAATAAAATGCATATTGAAAGAAGTAAAACTCTTTACACTATGTTTGAGAAGGAGAAAAAAAAAATAGAGAGGGAAAATTGGGAGAAAAATGGAAAAAAAATTTTAGAAAACATGATGTTCGGAAAAGGAAGGAAAGAAAAAAGGAGGAAAAAAATCTGGAGAAATTTTTTGATAGTTTCCACCAAAAAAATTTCTTCCAAAAAAAAAATTTCTTCCAAAAGTGGAAGAAAATGAACTTACGTAAGGGAATTGGATAAACCCTCAATTATTTTTTAAATCCTAAGCAAATATTAATTTAATTTACAACTCACTTAGACATCTCAAAAAAACTCATCGTATGAGTTTAACTACTATTAATTTGATTGTTTTAAAGATAATACTTCGTTACTCAAATCTTAACTCAAATATAATATTTTGCATTTTGATTTATTTATTAGTTAAATTACTATACATTATTGTATTATCTCTAACAATAAAATATAAATATAAAAAAAAAAAGTTAATTTTTAAATTCTACGCAAATATAATTTAATGTACAACTCACATATGAGACATTTCAAAAAATAAAAAAATAAAACTCATCGTATCAGTTTAACTGCTATTAATTTGATTATCTTAAAGATAATATTTATTATTTAAATTTTAATTCAAATATAAGATTTAATATTTTAATTAATTTATTAGTTAAATTCCTATACCTTATTGTATTATCTCTAACAACAAAAACATAAATATAAACAAAAAAAATTATTTTTTCATTCCTATGTAAATATTAATTTAATCGACAACTCGCATACGAGCATAAAAACTTACCTATGACTTTAACTCATATTAATTTTATTATTTAAAAGATAATGAGAAAGTAAGGATAAATTAATACTTTTATCTAGGTTTCACAAACAAACAAACAAATAGTTTTTTATTTTTTCTTTTCCTATTTTTTGGTCATCCAGATAAAAAAATATAAAGTTAATTTTTCTTTCCCTCCATTTTCTTTCCTCTCAATTTTTTTTTTCTAATATTTTTGGTCATCTAAGCATAGGGACCACCGAACAACCAAACACCAAGAACTTTGAATACCACATTTAAGATGATTATATTAAGATCCCATTGGTCAAAACACCGTCACCTGTGGATGTCACCTATTGATCCGAACAAATAGTGTGCTCTGCTGATCCATCACTGAACGCGGCTCGAATGCATGTAAACCTTCTAAAACATTGACCATACTCGATCCTGATTTCTGGCGTTATGGAAAAACTGTCACTACAAAATCGAACGCGAGATGGTACATACCATGCCATGCCGCCCTTTAGTAACCTAGGCGTACATTACACGTACAAATATTAAAAAAAAAAATTTAATTAGAAATTAAACAAATTTTTAATTTTTAATTAAGTGCGAATACACATACTAACACGTTCCATTTTAAAGTCATTTTCAAACTTCTTTTTATAAAGAGTACATGGTGTCATTCTCACCTAACCACGATGTAAATGCATTGCAGCTTCGATGTGGCCCGCGGGCAAATATTGTCCACTGGTGGAAGATTGGACGATTGGTACGCTTTGAATCCACGTTTGAAGGCCCATGCGACCGAACGAATCTGGACACGGTTGGCCTCTCGCATCCGGAGTTGCGTAGAGCCTACTCCTACCTTTTTCTTTTTCTTTTTGATAATAAGCCTACTCCTACCTCGGTAATGATAGCACGCAAGCTCTGCTAGAATGAATAACATGCCGTGATCAAGTACTATATTCCGTCCTTGCCGGGTAATTTGCTCGCTCACTACCGAACGAAACCGAGTACTTCCGCACGTTTCAACTCTTGAAAATTGACAAACATTAGGAGGACAAGTTCACCGAATGCATTGCTGAGCAGGAGTTAGCCTAGTTTGAAACTACAGGCAGAGAAGATTTTCTAATGGAAAGAAAGAAACTTGATCACACTGCACATGCCCTTTCATTTAATTCCGAACCTATTCCAACTAACCATCTGCCCCCACGTTCTCTCTCTCTCTATATATGTCTCTCTATATATGTATATATATATTTCTGACCCAGACTAATTATCTCCAGTTTTTCTGATATATCATCATGGGTTTTCCTTGCATGTGCCATGATATCATCCTCCCAAGGCCTATCGAAATATTGCTGCGCATTCTCCAGAGGGTGTGGTACGCGATCGCTGTCGTCCTCTCCTATCTGGGGATCCAGATTGCACACGAGGTTCTGCCGGGCCAGTGGAGTCCCGAAGCGCACCCGGCCAATCCTAGCCCCGCCACGATCACGCCAACTGTGGTAAAGAGCAGGCTCCAGGTGGTCGAATTCGCGAGCTCCTTGGCGAGACGAAAGCCGAGGTGTTCCCTGGAGGAGCCGACGTGCATGGTCTGCCTGGGATGGATGGAAGCGAAGGACGAGATGAGGGAGCTCGGCAACTGCACCCACGCGTTCCACAAGGAGTGCATTGACAGGTGGGTAGACATGGGTCATGTTACCTGTCCCTTGTGCAGGCTGGAGCTGTTGCCCTCCCCCAAGGAGAAGAAGAGAGTTTGGATCAAGAGCCTCACCACTTGGCCGAGGCTGCACTGGTGAGCTGCTGCTGCTGCTTAGTTAATTAATTAATCAGCAGTAATGTAGATTATATATGAATCGACTTGTTTCGAGATCGAAGATGAACTATGTATATGACACCACTTTGTACTTGTACTAATTGATTGGGCACCAACGACAAGGGATTGGATGTCTTTGTGAATTTGGCAATGCAGTGTATATATATATTGTTATTCCCTGGACGTAAAGTCAGAAGTAAACTCTTGTGACACGATTGTAGCACTTCAAAGGAAGGTGCAAAGCAGAAATCCTAGAACGACTCTGTAAACGAAAAATCTAAAAAGATTTTCCGTTAAAGGCAGCGTACGAATAGTCTAAAAAAACTTTCGTAAAATCAACAATAATGGAAAAGCCTGCTGGGGTGTCAAAACACCAGTGCTCAAAGCAAGATCCGTCCTCACGGTCAGCTTTCAGGAACCAGCAAGTTCAAAAGAACTCTGGAACGCTCTGTTGATCTGCTTAAGAACGGACTGCTCGAAAAGTCAAGGAAGAAATACCGGTGGCGCGAAGAGCTACAAGGGGCGCTGGAACACGAATGGGTCGAGGAACTCTCTCTGCTCTCGTATAGAATTTTTTTTCGTCTGAAAAGAATCAATACTTTTTCTGGAGAAGAGAGGGCCTATATATAGTGTCCTGCTGTAACCGCTCAAATCCGCAATGTGCGCGACAATATTATGTCAGATCCAAAATCCCCGGATTAGTTATCGCACGTTACGAAACGGTCAGAACGTGGACAGCCACGATCTATGTGAAACAGCGCCACTGAACGAGTTGCGCGTGCCCAGCACAACCAGCGCGCCCCGCGCTCCTCGTGCGCCCTGCGCAACCAGCGCGCCTCGCGCAACCTACGCGCCCTGGGCAACCTGCGCACCCAGCGCAACCTGGGCGCGCAACCGGGCACTCAACTGGCCGCGTAACTTGGCCGTGCAACTGAGCCGCGCACCTTGGTCGCGCATCTGGCAGCGCAGTCGGCTGCGCAAGAGGCTCACGCAACTTGAGCGCACTATCTGCCTAGCGACGATGCTGACGTGCTAAGTGCAAAGTGCGCCAACAAAATGCCACATTACGTCTCATGAGCCCATGAGCCCGAGTCGCTAAGCCCCTACGGAGCGTAGCTCCAATGAAAATTAATTTCCCAAGAGCAAAAAGCATGAATGTTTTACTTGGAACCTTATTCTTACCTCCTAGTTAAATCATCCACATGGTTCCCTCCTTAGGGTCACCACCCCATGTGCATATCCCAACAACACATACAAGTATATATGTTGAGATAACTCATGGTGCACTTTCCGTTTGGGACTAAACTTTACTAGGCATGTTGAGAGCAAGCTCTCTTCATGTCAAGGAGCAAGAGCACCAACAATCCCTCGCATATCTCAACATATATATGTGTCTAGGGTTGAGCGTTCCCCACAGTAACTGTCTATTTTGTATTGGGAAAGATGTCGCTGATGACTTGAATCTTCCCGCATGGGTTGAATAATAATATGATACAAGAATGGACTACGCAGCAATGAAGCCTAAGGCTTATAAGGCCAAGGCTTTACCCAGCATGAAGCCTAAGGCTTATAAGGCCAAGGCTCTTTGTAGTGCCATTCTACCCAGCATGAAGCCTAAGGCTTCCTTGCGGTGTTACGCCGCAATGACATGGCTTATAAGGCCAAGGCTTTACCCCTACCCGGGTACCTCATCATGGTGTCGTGCCACTGTAACATGGGGTCACCCTCCCCTTTGTAGTGATGTCTACAACTCTTTTAATTTTATCATACAGCATTTGGCTACCTGCCCATTTGCGGTGCTACGTCGCTATGACTTGGCTTGCAAAGCCGAGATATTACCCCAACCTAGGAACCTCATGGTGGAGTCATCCCACTGTAGCATGGAGTTTTACTTCTTGTAGTGCTGCGCTACCGTGCTTCCTGTAAAGCACACCAGGCATTCACTCTGCCTGAGAACTCATTAAGACATTTAAACCAACCTCGACATAGGATCCATTTTCCGCAGAAAAACACATAGTAGACAACAATGGTTATGGGTTCGTAACCCTTCCATGTTCTTAAGAACAAGTACCGACTGTTACCTGATAGTTTTCCAGTCAGTGGTCCTCCCTTGAACCGAAAGTTAGATGTCTAGTAGATTTCTCTTTGAACTAATAACATAAAATTTTGTGGTAGGATTACAAAGACATACTATCAGAATACCTTCAAGCCCATCTTCCCTGCTGTGTCTTCAACCAGCTGGCGCTTGATGTAATGCCCCGCTTCGCATCGGTGCATTTTGATGAGTCGTTGACTCGAAGAAGTTGCGTTGACCCGATGAGGTATCGATGCTAATCGATGCAAGAGTTACGTTGGCCAAAGGTAAGCTTTGAGTCGGTTGGAATCTATGAATCGAATCGATGCAAAGGATAAGTTCCGTTTGAGCAAGTGCTAATGTTAGTTGATCTGGTGTGCAGGCTATGCCTTTAGGCTGGGTTACGGATCGTAGTATGGGCGCGATAGGCCAAAACAACCGAGTAGTTCAAAGGAATGGCTAAGTCCGGGAGTAAGCTATGCGATCGAGTTATGGAAGCGAGACGCTTCGATCGGCGAAACGGCAAGGCGTATCGGCTTAAGGTGGGCGGGTTCTTGACTCTCTCTCCCTATTCCTTCACGTCTAACAAAATATGTCATTGTATGCGTAAGATGTTATCGAGTTAGCGAGCGTGGCTCGGCGAGTAAGTGTCTAAATATGTGTTGAACACTAAGATAGAACATTGAACAATCAAACAATTGAAGCGACGTGCATCGAGTGCACGGGTCGCGGTAGGGCAATGATGGTAGAACATTGAAAGATGATAACGAGATGTGCATCATGTGTACGGCTCTGAGAACATTGAACACTAAGATAGAACATTGAACAATCGAACAATTGAAGCGACGTGCATCGAGTGCACGGATCGCGGTAGGGCAATGATGGTAGAACATTGAAAGATGATAACGAGATGTGCATCATGTGCACGGCTCTGAGAACATTGAACACTAGGCGTAGAACATTGAATACGGCGCTGAGCGTGCCCTCGGGCACTTATGTTACGAAAAGACTAAGTAATACGGAATAATGCTATGAGAATAACTTACGAATGGTACGCGTTGAATACGAGTATGAGATGACTAAGCCGTTGGGCGTCGTGCATCAATATGGATGTGTTGGGGTATAACGTCGACGGAGCTCCCCATATGAATGGTGGATTATGTTTATGGCACGGGAAACCGTTTATGGCACGGAAAACCGTTTATGGAACGAGACTATGTTTATGCAACGAAGGATTTGGTTGGATTGTTATGTGTGTTTGCTATGGCGCGTATTGCATGGTCAATGGACTCGGATGGCCCGTGCACGGGTACGGTTTCCCTCGAACGGTTACGCCGGGGCGCCGGGGCACCGGGACCGTTCGGCCTAGGAGGGAATTATATGTGGTATTTATGGTGCACAACATTCGGACGGATTGCGACCGTCCTGTGCTGTGATAAGCTATGATATCCGTAAGTTTGGGATCCTTCGGATATTGGGCTAGCAACCCGTATCGAAGCGATTGTAGGCTTACACATAAGAGATGCCAAGTCCATTACGGTGCGAAACACCGTGACCTTCATATAGTTAGGGTCGGTGGGCTGAGATAAGAGCTGGGTGCAGGCGCAGGGCCTGCCACCCATTATGCATATGTTTACGTTTATGATTGGTCGGTTGTACGAATCGCATGTTTGCTTATGTTAAGTTCTAACCACTGCAGGCTAAGGAAATGGGACGAGATGAGCACGAACACTATGTTTATGTTTCAGATTATGTCTAACTGTATCTGCTGCAGGAACACGGTATAGGACACATTTACGATATGTTGCTATACGATCGAATGTTGCCATGAAACTGATCCTAAGGCTAAATAGAAAGATCACAATTAAGATGCATGTTTCACTAAATGATTTAGTGTTTGGTTTGGGTGCGAGCGGGTCTTGATCAGTGCGAAGCGAGGACGAAAGCACTAATCCCCCACTAGTTTATGTGCAGACTCAGTTTATGATCGGCTCGGGGCGGAGCTTGGCTTGGACGTGCCGAGGCATGGAGTCCTTGGCGTTCAAGAGGAACTACCGCAAAGGCGTTCGGACTTGCGACATGGAGATGTTCGGCCGAAGACTACTTGGTGGCTATAAAGAGGCATAATGTATGGAACAATATAATCCTTTGTGAGCTAGAGAGATCATGAGCGTTGTAGCCAATTGGCATATATGTTGGGCTATTCAGAGCCTTTGTAATCTTCATCTCGTTATTAATAAAATAGATTCTTATGTCATACTCTATTTCCTTCCGCTGCTTATGTTATCAATTTGGGATAAACACTATGTGAACTGTTATCTTGCCTTGCACGAGCGCAACTCCAGGCTCGTGCGGCATCACGCCCCAGCGAGGACGATGATTTAGGTAAAATCTAGAGAGGACGAGCGATTTCCCGGATCGGGGCGTGACAAGTTGGTATCAGAGCGGTTCCATCCTTTGGACCGTGCTTGAATCTCTTTGACCCTCAGTTGCTTCGTTATCGAATTCAGTTGACTCTAAGTTGTTTCCGCAACCGCATGGCTCATGGATCTGCTCGACGCTACATTGGATGTTCCATACAATAAGTCTATATTAAGTACGTACGTCTGCCACAAGTATGTCGTGACTATCATGCTATCTCCGGGTGCCATCGGAGAGTGTTGGTTGCACGAAGTGCAACGAGTTATGGGATGCTGGTCGCACGAAGTGCAACGAATATGGTGATGTTGGTTGCATGAAGTGCAACGATATGTGTTGTTGGTCGCATGAAGTGCAACGATATGTGTTGTTGGTTGCATGAAGTGCAATGATATGTATAGTCGGTCGCACGAAGTGCGAGGAGTTATGTGTTGTTGGTCGCACGAAGCGCGAGGAGATATGTATTGTTGGTTGCACGAAGTGCAACGGATCAATATGTGATGTGAAACCCATTTATTTTGTGATTAATTAAATAGTATTTTAGTATTATTATTATTAGTAAATTTATTATTATTATTATTAAATATTTTTTAGTACAAAAGATTTCGAAAAGTAATAATTAACAACATGGCTTTTTGAGTTCAGACCCAGACCCGAGTCCGAACCCAGACCCAGGCCTGAGCCCAAACCCATATCTTTTCATTTCTTTCCAATTTAATCTGACTTGGTTTACGAATTAAAAAAAAAATTGTACGTTGGTGAGCTGGTCCCGAAGGACCAGCATTTTCGTGTGATGACTCCCTCTCCCATTCCTATTCTTACTCACCCTCAACTTCTCTGGACCACACGAGCTCAACCAACTTCCCTTAATAAATTCCCACTTTCCCCACTCCCATTCACAAAGAACAACCTATAAACTCCCCATCTGTTCCCACCTCTTCACGAAATCATCAGTAGACAAAACACTCTCATTCTCTTCTCTGTGAGAAACCGATGGAGCCTCGGTCTCTTGGCCGATCATCTTCCGAACGGCCATGGTCGTTGAGCTTCGGTAATGTAGGTCCTAAAAAATCAAGTTGCATCAATCAACAAAGTCAAAAATTCAAGATATTCATCATTTTGATGAGTTGCGCAGACAACAGTTTGCGCAGACAACACTTTGCGCAGATTGGTTTGCGCATGTTCCCAACTGCGCAGGCTGACGTGGCAGAAGTCATCATTGACTGAATCAAATCAGATCTTCCTGACAGCTGACAACACGAATAACGAGGAGGCTGTTCGTTTTTGACGCCGCACAGTGCTCGAGGGCGGCTGACAGGTGGCAGCGCAATCCGTGGTTGCGCAAACCACTCATGCGCAATCCGTGGTTGCGCAAACCATTTCTGCGCAGTTCACTTTGCGCATTCTACCAACATAACTGACTAATTACATGTGGCATTCATGCCATCAAATGCTCATTACGTGGCAACTGTCTATGCACGATCATGCGCATTTCAATCAACTAATGCCATGTGTCTCAGATAGTTGGCCCACGATCCAATAACTGCCTGCACAATCCAGTGCTGCGCAAACCAGTTGCTGCACAAATCAGCTTGCACAGTCCAAAATAACTGAAAGTTAGTTATTTTCAGAACTCTATAAATAGAGTTTCAAGTCTTTATTTCAAGGGGATCAAGATCAGAGATCAGAAATCAGAGAGTTCAGGAGTTCTTGCCAAAGTGCTGTTGTATTCTTCCGAGACTTTTGTCTTCAACTTCAGAGGCTTTTGCCTTCAATTTCCAGAGTTGTTTTCAACTTCAAAGGCTTCGTCTTCAAAGTTCACATCGTCCAAGGGATAAAGCAATCATCATCAAGATTGGATTCCTATAGTTGTAATTTTCCCAGAATTCTTGTAATCTTTATTACAGTTTGTATCAATAAAGTTTTATACTTTTGTTTTTGCAAACAAAATGGCAACTCTGCTGGGGATAACTTTCTCCTCCGACGAGGAAGTAGCAACTCAATGTGACATAGCGTCTATCGGGAAGATGCAGAAGACACTGGTTGTTAAGGTCAACCAGACAGCCTACGAGGCGATGCTCAACTCCAAGACCACTCCCCGTATTGTAGCCACTTCTGCCAAGAGCAAAGTGCGCTCAGTTTGGGTCTCCAAGTCTGCACAATCTGGCAGTTTTGCCACCAAGGATGCTGTACCAACTGTTGCACAATCTGCTAGTCAGACTGCTGCACAAACTGCTGTGCCAACTGTTGCACAGTCTGTCTCAGCAACTGCTGCACAATCTATTGCAGTCAAGGCTACGCAATCTGTTGCAACTGTTGCACAGGCTACTTCATATGCTACCTTGTCGAAATAGAAGACTCCTATGACTCTGGCGCAATTGGCAGTGGCTTTTCCTGCGCAAAATAACACTCCAGTAACTAAAGTGCATCCCAAGCACTCTAAGACAAGAACTCCTGATGCACTTCCTATCAAAGCTTCTAATGCACAAATGACTAGTGCACCTTCCACCCATGCGCAATCCAAGTCTGCGCAATCCAAGAAAAATAGCCTTTTGGCTAAATTCCCTTCTTCTCACAATAAAAGAAGAGATTCTACTCCTCTTCCCAAACACCCTATTGCCTCTGCGCAATCTACTGAGGGTAGTCCTTTGACTATTCCTCCTTCTCTTCAGAGCAAAGGAAAAGGTCCATTGGTCTTTTCTCAAACTTCCTTGTCTCATGACTTGGAAGATAACAGAGGGAAACGCTCTTTAGCTAACCCTTCATCTCAAAACAAAGGAAAAGGCCCTTTGGTCTTTTCTCAGTCTTCTTCAGTCTTTACTGAAGAAGATCCATCTCAATGTGTCTCGGCACCAATCAGTTCGAGAACTCTGGCGAACAAGGATTCTTCTTTCCTTTATAACAAGAGTACTGGTACTAATCAAAGAGGTATTCTGCCTACTCCGATAGCAGAATTCCAGGACCTCCCGACTCTCCAAATTTGTCATTCCAGACAGGGAAAATTGTTAGTGTCTCAAACAGAAACTCCTGGGGGTGAATTTGCTGACCTCAGAACTTATCTTAATCGACCCACTTCGGTAAAACGCAAACAGCCAATGCCGAAGGTCAAACATCACCAGAAACAAATCTCCAAGGTCAAAAATCCTGACTATGCCAATGAAGTGAGTACTTCCCTGTATACTCAAGGGACTAAACATTTGAAGAATCGGAATCATGTTCCAAATGTTATCAAAGAACAGATCCCTCAGAACTTTCCTCGTCATGTTGTAGATCTTCGAGAACATTTAAGACAAAAACAGGATAATGTCTCAATATCTTCATCTCAACCATCTGACCATCACTGTAATCATAAAGTCATCATCCAATGCTGTTGTCAAACGACAAGACGATCTGTCTTCGATCGTTTAACTTTTGCTAAATCTGAATCTATGTCAGAAGAAGACGAAGTTTTGTATGCTTCTGTTAACATGACTTTCCGAGACACTGGGGGTAAAAGATGCTCTAAGCATGGTAGACTCCGTAAGCCAAGCCAACGGTATTTGGAATTATTTCAAGAATCTTCTGAAGGAGTATTTCAACATACCCGTTCTCGAAGCCGAGATACAATCGGTCAAAGGAATCTTCCTCAAAACCCTTCAAGTCATCTTCTTGTTTCCCAGTCAAGAGATGATTCGTTTTCTGATTATGATGCATACAGTGAAAGTTCTGAACAAACAGTATCTTCCACTGTGCCAAGAGAAGTGACGGCTTATGTTGTCACCGATGATCCAGATGCTTCAACCTCCGCAAATCAGGAACAGCGAATTGCTGCACTCGAAGACAAATTAAAAACCATGGCTGAGATGGTTGCTAGTATGCATTCCATCATTGTAGCACAGCATGTTACACCACCAACTGCACCTATTACTAGTCCAGAGATCATAGCATCTTCAATACCTGCCAATACTGGGCTGGGGGTAGTGCCTCCCCAAATGCCTCCTGTACAAGTGCAAGTACAAACTACGCCTAGCCAGTCAGGAGCTGGATGTAGTGCTTACAATGCTGTTCCTTCTCCTACCACTACAACTCAACCTGCTCCTTCTTCTTCATCAGAAGACGCCAATGAAGCTGTCAAACTCTTACGAACCCAGTTTAAAGCATTTAAAGAGAAAGACAATCTACAAAGGTTGGGGATTAAACAGCCCTATCCGGTTGAATGGAAGGACGTTTCGTTTCCCCTAAAGTACAAAATCCCTACAATCTCTCTGTTCAATGGCAGTACTTCCCCGAGTCAATTCATCAATCATTTTGAGGTAATGACTGTTCAACTTCAGCCAAATGACGCTTTTCTTACCAGAGTGTTCATCGGTTGTTTAGCCGGCGTAGCATACGACTGGTACAGAAGTTTGCCCGATGGTTGCATCACATCCTTTTCAGGTCTCAAACAAATCTTTTTGGAACGGTTCTATGAAGGATTTAATGATATGACTATGTCAGCTCTCAACAAAATCAAACAAAAACATAATAAAACTGCTGAGAGCTTTATTGAACGGTTCTGCCGTGAAGCTTTGAAAATGCCTCCAGGGACTCCAGCTGCTGTCACTATTGATACTTGTAAGGCAAATCTTTTACCTATTATTAGTATGTGGACGGGATCTACCCAATTCCAAGATTGGCCCTTATTTATCGTCAACGCCAAAGCTGCTGAAGTGAGTGCTGACAAGTTCAAACAATTGGGGGTACAAATGTCTAACCATGATCACGATGAGCATCAGAATTCAGGTGGTGGCAATCGCCAGAACAATCGCAAAGCGAAAGAGACTTTGAACATTAACTTGAATAAAAATAAAAAATCTTTGGCTGTCAATGTGGCCCCACCTACATCTACTCCTACTCCTTCTGCACCTCCACCGAGGGAACCTCGTCCGAAGGTAGAATATTCCTTTGACGAAAATGACACAGCAAGTATCTTTGAATGTTTACTCAAAAGCAACAAAATTCAACTCCCTGATCCAAAGAAACCTGATGAAGTCAATAAGATTGATCATCCCAAGTATTGTGTCTATCACCGATTTATTGGACATCCTACTTCAGCATGCTATGTGCTCAAAGGTAAGATTCAAGAGCTTGTCAATGCAGGTGTAGTCACTTTGCAACAAGATGAGAAGACTGTTACTGCAAATATGGTTTCAGTCCAATTTGGAGATTTCCCTCCGCAGATGATACAGCATGGTGTCATTCCAATTCCTAAAGCAACCCTTGAGATTGAGAATCTCCCGCTTCCATCCAATGAAGGTCTTATTCCCTTGTCTCTTGACAATGGTGAAATTATGTGGATCCATCCTGATCTTGCTCCAGAATTTGAGATATCTTCCAAGAAGAAAACTCGTTCTAAAGGCAAAACCAAGATTTGCAATATGGTATCTTTTGATCCCATTGTTGACGAAGAGATTATGTTAGGCACCAGATCAGGGAAAGCTTATTTGAAAGATCATTCTGAAGGTCAAAGGGATCCTGCTTCTTCTTCCGAACCTACTCCGGCACAACCCGCATCTGCTGAAGAGGTCCCTTCTACATCTTCACCAGTTGTAGTATCAATTCCTCCTAAGCCAACAACGGCTGACAAAGGCAAGCAACAAGTTCGATTTGACAAACCTCTAAAGAAGTCATCTCCTACTGGGCTTGAGAAGCCTTACAACTTTGATATATTGGCTCAATTAGCCAATACACCAGCTAGGCTGTCAATCTTTGAACTCTTGCATCTTTCCAAAGAGACACGAAAAACTCTAAGTGAAGCTCTGATGCAGGCTGAAACTTGCTTAACTCTTCTCAAGAAGCCAGAATCAGAATCAGTCTCTTGTCATCACAGTCATAGTGTCTTGGAACTGATCCCAAATATTACCTTCACTCAGGATGATATGCTAATGGAAGATAATAGACATGATCGTCCTCTTTACTATACAGGATATGTAGATTCAATGAAGGTTGATCGTATCTTGATAGATCCAGGATCTGCACTTAGTATCATGCCTAAGACAATGCTAGATGCATTGAAGATACCAGTACATAGTCTTTCAACCATGATCACAACTATTCTGGGATTTAACCAAGGAAAGAGTGAACCTTTGGGCAAGATCCGCCTAAAACTCCAAATAGGCAATCTTCGCACAAAGGTGACTTTTTATATCATTGACAATCATGGTTGTTCTTACAATGCCCTCCTGGGAAGGCCATTCCTCCATGAACACAATGTCGTTCCATCAACTCTTCATCAATGCTTTAAATACGTTGATGACAAAGGACAAGTTCACAAGGAAGTTGCGGACCTATATCCTTTCAAGGGTGTTGAAGCTTATTGCAACGATGCTCGTATGTACAAGGATGAATTTATGAAGGTGGTATTGGCTATGGATACTGAAGAAGATCAAAAAGCAGTACTTCAAGACACTCTCATCATACCTGTTAAGGGGCGAGTTTCTCATCCTCAATCTTCCAAGCCACTGGTTATTCACTTACCAGTTCAAAAGAAATCAGTTGATGCTGATGAAAATCAAAGGGAGCTCACCTCTTCTGAGCCACTTGTTATCGACTTACGTCGTAACAAAGACAAAAAGCAGCTCATTCCTTCTGAGCCACTTGTTGTTGATCTAAATCGCAACAAGGAAAAAAGGGAGCTCACCTCTTCTGAGCCACTTGTTATCGACCTCCGTCGTAACAAGCCTCCTCCACGTTCTTCTTCTCCCCCTCTTGTAATCAATTTGACTAAACCTGCTAAGGTTAAAGGTCCTGTTGTAATTACTGATGTACAAATCAATGAAAAAGCACCTACTTTCCAGTATATTGATGTTATTTATTATACTAAAAGTTATTTGGATATGTTAGATAGCTTCCAATCAATTACACTGGGTGTCGTACAATCTCTTCAGACAGAAGTCTCGCTTGAAGATCCAGATGATTCTTACCGTATTCACCCTTCTTTGAAGAAAGGTGAAAGTCCAGCATTTTTATATAAAAGACCGGAAACAAAGATTAACTATACGGATGATAGCAAAGTTAACGATACGGGACGTCTCCAGTTCCATCGTTATAGTCAACAATCAAAAGACATCCTCCGAAAGATGGGTTACGACTTCAAGAGCGGCCTTAACTATGGTAAAGGTAGACGAACTCCCATTCGTACAACAGTTCCAAACGGAAAATCACAAATGTATTATGACAGGACCAAGAAAGGTCTCGGATATACTTCTCCTCCAATGTTATCCCCAGCAGTTTCCGACTCTGACAGCGAAGAACGTTCTAATTCTTCTGATTCCAGATCATGGGATTCCGATACCAGCATCGGTGAAGTCCATCGTATAATCGTATCTTCTAACATGGTCTCCGTTGAACTACCAGAAGGCTGTGATGAAGATGTTGAAGAAAGTCCGGAAACAGATCCTTGGGCTCAACATATGGATAACCAATGGGTACTTCGTTTTGAACAACGTGAACCTCCTACTGAAGATCAACTAATTCAAATTGATGTAGGGGAAAGAGAGTCACCTCGGCCAATCTTTATTAGCAAGAATCTTCCAGAAGCAGATAAGCAAGAGTTGATTCTTCTCATTAAAGAATACATAGACGTCTTTGCTTGGAGTTACGAAGACATGCCAGGTTTAGATCCCAAGATTGCTACTCACAAACTGAACATTCTTCCTAATGCTAAACCGGTCAAACAGTAACAAAGGCGATTTAAGCCTGAAATGATGGACGCAATAGATGATGAAGTCAAGAAGCTCATCGCTTGTGGCTTTATTCGAGAAGAGCAGCATCCTGATTGGGTAGCCAATGTCGTCCCAGTTCTGAAGAAAACTGGAAAAGTTCGAGTCTGCATCGACTTCCGAGATCTCAATGAAGCATGTCCAAAAGATGAATTTCCTCTTCCTATCACAGATGTCATGATTGACAATACTTGTGGATTCGAGCGAATATCTTTTATGGATGGATTTTTCGGATATAATCAGATTAAAATGCATCCTGAAGATGAAAAGCATACATCTTTTCGCACTCCTCGAGGAGTCTATTGTTACACAGTGATGCCATTTGGTCTTAAGAACGCTGGTGCAACCTACCAACGGGCTATAAGTACCATTTTCAGAGAACATTTTCGTAAAACAGTCGAATGCTACGTTGACGATATTGCTGTCAAAAGTTGTCTAAAAGAAGATCACATCCAAGATTTGAGAACAATATTTAATCTCATGCGTCAACATCAGCTCAAGATGAATCCCACCAAGTCATTCTTGGGTGTCTCTAGTGGTAAATTTCTCGGCTTCGTCATTACCTCTAAGGGTATACACGTGGATCCCGAGAAGATCAAAGCCATCCAAGAGATGCGTCCTCCACGCAACCTAAAAGAGCTACGAGGATTCCAAGGCCGACTTGCGTACATCAGGCGATTCATTTCGAACTTGTCTGGACGCTGCAGACCATTCACTCAACTAATAAAGAAGGGTGTATCTTTTGTTTGGACTGAAGAGTGTCAACGAGCATTCGACGATATCAAACAATATCTTATGAACCCACCAGTTTTGGTGCCACCTATCTCTGGCATTCCATTCTTGATGTATGTCCGTGCTATGGACCATTCATTGGGTGCTTTACTTGCCCAAAAGAACAAAGAAGGCCATGAACAGGCTATCTACTATCTTAGCCGAACTATGATTGGTGCTGAACACCGTTATAGTCCGGTCGAGAAAGATTGCCTGGCTCTCATGTTTGCTGTACAAAAGACGAGGCATTATATCATTGGTCAAACTATTCATGTTATATCTCGAGTTAACCCTCTCCGGGTACTCATGAAGAAACCAAGTACACTTAATTCTCGGTTGGCTACATGGGCAATCCTGCTAGCTCAATATGACATGGTGTATGTTCCACAGAAATCTGTCAAAGGTCAAGCGTTGGCGGACTTCTTAGCAGCTCATCCTGTGCCTGAGACATATAAACTCTATGATGAAATTCCTGACGAGACATTAGAAGTCAATATGATCTCCGAAGAGTTTCCAACCTGGCGTTTATTCTTTGATGGTGCATCAAGAATTGGACCAAATGGTGCTATAGTGGCCGGTGTTGGAGTTGTTCTCGTTTCTCCAGACGGATTAACATCCAAAGAGCCTACTCTTTAGATGAACCTTGCTCCAATAATGTGGCAGAGTACAATGCCTTACTTGTCGGCCTTCAGCTAGCTAAACAACTGAATGTTGAATATCTAGAAGTCTATGGTGATTCTAAACTGGTTGTGAACCAGGTTAGAGGAACCTATGAAGTCCGTCATCAAGACCTGGTGCCTTATCATGAAGCGGCAATCAATATAGCTACATCATTCAAAGCCTTCTTCATCGACTATGTTCGGCGAGCTTGCAATACTGAAGCCGATGCTTTGGCCAATCTTGCAGCTGTCTTAGCCATCCCTATCAAAAGACATCAGGTGGTGGTTATTTCTAACCGAGAACTGTTCTGTATTAAAAATAATCGTAATATTAAATTTAGCAATCTTGCTGAAGTCAATGTTATTGATGACGATTGGAGAACTCCTTTTATCGATTTCGTAGTACATGACATACTCCCTGAAGATCCTAAGGAGGCTACAAGCGTTCGACGTCGATCTCTACGATTTTATTACAATCAAACCACCAAAACACTCTATCGGCGAACTTATGATGGTCTTCTTCTACGCTGTTTAGCTGGTGATGAAGCCAAACAAGTGTTGCGTGAAGCTCATAATGGCGTCTGTGGAGCACATCAACCTGGTCCTAAATTACAGGATCGCATCCGACGCATGGGTTACTATTGGCCCTCTATGGTATCAGATGCCATTGAATATGCAAGGAAATGTCGTGCTTGTCAAATCCATGCAGACTTCATTCATCAACCTTCGGAATTCTTACACCCGACTGCTGCTTCCTGGCCTTTTGAAGCTTGGGGTATGGACATCATAGGTCCTATTAATCCTCCTTCTTCTAGAGGACATCGGTTTATATTGGCGATAACCGATTACTTCTCCAAGTGGGCTGAAGCTATACCTCTGGCTGAAGTCAAGACTAGCAGTGTCATCAACTTCGTTAAACACCATGTCATCTATAGATTCGGTGTACCTCGCAGAATCATTCATGACAATGGACCTTAATTCATTAGTCAGAAGTTCACTAGATTCTGCGATGATCATCGGATTAACAATGTTGCTTCGACGACCTACAATCCTGCTGCTAATGGTTTAGCTGAAGCCTTTAACAAAACCATTATTAAGCTCCTTAAGAAATTTGTATCCACTAACAAACGGAATTGGAGCGAGAAACTTGGCGAATGTCTTTGGGCCTATCGAACTACAGTCCGTAATCCCACAGGCTTTACACCTTTCTCTTTGGTGTATGGCTGTGAAGCTGTCCTTCCTTTGGAGTTACAAATTCCTTCTTTAAGGATTGCTATTACCAATGAACTCACCACAGAAAACAATGACCTTCTTCGACTTCAAGAGTTAGAGGCATTGGATGAAAAGCGGTTAATGGCTCAACAGCATATTGAGTTATACCAAGTCCGCATCTCAAAGACATTTAATCGTAAATTGAAGGTCAGAGCCTTTCAGCAAGGAGAACTTGTTCTAACGGTCAGACGTCCTATGACTATGACTCATATGAGCAAAGGGAAATTCGATGCGAAATAGGAAGGTCCCTATGTTGTGAGCAAAGTCTTCTCAAACGGAGCTTATCAACTTTCAGAACTTGATGGTCGAGTTGCTATGATGCCTATCAATGGCAAATTCTTAAAGAAGTATTATGTATAAATGTAAATACTTGTAAATTATCAGACAGAATCAAGTTCATAAATAAAATTCAAATTTTATTATATGATAGTACATATTAAAGATCACTATCATCTTTTTCTACATTGGGACGAGGGCCACTGCCGTCTTTCTCAAAAATACAGTCAGCAAAAGAGCCGAGAACCTCCTTGCTGGATCCCACAAGAAACTTGCAGGCGGCCATCCTCATGGCTTCTTCTTCTTTAGTCTTTCCTGGTTCGAGCAGAAAGTCCAAAATGTCCCGCGGTGGCTGGGGTACAGACGAACCTTCACCTACTTCTGCCTCCTTCGGCTGAATTGGATTGGCAGGGTGATCTTCAATGCCCTTCTGAACCTTCGAGACAGTCTCAACCTTCTTAGATGCTTCTTCGGAAGACATTTTTATGTTGAAGAGTAGAAGTGTGCATTCCTGTCAGATTTCTGCTATATTTATAGACAGAAGTTCCTCAATTAATGAAGCATTACATTCATCCGACGGTTCATCCGTTCATTAATATTTGACGGTTCATCCATTCATTTATCGCATTCATCCGACGGTTCGTCCGTTCATTAAACACCTGACGGTTCATCCGTTCATTTATTACACTCATCCGACGGTTCGTCCGTTCGTTATTATCTGACGGTTCATCCGTTCATCTATTTTGACGGTTAACCCATTCATTTATTATCATTTGACGGTTAATTCGTTCATTTCAACATCATTTGACGATTTACCCGTTCTTTCATCATTACGTGACGGTATTCCCGTTCATTCATTTTCATATACATTGACGATTCATCATCGTTCATCTTCTACATCAGCAACTTGTCGTTTTCGATTAAGTTATCAATAAATATATCATATCTATCTATTATTTTTATATCTGAATAAGATATGCAATAAATAATGGAGCCACAACAAAATGTCCTTTATATCAAAAAATGAGACATTACAAAAATGCAGCTACAGCAACAAAACCCAAATACAAAATCAAGAAGGAGGGACAATCAGATTGTCAATTTGCTGCTTCAATGTCTGCAGCTCTTCTTCGTGTGTTGACGCTACTATCTTTCTTGCCTCCTCCATCCCGCTGTCTTCATCAAAAATGGGCATATCTACTGTCCTGCGGGTGATCTCTTCACCATGAGTGGTCTCATACTCATTCCATTCTTCAATCAATGCATTAAATTGTTCAATCACCAGTTGGTGATTAACAGTTTCTTCTTCAAACTCTTGTTGGAGGCGAGTAATTTCAGCCTTCAGCTCAGCAAGTCGCCGTCCTTTACTTTCAGCTACTAGGGTAATTGATTCTATTTTAGAATTATATTCAGCTGATTTTGCTGAATGAGCTTCTAATAGATTTTGAAGAGTTAACCTTTCCATATCAGCAGCTTGAGCCAGCCTCTCAAATTCAGCTTGTACTAAAGAGTCTACATCTTTCTTCTTGAGTTCTTTATACTTCTTGATGGAGACTTCTAATTCATCCAGTATATGTTCAAGGAGAGTGGCCTGAGCTTCGTCTCCTTGGTCTCTTATGGCTCTTATCAAGAAAGAAGTGGGCTTCCTAACCATAATGAAGTCAGCCCCTTCTTTCTCTATCATTTTACGGACGAGAGATCCCAGTGATTCAAAGAAGCATTTGGTAAATGACTGGATAACCTGCTGATTGATGGCTAAAGTTCCAGGAGTCGCTGCTACTTCCGATGAAGATGGGGTAACAGGTTGCTCGATTCTTTGAGGTTGGACAATAGGCTCTTTAAATAAGGGAGCCAGAGTAGAGCTGGTTGCTCCTCCTGCTTGATCTTCTGCAAAAGTAAAATTATTATTTTACTAATTGATTGTTGATGAACAAAAAGATCAAATTAAGAGCAATGTTACCTTGGTTTGGTTTAACAACGAGTTCATTCCTTACTGGAATGGAATACTGTTGAACAGAAGTAGCCTCAGCTGCAACAGCCTGACTGCTGCCCGCCTCAGAACCACAAGATAAATGATGACTACTGCTAATAACTACCGTTGGTATAGGCACCATAATCAGGTCCGTTGGAGGTATTGGCAAAGTCCCAAGATCTGCGAATGAAGATATTAGTTATCGGTTCATTTTAAAACAAGAAAAGATTGTTAAATCTCGTTTTATACCTTGAGGGTCGGTGGCGGGATTTTCTTTTAGCACACCTTCGTCGGCTACTTCTTCAGGAGATATTTCTATTTCAACATCGACAGCCTTTTCTGCAGACGCCTCCACTTCAATATCCTTTTTAGGATTTGAAATATCATCGGCAGTATCAAGAGATCTGTGTTCTTCAGTTTGCTTTTCAGGATCTTGTAAATACTCATCAACATTTTCGGATGAAGATCCTTCCTCGTCTTCTTCTTCTTCTTCTTCTTCTTCTTCTTCTTCTACTGCTGCATTTCCACTGCTAGTGGCCGCCTGATCTTCCTGCAAGCTATAACTGCAATCCTTCAGAGCTGCAATCATTTCACGGTCTTCGTCCTCACGAAGAGTCCTGGGAGTAGGAGGAGGTTGAGTAATATCTGCAATAGGAGAATGAGGTCGTACAACACTTTGATCTTCCTCTAAAATATGTTCTCTAGGCTTTTCAATTCTTGGGGCAACATCTCCCCTCTGTTCATTCTCCTCGAGAGTTTTGCTCCCTGATTCAGAAGCGGGTGTGGGAGATGCCATTAGAAGTCCTGCAGCAGCATCTACTGAAGTCAGGAGTTGTATAGAAGAAGACTCTTCTAAGACTCTTCTAGTGACTACTCTTTTCTTTCTGTGTAGAGGTCTAACAGGACTCTCTACATTTTCTGGCTCTGCTTGCTTTTGCACGGAGGTTGGTGTACTGGCAATTTCTTGATGTGTCTCGGCCAATTGCCGGAATTGAGATCTGGTAGTCACCTTTTCAGAAGAAACATCAAGAATCAATTTCTTCTTCGCCACAGGAGCAGGAGGCTCCTCTCTTCTTCTCTTCTTCGCAGGAGATTTACCCACCTTCAGTGAAATACGAAGTGGTGCATTCACTTCTTGGGGGAATATAATATCCCTTGTAGTTTCCAGAGGTGCATCTGTCGGTTCCTGCGCCTCCTTATTTATAGGGATCGATGGAGCAATTCTTCCTCTCCTTAATCTTGTTGCAGTGGCGAAACTATCTGCGAGATTGAAATTCTCGGCAAAAGTATTCGCTGATGTGTAAAACATGGAGTATGTAAAAAGCATTCGAGGACCCTGAGGAGTAGTCCTTGCTGGCATAGAGAAAGTGGCTTTTGTATCACGAGCATTGTAATAAGCCCAAGCCCTAGCTCCGTCTATCAGATAACCCTTGCCTTGGAGGCAGATAATTACGTTCCCTACGTGGAACTGATCATACCCAAACAGTCGAGCAAAACGGCTTGGGAGGTATGGTTCTAAGTAGCACTCTTCTTCGAATCGGTAGACCAAATGAGATGGTCGAATTGTCTTCAACCATTCAAAAGCGACACGAGTTAGAGGCTGCAGTTTCGAATCCACCATATTCGTGGGCATCTGATCATATCCAGTAGGGAAAGGAGCGCAGCAGAAGTTCCAGCCTCTGTTCAGATTCAACATAAATCTACATTCAGATAAGGAAGTATATTTCCATTTTCCATCGGAATACCTTCGAAGAAAACTGCCGTCAACTGGTCCCATGCCAGGACACATTAGAGTTGGATAGTGAAGAAGCAACCATCCAAACAAATATGTATATGGCAATTCTAAGCGAGGGAATTCTCTCTCTTTTTTCGCTTTCAACATCAAGTCAACATATAAACGAAGACTGGCATTCAACTTACAGGTCATTGCTGATAGTAAGTCCATTTTATAGCCAAAGACCAATTTAACAGCTGCAAACAAGACGCCACGGTAAAAACGATCCACTGCACTGGATCCGGGAACTACGAACCTTCGCAGCCAATATGTCAAGAATCCCGCCAATTGTGCTGCTTCTGACATGGGCCTATAGCCCATTCTCAAATAACTTTCCAAATTGTCTCCTCTCTTCAAAGGAGGATATTCATGGTCATCCATCACTTCTTTATCAAAGTGACCACTCTGTTCCATTAATTTTCTGACCTCTGTATGGCTCAAAGGTTTGAAAAAGGTTGGGTAACATTTATCGTTCTCCTTGGTTTTCTTCTCCTCTATATGATTAAGAAACAGATATGGTAGCCACTTTGAAGAATAACAAGTATTGGCAGTGGCACTCTTGTAAAATAAAGAGCAGATCTTGTAATGGCACAATAGTTCTTCGAACACTGTCACCATCTCTGGATTCTCTTTTCTGAGCTTGTTCAACTCATCATTTGTTGGTACATACTCCTCATACGGAGCATCTGCCATGGGCAAGAACGAGATATACTTCATCTCGTGGAGTGCAAAGCCCATCTCTCCCCCTGGGGTCATGAAGGTTCCAGTCCTGTAGTTGTATCTCTCAGCTAAGGCTAAGAACATATGAGGATTGGGAGCAAATCCATATACAGTGGCATGCACTGCTTCATACATGTTGATTTGTTGGAGTCTGTCTTAGAATTTTCCCAGAACCCAATTCGCGATATAACTCCATCGCTTGTAGTCTGGATTCACCAATCCAGTCATTCTTATATCTTGCTCAGGATATTTTCCTTCAACCTTCGCAAACTCATTTGCGAATATTGGTATCCTAACAGGCATTAGCATGGATGAGTTCTCTGGTGGAATGCAGCCAGGTCTTAAGCCTCTCAGTAGGACACTATATCTGTCGGAAGAGCTATAAAACATATCCTTATGATGTGGCCCCTTCTTTACGAAGATTTTTCCGGCCCGAGCATCCTGAAATAGAGTGATATTCCATTCCATCTTCCTAGGGTAGCTTGCATGAGCGTACCGTGACAAAGGAAGGCATCGAGCGATGTCGGGTATAAAAAAGGATCTATCTTGCTGGTGAACTACCCTATCTTCCATCCTTGGCCTAGGCTGAGAGGCTCTTTCAAAGGCGTCACCGAATAGGAATAAGGGTTTCTTGTGAATTACAGCATCAGCTGATTCTAAAGGCTGTCCATTCATCAAACACATCAAAGTTTCATTGTCCTGAGAAATCAATATAGCCTGACGGGAGGCCGGCAGATCATACTGAGGGTAATGGACGTGAGACAGATCCTCTTTGTATTCAGACTCTGTGAGAGTTCCCACAAAATGTTCGTAATCTGGATCTTCATTGACTTCAACTGCATCAACAAACAGATGAAAATTAGTCCAAGACAAAGATTCTGTTTTTTGAACATAAAACATGAATTGCGCAACCTCAGACTGCGCTGACATGATTTGCGCAACCTCAGACTGCGTTGACATAATTTGCGCAACCTCAGATTGCACTGACATGACTTGCGCAATATCAGTTTGCGCATCATTAAAGGTGCGCAAAGTAATGGTTTGCGCTGATATCTGTGCAATTTAATTGTTTGCGCTGACTTCCTGTCAGCACAAATCAACAATTTGCACAAGAATACAGCCTTCATAAAAATGAAGAACTGATAGTTGATGCAACCGAAACCCTAAAAAGGGTGGCGTAATATGAACTTATCTCTAAAAAGAGATGAGTTTCAAGGGAGTCGAATCACCCTAAGAAGGGGTTTTCGATCGGTTTAACTACCTCTCAGAGCAGGGTGTGCGGATTCGTGTCGGGAAGCTCGCCGGGCAACCCTGTCAGAAGACTCGGCCGGAGCTTTTCCCTTCGCGGCGGCGGCAGCGGCAGCATTTGATCGTCGTGGGGCCATGACAATTGTCGGAGGAGGAGAACAGTGAAGGTTTTCTTCTAAAAAAGCTCGAAAGATTGCAAAGTAAAGAATTGAAAACGAAAAGAGGGGTATTTATAGTTTTTGAAATGCGAAACGGATGCCTCGGATTGCGCCTAAACTTGTGGTCTATTGGCTTTGCGCAGACAGCTCATCATATTGCGCAAATTGATTCAACATTCAAAAATTCAAAGTATTTCAAAATTTTGAATACAATCAACTTTCGAAAACTTTGAAGGGGGTCTTGTAGGTCCTAAAAAATCAAGTTGCATCAATCAACAAAGTCAAAAATTTAAGATATTCATCATTTTAATGAGTTGCGCAGATAACAGTTTGCGCAGACATCACTTTGCGCAGATTGGTTTGCGCATGTTCCCAACTGCGCAGGCTGACGTGGCAGAAGTAATCATTGACTGAATCAAATCAGATCTTCCTGACAGCTGACAACACGAATAACAAGGAGGCTGTTCGTTTTTGATGCCGTACAGTGCTCGAGGGCGGCTGACAGGTGGCAGCGCAATCCGTGGTTGCGCAAACCACTCATGCGCAATCCGTGGTTGCACAAACCATTTCTGCGCAGTTCACTTTGTGCATTCTACCAACATAACTGACTAATTACATGTGGCATTCATGCCATCAAATGCTCATTACGTGGCAACTGTCTATGCACGATCATGCGCATTTCAATCAACTAATGCCATGTGTCTCAGATAGTTGGCCCACGATCCAATAACTGCCTGCGCAATCCAGTGCTGCGCAAACCAGTTGCTGTGCAAATCAGCTTGCGTAGTCCAAAATAACTGAAAGTTAGTTATTTTCAGAACTCTATAAATAGAGTTTCAAGTCTTCATTTCAAGGGGATCAAGATCAGAGATCAGAAATCAGAGAGTTCAGGAGTTCTTGCCAAAGTGCTGCTGTATTCTTCCGAGACTTTTGTCTTCAACTTCAGAGGCTTTTGCCTTCAATTTCCAGAGTTGTTTTCAACTTCAAAGGCTTCGTCTTCAAAGTTCACATCGTCCAAGGGATAAAGCAATCGTCATCAAGATTGGATTCCTATAGTTGTAATTTTCCCAGAATTCTTGTAATCTTTATTACAGTTTGTATCAATAAAGTTTTATACTTTTGTTTTTGCAAACAGGTAACCCCGTTCATCTCTCCCTATTTAAACCCTCTCCTCCATTTTTTCCATCACCACTTTCCCTTCTCCAAAGCCCTAAACCCCAAATCCATCCCTAAGCCAGATCAGGTCGAGCCCTCCGGCGACCGAAGCTCTAACTCCGCCGCCCCGATCGCGAGGGTTTCCGGCGCTGTCCCCACCGGATTCGCCCCCAGGCGCCTATTTCCTGGTCTGGCGCCCCGACCCCCTGACCGTGCGGCCCCCTTTTTCCCGACGACCGCCGGCGACCCCCTGCTGGCCGTGCCCCAGCGCGCCCTCCGTCGCCGTCCTGTGCGTACGACCGAGCTCCCCGGCAGCACCTCGTGCGGCCTCTTCCCCATGTCCCCTTGCGCGTTCTGGCCGCTGCCCTAGCCCGCTGCCCCTCTTTCCCCGCTGTTCCAGCGTTCCGGTCGCCCATGTCGGCTTCCCCGCTGACCTAGGTGCGTGCCCTAGCCCGCGCTTTCCCCGATCTGCTAATTTTCGGCAACGACGCTGCTGGTCGTTGCTGTTCCAGCGCTGTTTCGGGAATACTTTCGTTGTTCGGAGCTCTATATTCTTTCTATTATTCATCTGAGAGCTCTAACCGAGCAACCTGAGGTATAACCCCTGTCCCGCCCATTTTTATTATAGTCTATGATGAGAAATGGTCCCCGGTTCCCTTTGGGAATTCGGTTTTAGCGACGTCGTAATTTTTTGGGACTTTCGGAAAGGTCCTGTGGATTATTTTGGATTCCCAGAATATTTCGGGAATGGATTTTTGGTATGTTTTAGCTTCTGGATTTTTCCGGGAACGTTCTGTGATTTGTGGGTTTGGAACCGGACTTCCGAAATTATTTTGGGTCATCTCGATTATTCTGTGGATTGGTTGTAGATATTTTATATATATAAATTCGGGTTTTTCCCTGGTTTGGGACTTGCAGGAATTATCGGCGCCATTTTCCCAGTTTTTGGGTTGACAAAAAACAGAGGAGATGCTGCCCGATTTTTTCGTAAATCCTGAATTATTTTCAAAATGAATTTAAAATGATTTCGGGATTTTATTCGATATTTTATTTTTGGGTGACGACCGTATCGGTCAATGGACCCGGCTAAGTGCAAACGAAACCGGCCCCGCCCGGACGTTGAGGCAATTAGCCAAGATGAGGATTGGACCATATCTGAGATTCTACTATTTACCTTATTTTTATATTTAATTTCTGTTTAATTTTATTTAATATTTTCAGTTTAGGACTAACGTCAGTCTTATCTTATTTTAATTTATGTAAATAAATTGTAATGGGCATAAGCCCAGCTGGCTGGTCTGTAACTGTAATAGCTTAGATTCCTGTCATTTTCTGGTTTTTCGAGTTTTTGATATTTAACGATTAAAATAATTAAAACGTATTTTCGTATAAAATTAATTAATATTTTCTCATGTAAAAATTGACAAGTTTCTATTTAATTAAAAATCATGTATTTCTCACTAAATAAGAAAATTAGCTTTATACTTATATTTATAAAAATACCAAGTTTTCATAAAATAATCTAGCATCGACGAGTTTTCCGAATTCAAAAATATAAAAAACAATTTTTTTTCCCTCGTATTAAATCTACGCACTAATAATCGCGTTTTGCTTGTGTTAGCTAATTAAAAGATTTAAAATTGACTAGGGAACAGTTTAGAGATTGCAACTATTAGCATTGACGATTCTTGGTTTCTGAGACAGCTTATCGAATGTAGGATTTCGAGGAAGAGTCTGAACTTCCATCCCGACGTATCAACCTTTCTAGTCCAGTCAAACCTGAGACAAGTACATTTTGTGTTAGTTTACAATTATTTAGTAATCGTTTTATTGCAAGTTTAAACCACGATGCAACACGGAACTCTCTCTGAGAGCACTGACTGAAACTACTGTAACTATTGGGGACTGGGGGAGTAGTGTAATGAGTATGACCACATCCAAAGTAGTATACTGACTGTGTTAGCTTACCCCTCATACACAGGGGGATAAGCCATATCGTATCAATAGGATACAACTGTACA
Source organism: Iris pallida (assembly GCA_029216955.1). Taxonomy (NCBI): domain Eukaryota; kingdom Viridiplantae; phylum Streptophyta; class Magnoliopsida; order Asparagales; family Iridaceae; genus Iris; species Iris pallida. Next base: position 15,853,737 of record JANAVB010033620.1, read on the forward strand.
ACCCAAGCCGGTCATATTCATTGCCTATTCACATCACAGAAACTGTAACTGTTTTAAAATTGTAACTGCTTAGTTGATTTTCAAAACTGTTTAAAAGTGCATAATTCTATTATTATTTCAATTGTTAAATTAGCATGAATTGTACTTTGCTCACTCCTGATTGGAGACCCAACATTTTAGGTATCACTGATGATGCTTTATTTCGCGGTATTTTCCCGAGATTCCAACTAGAGGACGATGATCTCGAGACTGATGAGCTGGTTGCCTAGATTTTCTTCTTCTTTTATAAATCATGATGTTTGTGAAAAATAATGTGTCTCAGATGTATTTTTTATTTTATTGTAAAAAGTTTTAAACTATTCGAATTATTAAAGTTGTGGCAATTAGACTGTGTTGTTTTATTTACCTGCATGAGTGATACAGCTTACTGCCACCGTCTCAACAACGGTGCAGGCTGGGCATGATCCGATTCGTCCCAAGTAATTGGGACCGGGTCGTGACATGTTTTTAGTGGTGGCCCATGCAGGTCAGAACAACAACTTAGGAAAACATACCTAGAAATAATTAGAACACTAGAACATTGATTTGTCACAATATAGGTCCGAATTATATATAAATAAATATTTTCGATTGATTATAGACTGGTAGGATACCTTGCTTATGTTTGTACCCTAAACCTTCCAGATTATAACCAAGGAAAAGACCAATCCTGCTAGCGATGAGGTGTCATCTCCGGATCATACCCCATCTCCTCAACCAAGTCCAGGGTTTATTCTTTCGCAGCTGATTGATCGTCCCCATAATGCATCCAGTAAAGTTTTCACTACACTGGCGATTCCTACCTCTTCTCAAACTGAGTTGCATTTCCTTGGAGAAGTACCCATTCATGTTGCTCCACCAGTACCAGCAAATACCTCCCAAATGGTTACCCTATTTCAAGTAATCATGGAGTCCCAGAAAGCTCAAGATGAAGCCCAGCAGGAACAGATGAATATCACGAGAGAAGACATGAAGAACGTCAATGATATAGCCTTAGCTATCTTAAACCAAGTTGGAGCGGAACCTCACCCTAGGAGGGGTACCTCTGAAATCTAGAAGACATTTTGAGCCCTATCCGGCAGTTATATCGTAAGAGGCTATTGGCTTGTGACTACTACAAGAGGCCTAGTCACCAAGCCAATATTTGTCGTAAGAGATTGGAAAATATTTGGCATGTGGATCTGCTGAACATCGGGTAAAGGATTGCCCCTTATCTTTCCATCATACCGGAGTACCTATCCCAGTTACACCTATTATGCCATAACCTAGGGACTCTCTTTCTATCCAGCAGACCCTGCCTCCTACAATAAGGCATGATGCATACTCGAGGTTCATAGAAGATGAAGCAGTTGGAGACTGCTCATGCAAGAGCCAGAACCATGAAGAATAGTACCTAGGACTGCTGAATAGCATTATCTATTTTTGGAAGTTGTAACAGGATGTCCTTAGATCAATCATAAGAGTTTTTGCTGTAATTCTCCACATGAATAAAATTCTTAGTTACACATTTATGGCAGATGTTTTTCCTGATAGTCTTCCCGGATTATTCCAGATCTAGACATAGGATTCACCATTGACCTAGTCCCCGGCTCTTTTCCTATTTCTAAAGGATGTTACAGAGTCAACCCGAAGGAGGCCAAGAAGATGAAGGACCAGATCAATAAAGGCTCTAGGATTTATCCAAGATGAAACTTCACCTTAGGGAACACCTATCTTGTTTGTGCCCAAGAAGGATGGAACAACGGATGTGCATCGATTATCAGACACTAAAAAACAAGTACCCTCTGCCCGGATCGAGGATCTGTTTGATCTGTTTGTGTGGAGTTAAGGTGTTTTGGAAGATTGATCTTAGATCTGGCTACCACCAAATCAAAGTCAGGAAGGAGGACATTTCCAAGACGGCGTTTAAACACCAAGTATGGGTAGTTTTCTTTGGTCATGACGTTGGACTGACAAATGCTCCTGCTGTGTTCATGAATCTCATGAACAGAGTTTTTCATGAGTATTTGAATCAGTTTATCTTCTCCATAGATAACATTCTGATGTATTCGAAGACTGAAGAAGAGCATGAAGAACATCTGAGGAAAGTTCTGGAAACTTTGAAGAAAAAGAAGTTTTATGGTAAGTTATCTGAACGTGAATTTTCTTTGACAAGGTGGACTTTTGGCCATGTTGTCAAGAGAAGAAATTTCGATGGAAGATAGCTGCTGTTGAAAAGTGGTATACCCCAAGTTCAAATTCGGAAGTTTCTTGAACTTGACTGGCTACTATCAGAAGTTCGTGAAGGATTTTGCCAAGATTGCTGAGCCGATGACGAAGCTCACTTGGAAGAATGAAGAGTTCATCTGGACGAAAGATTGTCAGGCGGCATTGAGGAGCTGAAGAAGAGACTTACCACTACACCAATCCTTGCGCTACCCGCAGGAACCGGTGGTTTCTCAATTTACAGTAATGCCTCTGGAAAAGGACTGGGTTGCGTTCTTCAACAACATGGGAAAGTAATTGCTTACACATCTAGGCAACTACAGACTCATGAGAAGAATTATCCCACACCTAATTTGGAATTTGCTGCAATTATCTTTACTTTGAAGCTATGGAAGTATGATTTTTATGGAAAGGGAGTGAAAATATATACGGACTACAAAAGTTTGAAATATGTCTTCACTCAGAAAGAGCTGAATGTTAGACAAAGAATATGGCTGAAGCTGATGAAGGATTTCAACATCGACCCACTATACCACCCGGGTAGGGCTAATGTGATCGCTGATACACTTAGTCGATACCCAGTGGCGATGTTCTTAACCAAGGAGTAGCACCTACTAGAAGACGTCGAGAAGCTTGGACTGGAGGTTATACTACCTGGAGATAGAAGGACGGAACTGAATGCTGATTCAGTATTGATGAAGTTCGAGGCTGATGGACAAAATCAAGAGGACGTAGTTTAAAACGAGGCACTTTGCAGGCTTAGAGATCAAGTGTTGGCAGGAACACTTGAGGGTTTCTAAATTGATCAGCAGTGTAACTCTGAAGAATGGTACGAGACTTTGTGTATCGGCTGACAAACGGAGGAACGAGTTGATGAAAGAAATGCACCAGTCGCAGTATTCTATATGTTCAGGAGCTAATAAGATGTATCGGAATATGCCTCCATTGATTGGTGCTATAGAATGAAGAAGGATAATTCCAGGTATGGGATTAGATATGAATTTGTCAACATGAGAAATTTAGCAAGAGAACAAGTTTGTTGCAGCCGCTGGACAATTCGGAGTGGAAGTAGAAGCATATAACAATGAACGTTGAGTAAGGATTGCCTTGTTTCCAAGGAGGAAAGGGCACCAATTGGATTATAGTGGATCGACTGACTAAGTCAGCACACTTTATTTCCTTCAAGGTTAGTTTATTCACCGAGAAGTTGGCAGCATTGTACGAGAGGCACCCCTACCGGATTTATGGAGTACAAACCGGCGGACAATCAAAGAAGATAATCCAGACGCTTGAAGATATGTTAGATCTTGTGTTTTAGAAATTGGAGGGTCTTGGAGAAGATCATTTAAAATTGGTAGAGTTTCCTTACAACAACTACCAAGTTAGCATCGTCAATCAGTGGAGTTTGAAGAAGGAGATAGCGTCTTTTGTGAAGATTTTCTCCTACCAGAGGAACGATCAGTGTTAGCAGAGCAGGAAAGTTGAGCCAGCTCAGACGCTACATTCCGGATCCGAGTCCCATATTGGATAATTCAGAGCTAAAGATTGGACTCAACCATTCAGTGCCAGAGAAATCAGTTGCAAGCGTAGTCAGAGGTGAAAAGAAGATCAGAATTTGAGCCATCACTTAAACTCCTATTTCTTATCTTTTCGTTCTAAACTTGACTGATGCTGCTAAGTCAGCCTAGTTTTGCAAGCTATCTCTTTATCAAGCTTGATCATGACAACATTTTATTGGGTGCACCCACTAAAATATTGTCTAATCAGGACCGGTGCATGATAGTCTGATCAACCTCGTGTACTTTGGTTCGCTTTTATATTTTCTGCATGGATGATATCATAAATAAAACTTTTCCCTAAACCGTCTCATCCACGACTGCCTTAGAAATTCTTATTGTTGGACCTGAGTTACGGGCGTAGTACCCGTACCTGTTTGAATCTCCTACCCTGCCTTTAATTTCGAGGACGAAATTTTTTAAGGAGGGAAGATTGTAAAACCCATTTATTTTGTGATTAATTAAATAGTGTTTTAGTATTATTATTATTAGTAAATTTATTATTATTATTATTAAATATTTTTGAGTGCAAAAGATTTCGAAAAGTAATAATTAACAACATGGCTTTTTGAGTTCAGACCCAGACCCGAGTCCGAACCCAGACCCAGGCCTGAGCCCAAACCCATATCTTTTTATTTCTTTCCAATTTAATCTGACTTGGTTTACTAATTATATATATATATATATATATATATATATATATATATATATATATTTTTGTACGTTGGTGAGCTGGTCCCGAAGGACCATCATTTTCGTGTGATGACTCCCTCTCCCATTCCTATTCTTACTCACCCTCAACTTCTCTGGACCACACGAGCTCAACCAGCTTCCCTTAATAAATTCCCACTTTCCCCACTCCCATTCACAGAGAACAACCCATAAACTCCCCATCTGTTCCCACCTCTTCACGAAATCATCAGTAGACAAAACACTCTCATTCTCTTCTCTGTGAGAAACCGATGGAGCCTCGGTCTCTTGGCCGATCATCTTCCGAACGGCCATGGCCGTTGAGCTTCGGTAACCCCGTTTATCTCTCCCTATTTAAACCCCCTCCTCCATTTTTTCCATCACCACTTTCCCTTCTCCAAAGCCCTAAACCCCAAATCCATCCCTAAGCCAGATCAGGCCGAGCCATCCGGCGATCGAAGCTCCAACTCCGCCGCCCCGACCCCGAGGGTTTCCGGCGCTGTCCCCACCAGATTCGCCCCCAGGCGCCTATTTCCTGGTCTGGCGCCCCGACCCCCTGACCGTACGGCCCCCTTTTCTCGACGACCGTCGGCGACCCCCTGCTGGCCGCGCCCCAGCGCGCCCTCCGTCGCCGTCCTCTGCGTACGGCCGAGCTCCCCGGCAGCACCCCGTGTGGCCTCTTCCCCGCGCCCCCTTGCGCGTTCTGGCCGCTGCCCTAGCCCGCTGCCCCTCTTTCCTCGCTGTTCCAGCGTTCTGGCTGTCCATGTCGGCTTCCCCGCTGACCTAGGTGCGTGCCCTAGCCCGCGCTCTCCCCGATCTGCTGATTTTCGTCAACGACGCTGCTGGTCGTTGCTGTTCCAGCGCTGTTTTGGGAATACTTTCGTTGTTCGGAGCTCTATATTCTTTCTATTATTCATCTGAGAGCTCTAGCCGAGCAACCTGAGGTATAACCCCTATCCCGCCCATTTTTATTATAGTCTATGATGAGAAATGGTCCCCGGTTCCCTTTGGGAATTCGGTTTTAGCGACGTCGTAATTTTTCGGGACTTTCGGAAAGGTCCTGTGGATTATTTTGGATTCCCGGAATATTTCGGGAATGGATTTTTGGTATGTTTTAGCTTCTGGATTTTTCCGGGAACGTTCTGTGATTTGTGAGTTTGGAATCGGACTTCCAAAATTATTTTGGGTCGTCCCGATTATTCTGTGGATTGGTTGTGGATATTTTATATATATAAATTCGGGTTTTTCCCTGGTTTGGGACTTGCAGGAATTATCGGCGCCATTTTCCCAGTTTTTGGGTTGACAAAAAACAGAGGAGATGCTGCCCGATTTTTCCGTAAATCCTGAATTATTTTCAAAATGAATTTAAAATGATTTCGGGATTTTATTCGATATTTTATTTTTGGGTGACGACCGTATCGGTCAATGGACCCGGCTAAGTGCAAACGAAACCGGCCCCGCCCGGACGTTGAGGCAATTAGCCAAGATGAGGATTGGACCATATCTGAGACTCTACTATTTACCTTATTTTTACATTTAATTTCTGTTTAATTTTATTTAATATTTTCAGTTTAGGACTAACGTCAGTCTTATCTTATTTCAATTTATGTAAATAAATTGTAATGGGCATAAGCCTAGCTGGCTGGTCTGTAACTGTAATAGCTTAGATTCCTGTCATTTTCTGGTTTTTCAAGTTTTTGATATTTAACGATTAAAATGATTAAAACGTATTTTCGTATAAAATTAATTAATATTTTCTCACGTAAAAATTGACAAGTTTCTATTTAATTAAAAATCATGTATTTCTCACTAAATAAGAAAATTAGCTTTATATTTATATTTATAAAAATACCAAGTTTTCATAAAATAATCTGGCATCGACGAGTTTTCCGAATTCAAAAATATAAAAAACAATTTTTTTCCCTCGTATTAAATCAACGCACTAATAATCGCGTTTTGCTTGTATTAGCTAATTAAAAGATTTAAAATTGACTAGGGAACAGTTTAGAGATTGCAACTATTAGCATTGACGATTCTTAGTTTCTGAGACAGCTTATCGAATGTAGGATTTTGAGGAAGAGTCTGAACTTCCATCCCGACGTATCAACCTTTCTAGTCCAGTCAAACCTGAGGCAAGTACATTTTGTGTTAGTTTACAATTATTTAGTAATCGTTTTATTGCAAGTTTAAACCACGATGCAACACGGAACTCTCTCTGAGAGCACTGACTGAAACTACTATAACTATTGGGGACTAGGGGAGTAGTGTAATGAGTATGACCACATCCAAAGTAGTATACTGACTGTGTTAGCTTACCCCTCATACACACGGGGATAAGCCATATCGTATCAATAGGATACAACTGTACAACCCAAGCCGGTCATATTCATTGCCTATTCACATCACAGAAACTGTAACTGTTTTAAAACTGTAACTGCTTAGTTGATTTTCAAAACTGTTTAAAAGTGCATAATTCTATTATTATTTCAATTGTTAAATTAGCATGAATTGTACTTTGCTCACTCCTGACTGGAGACCCAACATTTTAGGTATCACTGATGATGCTTTATTTCGCGGTATTTTCCCGAGATTCCAACTAAAGGACGATGATCTCGAGACTGATGAGCTGGTTGCCTAGATTTTCTTCTTCTTTTATAAATCATGATGTTTGTGGAAAATAATGTATCTCAGATGTATTTTTCATTTTATTGTAAAAAGTTTTAAACTATTCGAATTATTAAAGTTGTGGCAATTAGACTGTGTTGTTTTATTTACCTGCATGAGTGATACAGCTTACTGCCGCCGTCTCAACAACGGTGCAGGCTGGGCATAATCTGATTCGTCTCAAGTAATTGGGACCGGGTCGTGACATGTGAGGTGATGCGTATTATGTGGCTATGCGAATGGTTATATGTCGTGGGTTGCACGGAGTACAGTAAGTCGTGGATCGTTCGTTGCATCAGTGCAACGAGTTGATACGGTATGATGTACGTCGTATGGCTATGTGGATGGATAGCGATATGTTGCATGAGATTGAGTAAAGACCTTAAGTATCGAGAATGAGTTGTTGCACGAGTTGCAACGAGCGAGATTCGAAAGATCGCGGATGCGATAATAACGAGTCGAGTTGGTCGCTAAATCGAGTTGAGTAGGCGAACGTGTATGTTGGCCATATGTCGCGTTGAGCTTTGAATAAGCGAATGTTGCGGGTGTGATCGAGATGATCGCCATGGTACGATTAGATTGAATGTGTGTCAACTTAAGTGAACGATGGTGCATGTTGGCCAGTTGTCGTGCCAACTCGAGTAAGCAAACGCTAGAGCTGGGATCGGAAAGATCGCCATACGGGATAATCGATTGGAGATAGTTGTCGGACCTATGCGGAGTGTAATGTTGAGTGATAACTCGATTTCGAGTGGTATATGCAATACCAATTGTGTGATCGATGCAGTGAGACATTGTATCGATAACGATAGGCTCGATTTCTGATTGGTATATGAAATACCACTTAGCGATAGCTATGTTAAGCCGGTTGGTGACTTATGATAGGTTACATTGAGACAATTATGTTGTTACGATATGTTTGTCCGCAACGGACGGGTAGTGCCGAGACTCGAATAGGAATGACTTGATAAAAGTCGATGCAAGTATGCTTCGCTGAATTGAGTTGAGCAATTATGTGCGAAGTCGTACCCAAGGATGATACGTCGGGCGAGGATTCGTTAAGCGTAAGTTGAACGATAGGCCGAGCATAGCGAAGGAATGTTATGTTGAGGAAATAGTCGACCCGGTCGGATTTATGTTGGGTTAGTATGAAGACTTCTTCGAAACGAGTCGAGTAGGCACGGAAAAATCGTGCGAACGAATTCGAGTTAGCGCGATGAGTCGGTAGCACGATTTTGGAGGTGCGAGTTAGGGATACGAGAATGGATATGTGAATGGGAAATTGTATTGCGATTTTGGTAGTGAATTATAACGGAATGAATCTTGATAAGTGCGAGACTTGATTCGTATTCGAGTTCGGATAATGGCAATGATTGCAACGAGTTGAGCTTATGAGAGAGGAAGATGTTCAAGTTATGCATATCGACGATGGTATTGAGGCGTATCAAAGACGATGTGCAATAACTCGGGGATACTCTGATCGAATGAACGAAAATTATGTTGAGCATTGTTGTTGGACGAATAAGATGCAAGTTAAGTTGAAGGTAGTTTGGATGATGACGGTAGGAATGCTTCGAAGAATTTAAAGAGTCGATGGATGTTACTCGGAAGAAAACGAAAGTGATTGATTGCTTCGCGGATCACCACTATGTTGACATTCTTGTCTTGAGCGAGCGCAATACCAGCCTCGCACATACGTCACGTTAAATTAGAACGATCATTCTGCGTGAGCGCTGGTATGGTGATTCATCCAGCGAGGGTGATCGAACTTGCGAGGCGTGGCAAATTTGATATGGACTTGTGGTTTGATACGAAGGTGAAATTGAGGATTGTGCGATATTGTCAACGGTAGTGCCTAAGTGACTCGAGTAGTAATGGCACATCAGTTGCGCGGGGATAGATAAATCACGGATTGGTAACGTATGTCGGATTGGATGAAGTCACATAGGAATTGTCGGAATTGATTTGGCTTCGCGATATGATATAGCATGGTTCGTTGTAACTGTCCCTTGTTGATGATCTTCAATTATCGAGCGTAGTTTCGGGGCAGATGACCCTAGAAGACTTGACCGCCAAATCAAGTGAATGTTGGAGACCCTAGGACGACCCTAAGGAAGTCGTATGAGAAATTGCATCGATGATGGAGGAATGATGTAGTGCATGTTGAGGATAAGTCTAAGCGAGTGAGTATCATGTTTCGGAAGTTAGCGAGTACTAGAATCGATATGGTCAAGAAAAGTTATGTTGGATCGAATAGATGTTGAGGAACGTGCTTAGCATAGCGATGCGATAAGGCGATTGCAAGGATTCTACAATGCGCGAGAGCGACGGATAGTAGAACGACCCGAAGAGTTGTGTCGTAGATCGGTTTGAGTAACGGTTAGGCTATGTGTGTTGAGCGCGCTATCTATATTACGAAACGAACTAGTCGGGATTGAATCGAAGATTGAGTAAAGGATTCGTACTCGGTCGAGAATAGGAGATGGGCATATCGTAAGAGACCTTGGGTCGGAAAGATTGTTGCCTTTGAGCATCGTAGACTCAAGTTGACCTCTTGTGTTGGGAGAGCGCGAGCATGATGTCTGGGTAAGTTACCTAGCGGGGGTAGCCCCAGACGCGGTACGTAGGCAGTTCGAGAACGTGGGTCGTGTTGGGAATGTTGTGTGCGAGACTTAGTACGGATTGTAGACAAAGAAATTGTGACATGTCGACTTAGTCCATGTCGTTAAGGCAAAATGTTATGGATGATTAGGTGAAAGACTTGAGTTATGTGTGAAATAGGAAAACGGTTGGGCGAATAGGCGTTACAGAGAATTGTTGCGATCGAATGCGCGATGACTCGATGCAAAGTGAGTGTTAGGTGGCCGGCGAGAAACTTATGAGATCGAAGTTACGGGTATGAATCAAGTTATGTACAGAGATGTTTGGAAGAGGATCGCATGTTATGGGTTGATGCATACGAGAAGTATTTTAAGAATAGGCGCTGAGGTATGACTAAGTTGAGTACGAACTGATTGGTGCTTGAGGATTTAAGTTGAGCTTGTTAGTTGCCCCGATATCCTACAACTGAGCTTGGCTGAAATGCATATATTGGTGGGACGCCTAAAATATGTGTATGATCCAAACTAAGTTGTATGATTCAACGATAGTAGCACGAGATCGTGAAACGATCTATACGAGGCACTTGGATTAAGTGTTGGTTTCGGTTCGAGGGCGAACCTGATTTTGAGTGGTATATTATGTAATACCCCACTTCGCATCGGTGCATTACGATGAGTCGTTGACTCGAAGAAGTTGCGTTGACCCGATGAGGTATCGATGCGAATCGATGCAAGAGTTACGTTGGCCAAAGGTAAGCTTAGAGTCGGTTGGAATCTATAAATCGAATCGATGCAAAGGATAAGTTCCGTTTGAGCAAGTGCTAATGTTAGTTGATCTGGTGTGCAGGCTATGCCTTTATGCTGAGTTACGGATCGTAGTATGGGCGCGATAGGCCAAATCAACCGAATAGTTCAAAGAAATGGCTAAGTCCGGGAGTTAGCTATGCGATCGAGTTATGGAAGCGAGACGCTTCGATCGGCGAAACGGCAAGGCATATCGGCTTAAGATGGGCGGGTTCTTGACTCTCTCTCCCTATTCCTTCACGTCTAACTAAATATGTTATTGTATGCGTAAGATGTTATCGAGTTAGCGAACGTGGCTCGACGAGTAAGTGTCTAAATATGTGTTGAACACTAAGATAGAACATTGAACAATCGAACAATTGAAGCGACGTGCATCGAGTGCACGGGTAGCGGTAGGGCAATAATGGTAGAACATTGAAAGATGATAACGAGATGTGCATCATGTGCACGGCTCTGAGAACATTGCACACTAAGATAGAACATTGAACAATCGAACAATTGAAGCGACGTGCATCGAGTGCACGGGTCGCGGTAGGGCAATGATGGTAGAACATTGAAAGATGATAACGAGATGTGCATCATGTGCACGGCTCTGAGAACATTGAACACTAGGCATAGAACATTGAATACGGCGCTGAACGTGCCCTCGGGCACTTATGTTACGAAAAGACTAAGTAATACAGAATAATGCTATGAGAATAACTTACGAATGGTATGCATTGAATACGAGTATGAGATGACTAAGCCGTTGGACGTCGTGCATCAATATGGATGTGTTGGGGCATAACGTCGACGGAGCTCCCCATATGAATGGTGGATTATGTTTATGGCACGGGAAACCGTTTATGGCACGGGAAACTGTTTATGGAACGAGACTATGTTTATGCAACGAAGGAGTTGGTTGGATTGTTATGTATGTTTGCTATGGCGCGTATTGCATGGTCAATGGACTCGGATAGCCCATGCACGGGTACGGCTTCCCTCGAACGGTTATGCCGGGGCGCCGGGACCGTTCGGCCTAGGAGGGAATTATGTGTGGTATTTATGGTGCACAACATTTGGACGGATTGCGACCGTCCAGTGCTGTGATAAGCTATGATATCCGTAAGTTTGGGATCCTTCGGATATTGGGCTAGCAACCCGTATCGAAGCGATTGTAGGCTTACACATAAGAGATGCCAAGTCCATTACGGTGCGAAACACCGTGACCTTCATATAGTTAGGGCCGGTGGGCTGAAATGAGAGCTGGGTGCAGGCGCAGGGCCTGCCACCCATTATGCATACGTTTACGTTTATGATTGGTCGGTTGTACGAATTGCATGTTTTCTTATGTTAAGTTCTAACCACTGCAGGCTAAGAAAATGGGATGAGATGAGCACGAACACTATGTTTATGTTTCAGATTATGTCTAACTGTATCTGCTGCAGGAATACGGTATGGGACACATTTACGATATGTTGCTATACGATCGAATGTTGCCATGAAACTGATCCTAAGGCTAAATAGAAAGATCACAATTAAGATGCATGTTTCACTAAATGATTTAGTGTTTGGTTTGGGTGCGAGCGGGTCTTGATCAGTGCGAAGCAAGGACGAAAGCACTAATCCTCCACTAGTTTATGTGCAGGCTCAGTTTATGATCGGCTCGGGACGGAGCTTGGCTTGGACGTGCCGAGGCATGGAGTCCTTGGCGTTCAAGAGGAACTACCGCAAAGGCGTTCGGACTTGCGACATAGAGATGTTCGGCCGAAGACTACTTGGTGGCTATAAAGAGGCATAATGTATGGAACAATATAATCCTTTGTGAGCTAGAGAGATCATGAGCGTTGTAGCCAATTGGCATATATGTTGGGCTATTCAGAGCCTTTGTAATCTTCATCTCGTTATTAATAAAAGAGATTCTTATGTCATACTCTATTTCCTTCCGCTGCTTATGTTATCAATTTGGGATAAACGCTATGTTAACTGTTATCTTGCCTTGCACGAGCGCAACTCCAGGCTCGTGCGGTATCACGCCCCAGCGAGGACGATAATTTGGGTAAAATCTAGCGAGGACGAGCGATTTTCCGGATCGGGGCGTGACACTTGAGGCCCTTCGTGAACGGATCCACCAAGTTCTTCTGACTCCGAACATCGATTACTGTATGACACCTCTCTTGATGAGATCGTTCACTGCCTTGTGCTTTAACCGCATAATTCTCTTTTTTCCGTTGAAGAGATCATTTTATGCCACCGCCACAGTCGCCTGGTTGTCGTAGTATATCAAAATTACCGGTATCTGTGCTCCAACCACTGGAAGATCATACATGAGCTCCCGAAGCCACTTTGCTTCATCTGCTGTGGTATCAAATACAAAGAACTCAGATTCTATAGATGATCGCGAGAGCATAGTCTGCTTCTTCGACTTCTACGATATAGCAGCTCCACCTATTGTGAAAATGAATCCACCAGTGGACCTCTCGCTCTCCAACTCTGAGCACCAGCTGGCATCACTGAAGCCTTCTACTACCGACGGCTCTCCGCTGAAGTACAGTGCATATGTCTGAGTCTTCTTGAGATATCTCATAACACGCTTCACAGCTTTCCAGTGCTCAACGCCTGGATTGCTAGTGAATCGACTCAGCATTTCTACGGCAAAAGCTATGTCAGGCCTAGTGGCAGTAGTAGCGTACATAAAACTCCCGATGACGCTAGTGTATTCCAATTTCCTGACGCTTTCCTTCAAGTTTGGCTCTAGCTTCTGGTCACTTCGGTACGGCGTATCAATTATAGGAAGATCATGATACCCGTATCGAGTGAGCATCTTCTCAATGTAATGAGATTGTGACAGTGCCAATCCAGTGTCTGTCCGGAAGATCTTGAGTCCCAAGATAACATCAGCATCCCCCAAGTCCTTCATACTGAACTTTGTCGAGAGGAACTTCTTTGTCTCCGTGACAGAGCTTATATCCGTTCCTAGGATTAGCATGTCGTCCACGTATAGACAAACGATGACTCCTCTTCCGTCAGCAAATTTAGTATAGACACACTTATCTATTTTGCTGACCCTGTAGTCGTTTGACCTTAGAACTTTGTCAAACTTCTCATGCCACATTTTGGGTGCTTGTTTTAAACTGTACAGAGATTTCACCAACTTGCAGACTTTCTCTTTTAGGACTCTGACGAAAAATCCTTCTGGCTGTTGCATATTAATCTCCTCGGTCAGCTCGCCATTCAGGAATTCTGTTTTTACATCCATCTGATGTATCACCAGCTTATGTATTGCCGTAAGAGCAATCAACAATCTGATGGTTGTCATCCGTGCTACTGGAGCATATGTGCCAAAGTAATCGATCCCCTGCTTTTGAAAAATCCCTTGGCCACTAGCCTGGCCTTGAACTTGTTAATGGTTCCATCATCTTTCATCTTCTTCTTGAAGATCCACTTACATCCGATGGTTTTTGCTCCTTCGGGTAAATCAACTAACACCCATGTGTTATTGGAGGTAATTGAGTCAATTTTGTTGTCTATTGCCTCCTTCCAGAAGACAGCATCTCTGGTTTTTATCGCCTCATCATAGGTAAGCGGATCTACTTCCACATGATAGGTGACGAAGTCATCTCCGAAGCTCTTCGGCCTCCTTGCTCGCTTCATTGACGGAACAGTGAGTTATGGTTCATTTGTTGTTTCTCCACCAACAATATTATCTTGGACTACTGGCTCATTTGATATCTCAGTCTCAAATTTGCACCTTCACCATTCTCTGGAATATCTGGGAGAATAATATTTTTGTGTCTTGCAAACTTGTCTTCAAAGTATTCAGCATCGCGAGATTCGATGATGTGATTTGACTCAATGTCAAGAAATCTCCGGACATCACTCTTCTCGGCATACCCCAAGAAGATCGCCATCGTAGTCCTTGTCCCCAGCTTCTGAATCTTCAGATCTGGGAGCTTCACGTAAGCTAGACAACCCCACACTCGAATGACATTCAAGTTAGGTTTGACTTTGAACTAGAGTTTATGAGGAGTTATGTCAAAAGTTGCATATGGCACTCTATTCAGAATGAATATGACCGTTAATGCAGCTTCTTCCCAGTAGCATTTTGGAAGACCTGCAGTTAACAGCATAGAGTTCATCATTTTTGTCAACGTTCGGTTCTTCCTCTCTGCTACTCCGTTAGATTGAGGACAATACGGAGCAGTAGTCTCGCAGATGATTCCATATTTTTTGCAGAATGATGCAAATTTATGAGACCGATATTCTTCGCCTCGATCACTTCTCAACCTTTTGAGTTGTTGTCCAGTTTGCCGTTCAGCTTCGGCCCTGAACTCCTTGAACTTTTCGAACGCTTCGTCTTTAGATTTGAACAAGTAGACGAATGCGTACTTAGAGAAGTCTTCGATGAAGGTTATGAAATACTTTATCCCGACTTTTGTAGAGAATTGTTTGAAGTCACAGATATCAGAGTGCACCAACTCCAGAAGATCTGTACTTCGATTGACCCGATGAAATGTTTTTTTGTGATCTTCGTCTGAGCACATACTTCACACTTTACCTTACCCCCACATTTGGAGATAAGTCCTAGACTAGACATTTTTTTATTCTTTTATAATAAACATGTCCTAGCCTATTATACCATAACTCAAGAGAATAATTAGAAAGAGCGACTGTATTAATTTCATTAGACTGGTTTACAAGCTGAATTTTAAAAATCCCTTCGGTTTAATAAGCCTTTCCGAAGTATGTTTCCTTCTTGGACATCACCATATGACCAGCATTAATGTCCATCTTCAAGCCTGCATTACTAAACAGGCTCCCAGAGATCAGGTTCTTAGCAATCACCGAAACATGCTTCACTCCTTGGAGTGTCAGAGTGTTCCCGGAAGTGAGTTTCAGCTCCACAGTCCCGATCCCTAGAACTTCATATTGGGCCTGGTTCGTCATGACAACTTTTTTAGACGTTGGCTGGTACGTGACAAACCATTCCTTGCTAGAACAGACATGGCACGTCGCACCGGTGTCTATCCACCAGTCAGAGTCAGCCTCCACAGTAGTGACCTGAGCGATCATAGCAACAATGTTAGAAACCAAAGAAACCTTACTAGGCTCACCTTTCTCTGATTGTTTATGCTTGGATCTGTATTCACTTTTGTAGTGGCCTTTCTTGCCATTGAAACAAGTCATGTAGGACTTAGACTTCTGATGCTTGAATGAAGGACCCTTCACTTTCAGATTAGTGGTGTCTTTCTTTTTGTGATGAGAAGCCGCCTGCTTCCCCTTGGACTATCTTGTCTGCACCAGATTGGCTTTAGCCAATTGTTTGGACAGAGTGTCCATCTTCTGTTGAGAATGCATCTCGTCCTCAACATGGATCTCTTGTGGGAGATTTTTCAAGCTAATGTCCAGCTTCTTCCGATGCATTCTTGCATAGAAAGTACTCCTTCCAGCAGAAAGTTTCAAGATGATCCCTCCAACGACAAACTTGTCGGCGAGGGGCATTTTTTTGTATTCTAGCTTCTGGCACAACTTCAAGAACTCTTTCACCTGTGGCAGCATTGCCTTCTCGTCTTCGAAGAGCCACTTGTGGTACTTCTCGACTATGAAGATTTCGACCTATTGTCATCGTCTTCATACAGCTTTCCCAAGGACTCCCAGATGTCCCTGGCAGAAGTTTGCTTGGAGTATGACTCTGCCAGGGAGTCCTCCATTGCATTCAGAATCAATAGCCTACAGAGACTATTATCCCTTCTCTATTTGGTCAGTTTGACTTGTGCAATAATAATGGCATCTGGTGTACTACCTTCTGGAATCGTTGGTCCTTCTGGAATCGTTGGTTCAGCCTCAATCAACACATGATCGACGTCCACTAGTTGAAGGTTGAGGGTGATTTTCCTCTTCCGGATTTGAAAGTGTTCTCCGTCGAACTTCTCCAGTTTGTTAAAGCTAGTATCGAGGAGAGAGGCATGAGAGTTTTTCATCTTCTGATCTTGCTTTGAGATTGTTATTCCCTGGACGTAAAGTTAGAAGTAAACTCTTGTGACACGATTGCAGCACTTCAAAGGAAGGTGCAAAGCAGAAATCCTAGAAGGACTCTGTAAACGAAAAATCTAAAAAGATTTTTCGTTAAAGGCAGTGTACGAATAGTCTAAAAAGACTTTCGTAAAATCAACAATAATGAAAAAGCCTACTTGGGTGGCAAGAACACCAGTGCTCAAAGCAAGATCCGCTGAACGAAACGGTCAGAACGTAGACAGCCACGATCTGTGCGAAACAGCGCCACTGAACGAGTTGTGCGTGCCCAGCACAACCAGCGCGCCCCGCGCTCCTCGTGCGCCCTGCGCAACCGGCGCGTCCCGCGCAACCTGTGCGCGTGCTGCGCGTCCTACGCACCCAACGCAACCTGGACGCGCACCAGGGTCGCGCACCTGGGCGCTCAACTGGCCGCGTAACTTGGCCGCGCAGTGCTAAGTGCAAAGTGCGCCAACAAAACGCTACATGAGCCCGTGAACCCGAGCCCGAGTCCGAGTCGCTAAGCCCCTACGGGACTTAGCTCCAATGGAAATTAATTTTCTAAGAGCAAAAAGCATGAATGCTTTACTTGGAGCCTTATCCTTACCTCCTAGTAAAATCACCCACATGGTTCCCTCCTTAGGGTCACCACCCCATGTGCATATCCCAACAACACATACAAGTATATATGTTGAGATAACTCATGGTGCACTTTCCGTTTGAGACTAAAATTTACTAGGGATGTTGAGAGCAAGCTCTCTTCATATCAAGGAGCAAGAGCACCAACATATATCCATACCAACTTTGCTATGCCTACAACCAAATGCTTACAATTTTCTTACAACTGCCATACGTCGGACTTCGATTGGAGGAGGGGAGGGGTTCGGGTGGAGCTCATGTAGTAGGGGATGAGAGAGGAGAGGTGGGATCCAGTGGCAAGCATGTATAAGGGATATGAGAGAGAGGTTGTAAGAAGGTTGTAAACATTTAATTGTAGACTTAGCATTTTCCATATCCATACATGGTTCTTGATTGCGCTTAATTCGTGGAGTATGTATAAAGCAGAAAGAATGGTTTGAACACTCTGGTATATATGTTTGAAGATGGTGTTGTAGAAAAAAAAAAGGAAAATAATAATAATAATAACGTGCAAAAAGCAACTGACAAATTCCTTACCTTGTTCGACTGGGTTTCGGATGGTTTAGTAGACCGCTATTTCTGCTTATTATTATGGAAAGTGGTTCAATATTGTTTGATAACATCTTATGTCTCAATCTTTGTTAAGGCTTTACTCAAGCGGAAGCTAAGTGTAAAGAGCTACTGTTTTACCATCAACCTTTGATAAGGCTTTACTCCGGCAGAAGCTAATTGTAAACAGCTATTGTTTGCTAATCAAACACTAGCAGAACTTTAGGCATTACACTAAGGAAATCTCATTTGTAGCCAACACCAGATTCAGTTTACCAGCATCGAAGTTGATTCGCAGGCTTTGTAGAAAATCCTAACTGCTCGAAACATTCGAGTTATACGTATAGACTATGTTCCAGTTATAATAGTAATTTCATGTTTGGCTTTCAAAAAAAAGAAAATCAGAACTACTGCTATTCTCCCTCTTTGAGTTACATCATCAGGAACAACTCGCACATCATGAACAAAGTGGCTGAAGCCAGGGCCGGGATTTAGAGAGCATGTTCGAAAATTAAGACTAAGGCCCTAATATATATATATATATAGAAGACATTGGTCATATTCTTGTGATAAGCAAAGTGTCTTGTGTTATGAGAATGGGTAGCATGCATGTTCTTAACTATACTGGTTTCTAATTTCATGGACTTGGCAAAAAGATCATTGTATTTGGTGATTATTTCTTCTTCTCTTTGAGAAGCTATAAGAGTCTTGTTTCTAGATATATTACATACTTCATTTAAAGATTGACAATCTAACTCCTTCACTTTGAGATCTTCTAAATCCTTACGTAACTTTTTGTTTTAGTGAGCTATAATATCGTCGGCGTCACATGCAATGGCTTCGCCCTTAATCTTATCTATCATTCTAGAAAGCATTTTATTATCAAGCTTGTGTTTCTCTATGTCATTTCTAGCAAGTTTATACTTCTCTTTTAATTTCTTGTAATCATTAAAGAGATCAATGAAATCAGTTTATGATTAATCATAAATAAGAATGTTATTAGTGAAATCATCTATTACCTCATCCGATTATTTTTACATGAGGCGAACATTTGTGTAATATTGTGGATCTTCATCTTCAGAGCCACTAGCTTTGCTTTCACATCAATTGCTTATATTGGCTACATTTTTTGTTAAGAAGCCGCTTTTGTTTGGCATATCATATATTTTTTGTATCCATCCCAGCCATAAGGCAATCCTTCATTATGTGACAGAATCTTTTGCAATTGTATCAAGTCAGCTCGTCTTCTTGATTCTTTTTTTTTCTTTGATATAACTTATCGAATTTGAGAAACCTTTTTGATGTTTATTGAAGTAAATGTAGCATCTTCATCATCATAGTATTCTTCCCCATGATGAACTTTGGAGGAAGTCTTGTGATGCTTGACTTTACGAGAAATGGATTTCTCCTTTAAAGTGCCTTCTTCTTGGACTTTATGGTGAGCTCATGTTTCATCAATTTTTCCATTAGCGTTTCAAGCATCATGGTTGTAAGAACATTTTCTTTTATGATTGTCATTACTTTGGGATTCCAATTCTTGGTGAGTCATGTAACCACTTTGTGGATCTTTCCAGGAGCTAAGTATTTCTTGTCAAGATATTGAAAAGGGGTAATGATATCAAAGAAATGAGTAAACATGCTTGTAATAGACTCATTTGATTTCTTTGAAAGATTCATACAATTGAGTGAGTCTACTTATTTTTGACTTTTTTACTTGTGAGGTACCTTCATGAGTATTTTTAGGTAACCTCAATATTTTATGGGATGTGGTTGTTTACGTCAAAGAAAAAGCTTTTGTTTATTGTTGTGAGACAAAGAATACAACCGTCTTGCAAGTACAATGGCCTAGTATGTAAATGCTAGACGAGGAACCCCTGTCTATATATTTTTGTTTGGTTCTGAATTCTATGACAATGGAGATCTTGTAGGTCGGTGTGTGACCCCTTCTCTTCATTGATAGTCTGACACAGACCTTGCTGCTACTAGCAAGGGCATGAGAAGGCTTGATTTTAATGTGGGTTGAACAAGAAGCTTTCTATCTTCTCTCTATATTTCCTCATGGATTGGTGGTCATGCATATAAAATTTGGCAATCAACAATGACCCAAGCACAATATATAAGATGGCAATCCTTTGGCCTTTTCCTAAGCCCCACCTTACCAAAAGGGTGGAACATGGGCGAAAACCAACCCACATGTGTCCACCCTCAATGTCTTCCTGCAACAAAACCAAAAAATTCCATGTGTCACTAACCAACAACCTGAGAGCATTTGTGACACATTACGCCCATTCTCTAAAAAGTACATCTCAAACCAGCAGTTTAATCTGCCACATCCCGGTGGCTCCCTAACACGGTCAAGACATGGAACAAAGAAGCTACAAACTCACATGACTCGGCCCAACCTTTACATCTGCCCCAAGGGTAGCCATGTTATCTCCGATGTCCTTCCCAAACGCCTATAAATATCCCAATGTGCGGAGGAGAGAGAGAAATTCTTCCATCACTTGCTTACCTTTTCCACTCCATACTGATTCTACCTCGGCTAATAGAGATATCAAAAGGGCATCTTGTGAGTGATTTTTGTTTCATGAGCTCAACGATTCATAGATTCAGCATGTCAATCCAAGACCTCGGCCCAATCGTCCAACCTACTCTCTCTATCCAATTCCAGCCTCCTAAAGCTTTATTCTGGCTCGTTGTCCCTTTGGGGACTTGTACTAATATGGTGATTAAGTAAGTTAGCTAGAGATGACAGAGGAAGGAATAAGATCTATAAGCAAATTATTATTCTTTCTTATATCTCCTTTCCATAATAAAAATGAGTAAAATATTTATCGGAAAAAAAAAAACGTCACCAATGTTTACCCAGGAGACGAGAGGCTAATAATTGTTAAAACTTAAATTCATGATGGTATGTATATTGAATATTTTGATCCACATGTTTCGTCTTTTCTTTGCTAATAAGCTCCTTCTACAAATTAGTTTTTGAAGATTTTACAAATTTGATTAGTATTTTTTTTAATATTTAGGTGTTATGTAGGTTCGATTAATGCAATTCTTCTCTTACATATGGAAGTTAAGCACATTCTCTTATTAACTTTTACTTATATACATGCATTATTTTATTTAAGAAAATTAAATTACACTTGCATCATTAATATTTGACATCAATATATATATATATATATATATATATATATATATATATATATATATATATATATATATATATATATATATAGGGAGCGGATCAAAAGTCCCCCTTAGAAAACTCCCTAAAAACCCCCCTCACTCTAATTCGTAATATTAATGTTAATATTAATGTTAATATTAATTTTTTTATTTTTTTATATTAATGTTAATATTAATGTTAATATTAATTTTAATGTTAAGTTTAATATTAATTTTAGTATTTAATGTTAATATTAACATTAATATTAACATTAACATTAATATTAACATTAAATTACGGATTAGAGTGAGGGAGGTTTTTAGGGAGTTTTCTACGGGGGGCTTTTGATCCGCTTCCATATATATATATATATATATATATATATATATATATATATATATATATATATATATATATATATATATATATATATATATATATATATATATATATATATATATATATATATATATATATATATATATATTAGGGCCTTAGTTTTAATTTTTGAACATGCTCTCTAAATCCCGGCCCTGGCTTCAGCCACTTTATTCATGATGTGCGAGTTGTTCCTGATGACGTAACTCAAAGAGGGAGAATAGCAGTAGTTCTGATTTTCTTTTTTTCTTTTTTTTGAAAGCCAAACATGAAATTACTATTAATAACTGGAACATAGTCTAGACGTATAACTCGAATGTTTCGAGCAGTTAGGATTTTCTACAAAGCCTGCGAATCAACTTCGATGCTGGTAAACTGAATCTGGTGTTGGCTACAAATGAGATTTCCTTAGTGTAATGCCTAAAGTTCTGCTAGTGTTTGATTAGCAAACAATAGCTGTTTACAATTAGCTTCTGCCGGAGTAAAGCCTTATCAAAGATTGATGGTAAAACAGTAGCTCTTTACACTTAGCTTCCGCTTGAGTAAAGCCTTAACAAAGATTGAGACATAAGATGTTATCAAACAATATTGAACCACTTTCCATAATAATAAGCAGAAATAGCGGTCTACTAAACCATCCGAAACCCAGTCGAACAAGGTAAGGAATTTGTCAGTTGCTTCTTGCACGTTATTATTATTATTATTTTCCTTTTTTTTTCTACAACACCATATTCAAACATATATACCAGAGTGTTCAAACCATTCTTTCTGCTTTATACATACTCCACGAATTAAGCACAATCAAGAACCACGTATGGATATGGAAAATGCTAAGTCTACAATTAAATGTTTACAACCTTCTTACAACCTCTCTCTTCCATCCCTTATACATGCTTCCTACTGGATCCCACCTCTGCTCTCGTATAGAATTTTTTTTCGTCTGAAAAGAATCAATAATTTTTCTGGAGAAGAGAGGCCCTATATATAGTGTCCTGCTGTAACCGCTCAAATCCGTAATGTGCACGACAATATTATGTCAGATCCAAAATCCCCGGATTAGTTATCGCACGTTATGAAACGGTCAGAACGTGGATAGCCACGATCTATGCGAAATAGCGCCACTGAACGAGTTGCGCGTGCCCAGCACAACCAGCGCGTCCCGCGCTCCTCGTGCGCCCTGCGCAACCAGTGCACCTCGCACAACCTGCGCACCTTGGGCAACCTGCATACCCAGCGCAACCTGGGCGCGCACCTGGGCGCGCAACTGGGCACTCAACTGGCCGCGTAACTTGGCCGCGCAACTGAACCGCGCACCTTGGTCGCGCATCTGGCAGCACAGTCGGCTGCGCGAGAGGCTCACGCAACTTGAGCGCACTATCTGCCTAGCGACGATGCTGACATGCTAAGTGCAAAGTACGCCAACGAAATGCCACATTACGCCTCATGAGCCCATGAGCCCGAGTTCGAGTCGCTAAGCCGCTACGGAGCTTAGCTCCAATGAAAATTAATTTCCCAATAGCAAAAAGCATGAATGTTTTACTTGGAGCCTTATTCTTACCTCCTAGTTAAATCACCTACATGGTTCCCTCCTTAGGGTCACCACCCCATGTGCATATCCCAACAACACATACAAGTATATATGTTGAGATAACTCATGGTGCACTTTTCGTTTGGGACTAAACTTTACTAGGCATGTTGAGAGCAAGCTCTCTTCATGTCAAGGAGCAAGAGCACCAACAATCCCTCACATATCTCAACATATATATGTGTCTAGGGTTGAGCGTTCCCTACAGTAACTGTCTATTTTGCATTGGGATAGATGTCGCTGATGACTTGAATCTTCCGGCATGGGTTGAATAATAATGTGATACAAGAATGGACTACGCCTTGAATTCTGCACCACAATTGTAATTCTTTCCACTCACAAAGTGTAGTTACATGTGCTTCTGGCTGCACATTAAAGGCCCTGTGTCAGCCTGATTTCAGTGTATAATTTTGGGCGTCTACAAGTTTACCCTCAAGAGACGGCCTGATATCTCTTTCCATATACTATAGGTAAGTTCTTTATTAAAGAGACATGGCATGAAGCCTTGCGCTTCCTTGCGGTGCTACGTCGCTATGACATGGCTAAAGCCGAGGCATTACCCCTACCCGGGAACCTCATCATGGTATCATACTACTGTAGCATGAGGTCACAGCCTCTTTGTAGTGCCATTCTACCCAGCATGAAGCCTAAGGCTTCCTTGCGGTGTTACGCTGCAACGACATGGCTTACAACGCCAAGGCTTTACCCCTACCCGGGTACCTCATCGTGGTGTCGTGCCACTGTAACATGGGGTCACCCTCCCCTTTGTAGTGATGTCTACAACTCTTTTAATTTTATCATACAGCATTTGGCTACCTGCCTATTTGCGGTGCTACGCCGCTATGACTTGGCTTGCAAAGTCGAGACATTACCCCTACCTGGGAACCTCATGGTGGAGTTATCCTACTGTAGCATGGAGTTTTACTTCTTGTAGTGCTGCGCTACTGTGCTTCCTGTAAAGCACACTAGGCATTCACTCTGCCTGAGAACTCATTAAGGCATTTAAGCCAACCTCGACACAGGATCCGTTTTCCGCAGAAAAACACATAGTAGACAACAGTGGTTATGGGTTCGTAACCCTTCCATGTTCTTAAGAACAAGTACCCACTGTTACCTGATAGTTTTCCAGTCTGTGGTCCTCCCTTGAACCGAAAGTTAGATGTCTAGTAGATTTCTCTTTGAACTAATAACATAAAACTTTGTGGTAGGATTACAAAGACATACTATCAGAATGCCTTCAAGCCCATCTTCCCTGCTGTGTCTTCAATCAGCTGGCGCTTGAGGCCCTTCGTGAACGGATCCACCAGGTTCTTCTGACTCCAAACATCGATTACTGCATGACACCTCTCTTGATGAGATCGTTCACTGCCTTGTGCTTTAACCGCACAATTCTCTTCTTCCCGTTGAAGAGTTCATTTGATGCCACCGCCGTAGTCGCCTGGTTGTCGTAGTATATCGGAATTGCCGGTATCTGTGCTCCAACCACTGGAAGATCATACATGAGCTCCCGAAGCCACTTTGCTTCATCTGATGTGGTATCAAATGCAAAGAACTCAGATTCTATAGATGACCGCGAGAGCATAGTCTGCTTCTTCGACTTCCATGATATAGCAGCTCCACCCATTGTGAAAATGAATCCACCAGTGGACCTCTCACTCTCCAACTCTGAGCACCAGCTGGCATCACTGAAGCCTTCTACTACCGACGGCTCTCCGCTGAAGTGCAGTGCATATGTCTGAGTCTTCTTGAGATATCTCATAACACGCTTCACAGCTTTCCAGTGCTCAACGCCTGGATTGCTAGTGAATCGACTCAGCATTTCTACGGCAAAAGCTATGTCAGGCCTAGTGGCAGTAGTAGCGTACATCAAACTCCCGATGACGCTAGCGTATTCCAATTTCCTGACGCTTTCCTTCAAGTTTGGCTCTAGCTTCTGGTCACTTCGGTACGGCGTATCAATTATAGGAAGATCATGATACCAGTATCGAGTGAGCATCTTCTCAATGTAATGAGATTGTGACAGTGCCAATCCAGTGTCTGTCCGAAAGATCTTGAGTCCCAAGATAACATCAGCATCCCCCAAGTCCTTCATACTGAACTTTGTCGAGAGGAACTTCTTTGTCTCCGTGACACAACTTATATCCGTTCCTAGGATTAGCATATCGTCCACGTATAGACAAACGATGACTCCTCTTCCGTCAGCAAATTTAGTATAGACACACTTGTCTATTTCGCTGACCCTGTAGTCGTTTGACCTTAGAACTTTGTCAAACTTCTCATGCCCACATTTTGGGTGCTTGTTTTAAACTGTACAGAGATTTCACCAACTTGCAGACTTTCTCTTCTAGGCCTCTGACGACAAATCCTTCTGGCTGCTGCATATTAGTCTCCTCGGTCAGCTCGCCATTCAGGAATACTGTTTTCACATCCATCTGACGTATCACCAGCTTATGTATTGTCGCAAGAGCAATCAACAATCTGATGGTTGTCATCCGTGCTACTGGAGCATATGTGCCAAAGTAATCGATCCCCTGCTTTTGAAAAAATCCCTTGGCCACTAGCCTGGCCTTGAACTTGTCAATGGTTCCATCAGCTTTCATCTTCTTCTTGAAGATCCACTTACATCCGATGGTTTTTGCTCCTTCGGGTAAATCAACTAACACCTATGTGTTATTAGAGGTAATTGAGTCAATTTCGTTGTCTATTGCCTCCTTCCAGAAGACAGCATCTCTGGTTTTTATCGCCTCATCATAGGTAAGCGGATCTACTTCCACATGATAGGTGACGAAGTCATCTCCGAAGCTCTTCGGCCTCCTTGCTCGCTTCGTTGACGGAACAGCGAGTTATGGTTCATTTGTTATTTCTCCACCAACAACATCATCTTGGACTACTGGCTCATATGAGATCTCAGTCTCAAATTTGCACCTTCACCATTCTCTGGAATGTCTGGGAGAATAATGTTTTTGTGTCTTGCAAACTTGTCTTCAAAGTATTCAGCATCGCGAGATTCGATGATGTGATTTGACTCAATGTCAAGAAATCTCCGGACATCACTCTTCTCGGCATACCCCAAGAAGATCGCCTTCGTAGTCCTTGTCCCCAGCTTCTGAATCTTGAGATCTAGGAGCTTCACGTAAGCTAGACAACCCCACACTCGAATGACATTCAAGTTAGGTTTGACTTTGAACCAGAGTTCATGAGGAGTTATGTCAAAAGTTTCATATGGCACTCTATTCAGAATGAATGTGACCGTTAATGCAGCTTCTCCCCAGTAGCATTTTGGAAGACCTGCAGTTAGCAGCATAGAGTTCATCATTTCT
Source organism: Iris pallida (assembly GCA_029216955.1). Classification (NCBI taxonomy): domain Eukaryota; kingdom Viridiplantae; phylum Streptophyta; class Magnoliopsida; order Asparagales; family Iridaceae; genus Iris; species Iris pallida. Next base: position 15,879,929 of record JANAVB010033620.1, read on the forward strand.
GTCAATGTTCGGTTCTTCCTCTCTGCTACTCCGTTAGATTGAGGAGAATACGGTGCAGTAGTCTTGCAGATGATTCCATGTTTTTTGCAGAACGATGCAAATTTATGAGACCGATATTCTTTGCCTCGATCACTTCTCAACCTCTTGAGTTGTTGTCCAGTTTGCCATTCAGCTTCGATCCTGAACTCCTTGAACTTCTCGAACGCTTCATCTTTAGATTTGAACAAGTAGACGAATGCGTACTTAGAGAAGTCATCGATGAAGGTTATGAAATACTTCATCCCGGCTTTTGTAGAGAATTGTTTGAAGTCATAGATATCAGAGTGCACCAACTCCAGAAGATCTGTACTTCGATTGACCCGATAAAATGGTTTTTTTGTGATCTTCGTCTAAGCACATACTTCACACTTTACCTTACCCCCACATTTGGAGATAAGTCCTAGACTAAACATTTTTTTATTCTTTTACAATGAACATGTCCTAGCCTATTATACCACAACTCAAGAGAATAATTAGAAAGAGCGACTGTATTAATTTCATTAGACTGGTTTACAAGCTGAATTTTAAACATCCCTTCGATTTAATAAGCCTTTCCAAAGTATGTTTCCTTCTTGGACATCACCATCTGACCAACATTAATGTCCATCCTCAAGCCTGCATTGCTAATCAGGCTCCCAGTGATCAGGTTCTTGGCAATCACCGAAACATGCTTCACTCCTTGGAGTGTCAGAGTGTTCCCGGAAGTGAGTTTCAGCTCCACAGTCCCGATCCCTAGAACTTCAGATTGGGCCTGGTTCGTCATGACAACTTTTTCAGACGTTGGCTGGTACGTGACAAACCATTCCTTGCCAGAACAGACATGGGACGTCGCACCGGTGTCTATCTACCAGTCAGAGTCAGCCCCCACAGTAGTGACCTGAGCGATCATAGCAACAATGTTAGAAACCAAAGAAACCATACTAGGCTCACCTTTCTCTGATTGTTTATGCTTGGATCTGCATTCACTTTTGTAGTGGCCTTTCTTGCCATTGAAACAAGTCATGTAGGACTTAGACTTCTGATGCTTGAATGAAGGACCCTTCACTTTCAGATTAGTGGTGTCCTTTTTTTGTGATGAGAAGCCGCCTGCTTCCCCTTGGACTATCTTGTCTGCACCAGATTGGCTTTAGCCAATTGTATGGACAGAGTGTCCATCTTCTGTTGAGAACGCATCTCGTCCTCAACATAGATCTCTTGTGGAAGATTTTTCAAGCTAATGTCCAGCTTCTTCCGATGCATTCTTGTATAGAAAGTATTCCATCCAGCAGAAAGTTTCGAGATGATCCCTCCAACGACAAACTTGTCGGCGAGGGGCATTTTTTTGTATTCTAGCTTCTGGCACAACTTCAAGAACTCTTTCACCTGTGGCAGCATTGCCTTCTCGTCTTCGAAGTGCCACGTGTGGTACTTCTCGACGATGAAAATTTTGACCTATTGTCGTCGTCTTCATACAGCTTTCCCAAGGACTCCCAAATGTCCCTGGCAGAAGTTTGCTTGGAGCATGACTCTGCCAGGGAGTCCTCCATTGCATTCAGAATCAATAGCCTACAGAGACTATTATCCCTTCTCTATTTGGTCAGTTTGACTTGTGCAGCAATAATGGCATTGGGTATACTACCTTCTGGAATCGTCGGTCCTTCTGGAATCGTTGGTTCAGCCTCAATCAACACATGATCGACGTCCACTAGTTGAAGGTTGAGGGTGATTTTTCTCTTCCAGATTTGAAAGTGTTCTCCGTCGAACTTCTACAGTTTGTTAAGCTAGTATCGAGGAGAGAGGCATGAGAGTTTTTCATCTTCTGATCTTGCTTTGAGATTGTTATTCCCTGGACATAAAGTTAGAAGTAAACTCTTGTGACACGATTGCAGCACTTCAAAGAAAGGTGCAAAGAAGAAATCCTAGAAGGACTCTGTAAACAAAAAATCTACAAAGATTTTTCGTTAAAGGCAGCGTACGAATAGTCTAAAAAGACTTTCGTAAAATCAACAATAATGAAAAAGCCTGCTGGGGTGTCAAGAACACCAGTGCTCAAAGCAAGATCCGCTGAACGAAACGGTCAGAACGTGGACAGCCACGATCTGTACGAAACAGCGCCACTGAACGAGTTGCGCGAGCCCAGCACAACCAGCGCGCCCCACGCTCCTCGTGCGCCCTGCGCAACCAGTGCGTCCCGCGCAACCTGTGCGCGTGCTGCGCGCCCTGCGCACCCAACGCAACCTGGACGCGTACCAGGGTCGCGCACCTGGGCGCTCAACTGGCCGCGTAACTTGGCCATGCAGTGCTAAGTGCAAAGTGCGCCAACAAAACGCTACATGAGCCCATGAACCCGAGCCCGAGCCCGAGTCGCTAAACCCCTACGGGACTTAGCTCCAATGGAAATTAATTTTCCAAGAGCAAAAAGCATGAATGCTTTACTTGGAGCCTTATCCTTACCTCCTAGTAAAATCACCCACATGGTTCCCTCCTTAGGGTAACCACCCCATGTGCATATCCCAAAAACATATACAAGTATATATGTTGAGATAACTCATGGTGCACTTTCCGTTTGAGACTAAAATTTACTAGGCATGTTGAGAGCAAGCTCCCTTCATATCAAGGAGCAAGAGCACCAACATATCCACACCAACTTTGCTATGCCTACAACCAAATGCTTACAATTTTCTTATAATCGCCATATGTCGGACTTCGATTGGAGGAGGGGGGGAAGTGGTGGGTTTGGGTGGAGCTCATGTAGTAGGGGATGAGAGAGGAGAGGTGGGATCCAGTGGCAAGCATGTATAAGGGATGGGAGAGAGAGGTTGTAAGAAGGTTGTAAACATTTAATTGTAGACTTAGCATTTTCCATATCCATACGTGGTTCTTGATTGCGCTTAATTCGTGGAGTATGTATAAAGCAGAAAGAATGGTTTGAACACTCTGGTATATATGTTTGAAGATGGTGTTGTAGAAAAAAAAAGGAAAATAATAATAATAATAACGTGCAAGAAGCAACTGACAAATTCCTTACCTTGTTCGACTGGGTTTCGGATGGTTTAGTAGACCGCTATTTCTGCTTATTATTATGGAAAGTGGTTCAATATTGTTTGATAACATCTTATGTCTCAATCTTTGTTAAGGCTTTACTCAAGCGGAAGCTAAGTGTAAAGAGCTACTATTTTACCATCAATCTTTGATAAGGCTTTACTCCGGCAGAAGCTAATTGTAAACAGCTATTGTTTGCTAATCAAACACTAGCAGAACTTTAGGCATTACACTAAGGAAATCGCATTTGTAGCCAACACCAGATTCAGTTTACCAGCATCGAAGTTGATTCGCAGGCTTTGTAGAAAATCCTAACTGCTCGAAACATTCGAGTTATACGTCTAGACTATGTTCCAGTTATTAATAGTAATTTCATG